>VWYH01010425.1:0-319773 GCA_013399365.1 Pampusana beccarii | reverse complement strand
GTCCCCATCTTTCTTAAAAGCCCTGGGGTTAAACCACAACAGCCCCCTTGAAGTATTGAAAACACAGCCATGGTTGAGAAGGAGCAGTAGCACAAAGGACTTTGTGATATGCTCAAGCAGCTATATTGGGATAAAAATCCTATTTTGGGCCACTTACATGTAAATATGACAGCGTGTCTAATCTGTGTGGGTGCTCCTGGACATCCCTGAGCATCCCTGAACATGGGTACAAGCCAAAGGGAAAAAGCTTTGCTTGGGGGTGTTCAATTCACCGCAGGAGCCACAGAAAGGGCTTATGTGCACCCACTGGTTGGGTTTGAAACACGTGGAGGGGCTTTTGCTGACCCTAGAAGTCAGAGTTCACTTTTGCTGCTGCCCCTTGACACTGCCCTGCACCAGCTCGTCATTCTGCATTGCCATGGCTTTGGCATTTTGGCTGCTTTTCATTAAAAACCTGGCCCATTTCAGGAACCAACATTTCATGGCAAGTGAATACAGTCAGAAAAAAAAAAAAAGTGGCTTTTAACTACATTGTGTTTTTATTTGAACCATTCCTGACATTCTTGTGTTGTTCTGCGCTGAATATTAATTTTCATACGATGCTGGGGAGACATTCGGAATAGATTTAACCTATCCATGAGACTTCCCTCAAGCCTCTGCAGTGCAGGCATGGGCTGAGGACATGGCTTTATCACCTGTCCCTGCCTCGAGACCACACCAAAGAGGGCTGAGGGCAGAGTGCCAAAGCTTTTTTGCAAAAAGAAGTGTATCCTAAGAGAAAGTTATTACTTGGGATTGATCAGGAAAATGAACTTTGCTCAAAAGGCAACAGAGAGGTGTTTGGGTGTAATTGAACGTGGCTACAGTGAATTGGGGTAGATAATAATTTGCATTGGTAATTTGTTTTCAGAAGTGACACGGCGCTAATGAATTCATAGAAAGCATCTGCTTTCTGTGGGGTGGTCAGAAGGAGGATTTTTTGAAGGGTGTTTTAAAGGTAGAAGTAGTCTGGGCCTGGAAAAAGTACAAAAATAAGTGCCTGGGCAAATGCAGCACAAAAGGTGTCTACACACACAGCCTATTCACATCTGTGCTTTTAATGGGATTGATTCAATTTCTGGTGAACGCATTGCTTTCATGAAGAAACACATGGTATTTCTCACCTTTCATTAGCTGGAAAAGAATGACACGTTCAAACCTGGTACCACCTTAAAAATAAATAAACCCCCATCCAGCAATGCATTTCACATTGTTTTGCTACCTCCCCTGCCCCCCCAAAAAAAACAAACCAAACCAAACCAAACAACCCCAAACAATAAAAAACTAACCTGGAATGTGGCATCAACCTTCCATCACTGAAATCCTGCTGGGGCGAGCATGGTGTTATGTGAAGCTTTATCAGCCAGCCAGGACACTGCTGTGAAACAGCCCTTCTTCCTCACCGAATATGGAAGTTGTGCAAAATTGCATCAAAAACAACTGTGATTTTATAGAATCATAGAATTATTTGGGTTGGAAAAGACCTTCAAGATCAAATCCAACCATTAACCCAGCCCTGGCACTGCCCCATGTCCTGAGAACCTCATCTCCATCTGTCCAACCCCTCCAGGGATGGTGACTCCAGCACTGCCCTGGGCAGCCTGTTCCAATGCCCCACAGCCCTTTGGGCAAGAAATTGTTCCCAGATCCAACCTCAACCTCCCCTGGGCAATTTGAGGCCGTTTCCTCTCATCCTATCACTTGTTACTTGGGAGAAGAGACCAATGCCCTCCATCCTCCAACCTCCTTTTAGGTAGTTGTAGAAAGCGAGGTCTCCCCTCAGCTCCTGTTTTCCAGGCTGAACCCTGCCCAGTTCTCCAGCTGCTCCTCATAAGTCCTGTCCTCTAGACCCTTCACGCATGGTCCAAAGAAGGACCAGCAAGACCATGTCCTGGTCATACACAGCAGCGTCATGGGCACACCACAGAATTCGGAAGGTGCAATATTCTGCAAGATGCAATAGAGCATATTGCTCAACAGCTTATCACCAGTGTTAACAGCCTATTAACTGATTTAACCTCTGTCATCTGCTTTTTCAGGTGTAAACTAAATGGCAAGGTGGTGTGGAGACGGTTCAGGAATAGGGAGGGCAGGAGACACGGCTGCAGGACCAGCCACCCTGCGGTGAGCCCCCTGGGGCTGCCGGCTGCCAGTCAGACGCGGAAAATAAGCAGCAATTTTCTCCCAGTTGCGAATGAACATTATCAGCGGTGTGTTAATAATTCACCTCCAGATCTTGCCAGGTCCTCCGGGTATTTCTTGCTGCCGTGTTGGTTCCCGCTGGCACTGGCGGATCCTGCCCTGGGGAGCCCATGGTGGGCACCAGCTTCATTTCATACCACCCTGAGAACAATTCCCCTGAAGGACAATGACATGTGCTCCAGGATGTTTGCCGCGAGCATGTTATTTTAACCCTCCTTGGCGTGAATGCTGTGATTTCCTTTCCTGCTGGGTTTTCCAGCCTTTGGCCCATAGACTATTGTTTGTCGAAGCCACCCAGGTGTGCTGAGACCCCCCCAAAGCTGTGCCTGAGCAGCTGCCGAGGCTGAGACCCCCAAAGCCACGCTCAGCCAGCAGCAAGACTGCTCCGGGATCACGCTCGCATCTAATTTCTCATTTTATTGAGAAAAAGCAGAAGATATTTCTGTTTTGCAAAGTGCATCCGCATCCCTTGTGCGTAACCCAGTCCTCCTGCCCGCCTGGTTGCATCGGGGCTGTGCTCTGCAGTGTAATGAGCTCATTAGGCAACTTCTCATTAATTGCAGGAGGTTCTGGATCAGAGTTGGTTTGACAGATGCAAACATGACCCAGATGGTGATGCCGGGTGCCCAGGATGGGGACTCACCCACCACAGCCCTACCTATGGGCAGGAGGATGGGGGACAAGAGCCAACGCTGCCTTGATACTCGATTCAACCATGCGACACCTTTTTCCTTTAAAAAAAAAAAAAAAATCTCAGATAAGAAAATAAATGTTTTTCTTCCCCCAGCTTCTAGGGAAGAACTGTTTTATAAATCATTTCAGATAAACAGAGACAATCAAATCTTTGTTTTCAGTTCACGCTGGAGATACTGTGCAGGCACTGATAGCCTGGGATTGCTTCACTCCGCGCCAATAAATCTGCCATTTGCAATACAGGGTCTGCCAAGAAAATCCCCTTAGGCTTGGTCTGGTTTCAGCAGAGGATATATGAACAAGACTGTATAAATATTGCAGTTTTAGGCCAGTTCCCTCTCTCGCAGCTTTTGCAAACCCAAGCAAGTTTCCGCTTGGCGATGTGCACATCAGATACGAGTGGTGGTTGTTGTTTGCTCATGCAATCTGATTTTTAGGTACATTTAATGCTGGTAATTCATTGTTTTTTAGGCGCTGGTCAGAGAAGGGGAGCAAAGAGGATGGTGTTGCCGCTCTTCTCCTGTCCCTGTCCCTTCCCAGCTGCTTTGCAGCTTTGGGACCAGGGGAAGGGGGAGAGGCTCCGTGTTACTGTGGTGCATCCCACAGTGCTGCCACCGTGGCTTTTTATGCTTCAAGGTGTACCTGGGGATGAGGAACAATGTCCTTGGAGGACACCAGCAACATGTTGGTGCTCCAGGAGGAGGGTAGAAAAGGCTCTTTCCTCTCAGTGTAAAATATTTCCAGCAAAATAAGAGCCCTGCAAATGCTGGCATTGGGTCAAAACCTATGAACTGTGCCATATGAGCCAGGTTTGTGGGCTATTTCTATTGAAAAACTAGAAGTTAAGGATATTCTAGAACAGTTCATGTATTTTTTTACCCTCTCTCATGCATAAGGGCTGGACCACACAAAATGACATTGGTGCTGGGCAGGGCAGCCTCTGGGCTCCTGATGCCAAGCGGGATCACCACTTACATGACATTTGAATAGACGTTTTTCTTTGCCTAGAACTGTTTTTATATTTTACATGAACACACAAATGTGTGGCTGTGATTTGGCTTTTCTTTGGGGGGCAAGGTGGGAAAATTCTGGCTTTTCCTTCGGTAGCAAGATTTGTCTCAGTGCAGGGAGTACTGTGATCTGGAGACAAATCAAAAACACTTAAACACAAAGCTACAAGTTTACTTTTATATATATGGTACATAAAAGTATACAATATATCATATATTTTAATATATAATATATTACATATGGTCAAGACACGTATGCATAGGTACCTAGGCCAGTGGAAGTCACAGAGCACCCAAAACACACCAGCATGATGCAAGAATGTCCAGGGACTGCAAATAATGACCGCAGAGCCTTTTCTTTAAATGCTCATCCCTCAGCACACGTGCTGGGTCACATCGCACCAGGAGGAGCCTGCATTGCTTTTAATTGCTTCGGCACTAGGAAGAACTGTCTGCAGCACGGGCCACCTCTACAGGCCCATGAGGTCCCAAACCCTGGAGGTGTCTGAGGGCAGTGATGAGGGCGAACACTGTCCATCCATCCCTGCATTGCTCATCTTGGGGACCGGATCAACCAAAAGTTGTCTGGGCAGGTTGATGGTCTGTATTTGCTCCTGGAGCATGTTCACAGGGCATGGGATAATGGTTTGTAACTAAAGGAGGGAGATTCAGGCCGGACATGAGGAGGAAACTGTTGGCCCTGAGGGTGGTGAGAGCCTGGCCCAGGTTCCCAGAGAGGTGGTGGCTGAACCATCCCTGGAGACATCCCAGGCCAGGCTGGACGGGGCTCTGAGCAACCTGAGCTGGTGGAGATGTCCCTGTCATGGCAGGGGGGGCACTGGGGGAGCTGGGAAGGGCCCTTCAACACAAACTATTCTGTGATTCTACAATTCTATGATTCTTGCTCCAGCTTTGGCTGGAGGAGTGGGGCATCCTCTTTCACATCCATGGAGAAGCCAGCAGGAAACCTGGCTTCAGCGCCTTCCTGGACAACGTAAGTGAATTTATGTGATGGGAACGCTGCCTGCTCCCACAGCCGGGTCTCACTGGTGGGTTTTGTTTTTTCTTTTCATGGGAACAAAACAACATTTTTTTTCTCTTCGGTTTAGGGAAATGAGCCATTCTTGTTGCAGCCACCTGGGAAAGCCTCCCGAGCAGACACCTGCGCTGGGCAACTGCCCCACAGCTGCTGAACTGGGGCTCCCCAGGACCCTTTGCCTTTCACGGGGACTCCTGGGGTTCCTTGTCACTCTGATTTTGTGTGGAAATCAGGGCTATGAAGCACAGGGCTTTGCTGAGCAGGAATGTAAACCCAGGTGGATCACAAAGAAGGAGAAGCTAAATTGAGACAAAACATTTTATAATCATAGAATCATTGAATGGTTTGGGTTGGAAGGGACCCTCAAGGCTCATCCAAGTGCCCCCCCTGCCATGACAGGGACATCTCCACCAGCTCAGGTTGCTCAGACCCCCGTCCAGCCTGGCCTGGGATGTCTCCAGGGATGGTTCAGCCACCACCTCTCTGGGAACCTGGGCCAGGCTCTCACCACCCTCAGTGTAAAAAAAGATTTCTTCCTAATTCCTTTTCTTTGTGGCTCAACCTCCATCACACCCCATATAGGGAGGCAAATCTCATGGAATGAAGTGCAGAGTGGTGCAATAAATCCTGCTACCCTCCCCACTTTCACCTACCTCCACCCCCCAGTCCTTCTTCACGCCACGGGGGAAGAGCAGCGATCTGTGGCAAAGACATCTGGGCAAAAATACTTGGGGTACAGCAGATGGGATGGAGATGGGAACTCAACAGAGCCAGACCTGAGAAAATTCCAGTCTGTCTCCAGTTCAGCTGCAGAACATGCTGATACACCCGTGTTGATGTGTAATTAATTAATCCTTCTTCCACCTGCTCTCCCCCAGGTGATGGAGAGGAGCTGAACAGCACTGCTAGGAGACACAATTGTCTTGAAACAAATCTGATTGCTGGTGCAATGCGGCAGAAATTAATTTTTATCCTACAAGACCCTCTTTTGCTTGTCCTTGCGGGTTATGCCTCTGGCCTGCTCTGAAACCTCTGCCTAAAAACAGTGCCGAGGTTGAATGCCCTCTGGTCCTTGTGTGATGTGGGGGCAAACACAGGTGTGAGCTGGGATGCTTGAACCCACTGACATAAATAAGGCTCACATGTAGTGGGTTCAGCAGTGCCCAGGCTTATAAACCAGCAGCATCCTGACCTGAGCACATGCAGCCCCTTGGAAACTCAGGAACCAGAGTCAGTGGGCTCCAAAAATGCCTAAAACAGGTAGGAAAGAGAATGGTGTAGTCTCTCTTCTCTTGCAAGCTTTTACTTCTGCTGTATTTCAACGTCTTTCTCTCCATTGATTGTCCTGGGCTGTTACAGTTTTCTAGGATTGAGAGGTTAATACATTATTTTATTGTTAATTGGAGCCTTCAGTTTTTAATGTCCCTTTGGACAGTTTGGCAGCTCTGAACCACAGGGCTCAGGGGACACAGAGAGCTGGTTGTGCGTTGCCCTTCAGCATCAAAGCATCTCTTAAAAATTGAGCAAAAAAAGTGCTCAAGCCCCAGTTTCTGATTTTTGAAAGGAGCATCTCATACAAAAATAAAATAAAAGCTGGAAAACAACATTGGAAAGAGGAGTTCTTTGCCCTGGCTTGCTGGCAGGAGCAGAGAAGGCTGGACGAGCCCCACATCATCCCCTCCGAGATGCAAACCAAAGTGTTGCTGCTGCAGCGTGTGCTGTTACAGAGAGGCATGGGATTAGGGAAATGTATAATGTGCCATTATGTGCAATTTCCTTTTTAAGTTTCCTTTCTTAATAATTATTCCTATTATGTAGGTGGACAGTCTCTTAATATAGATAAAGACCTTTGCAGCTGCTCCGTCGTTGGCCTCGTGTTTAATATGCACTTTATAATTAGCCTGGAAGGGAAGACCCATGGTTGCCGTCAGCCCCTGTTCTCTCAGATCATTTTTAATCTGAGCTGGGCTCAGCTGGGAAGGGCTGATAAGCGCTTCTGTACATGACAAACAGGGCTTTAATCTCTCCTTTCCATTTCTAGTGCACTCATTACACAAATTTGTCTCCGAATGACCCCAACGCATTAAAAATTTCCCGTCCAGGGTGCTGTGTCCTTTTTTTTAAACTTTCTTAAAACCCTCAGTTTGACCCTGTGGTTCATAGAACAGGGGGAGATGATTACACAGCAAAGGTCACCAATTCCCTCCCACAACCTGGTAAACTCTTTGCTCTTTTATTGATTTTATTTGTCAGCTACCAAGCCCTGAGAAAAGCCTTTGCTGGGTGAGGACCATCACGGTCCCTATTGGATTTAGGAGGGATGCTGCACGGAGGGTGAGTAGCAGAAATAATGGGGTCCGATGGCTGGCGGTGGACACTGGGCATGGTCTGGTTATTGGTGATGTGTCTCCAATCGTGGGGGCAGATGAGACCCTGGGTCAATTCTCCAGCATTTTTGGCCAAGCCAGACAGTGTTTTGCTGCAGAACAGATGTCTGTAGCCCAGACTGACATTGTAAGCACAATGCTAAATTTACTGGGCAAGGTTTTTCACTCCTCACCTGGAAGAGGTCAGGTGAGAGGATTGTGACTTCCATCCCTCCCATCTGTCGATAATCGCATTAACAAACCAGCTTCAGGCTGGACATGAGGAAGAAATTGTTGGTCCTGAGGGTGGTGAGAGCCTGGCCCAGGTTCCCAGAGAGGTGGTGGATGAACCATCCCTGGAGACATCCCAGGCCAGGCTGGACGGGGCTCTGAGCAACCTGAGCTGCTGAAGATGTCCCTGTCATGGCAGGGGAGGAGCTGCCAAGGTCCCTCCAACCCAAACCATTCTATGGGTTTGGTGTGGAGGGAGGCTCACAGACCCCAAAAAGTATTTCAAATTGTGGTAGAGGTGACCGGGCACCTGGTGGGGGTCAAGTGAAGGCCCACACCAAGAAGATGATGTGGTGGGACCTCCTGTGGTGCCACTGGCTTCGTGCCCAGCCACGGCGACACGGATCTCAGCACAGCAGACATCTCTCCTGATTGTGGCCGGGACAAAGAGACAATAAAAGACATAACAGTTAATCAGCCCTTAATTAATTATAATAGGATAAGGAGTCTGAAAGGATATGGAAAGAGATCTGGACTTTCTAACAGCATTAGAAAAATTGCTGTTTGCTTCTGGTGAGTTAGAAACATGAGTGCGAGTAAAATGGGTGTCATGAGTCTAAGCCAAAATTTTACTTAATATACCTCCTTTTTCCTTTAATAAATCATCTGAGCTATACTAAGATTAACAAGAGAGAGCCTTTGCAACAGCCCCAACTACAACAAACTCACTCAGAGCTCTGGTTGTTGTGACTCCTTAATATAAAATGGGGTGATAACAATTTTCACATTAAAGTTATCATACATGGTCTTGATACTAATTTTCTGAGAGATGCAAACAATTGTTTGCATTTTCAAGATACACATAGAAATGTATTTAATCTGAGCATTAAATATGCACACTTCATCAGCCTTAAACACCTCGGAGACCGGTAGGAGCTAAAGATAGTGTGGATCCGGCACCGGAAAAGCCATTTCCCTTCCACTTCCAGCGAGGTTTAACTCTGACCCATGATCCCTGTATCGAGAAGCACTAATGCAAGCACCACCATTTGCTCTTCCAGAGGAAAACCAGCACTTTGGTTAAATTAAAGGCTGGAGAAAATTTATTTTTTTTAAATAGAAAATGATGCTTGGAGAACAATGAAAAGTGCAACTGTAAAAATAATATCTTGGTGTGCTAACAAAAGCCATCCCTAGCAATGCCATAATTCCTTTGTTTCCAAATTAATAGTAATATAATTACTATTACTGCTACTACTACTACTACTAAACAACTCCTGGCCCTCTCAGAGCAGCAAGTTCCACTGGGAAATTACATGTGGGGTCAGTTACTGCAATTATCAGTATAAATGGGTTTACATTCAATTGCACTAAATAAGCCACTAATTTCTCTTTCTTTCACTAGCACGGTGAATAGAGACACTGCACCCACACATAATTTTCTTAGCAGCTCTCTGTCTTCATCAATTGTTTCCCCCTCTCTATTCAAGCTCAGTAATGCCCATTTAATATTACACTGTGTTTTTTCCTGTACCTGAGACATGCGCTACCGCAAACTGTTTCTACATTTTAAGGCTTCGACACATTTTAACCATAACCTTTTCAACAAAGTGATGGGATTTTGTGGGGCAGGGATGCAGGGTCCCACGTTGGGCACCCTCGGATGCTGCGACACAGCAGGTGGGTCATGCCCAGTGTGAAGTCTCTGCTTCCCAACAAGCCCAAAATCTGGTCACAGCACCTTCCCAAGCAAGGCTGTTCCCAGAGGAATCTGTTAGTAACAATTTTTTAAACGAAAGCACAGAAATAGCGGCAACCTGCCTCCTTCTCTATTTTTTTTTCTTTTTTACTGATTTTGGTAATTCCTGCCATAGGGAGAAATAATTTATATGTTTGTGTTATTTGCAGAGAAAGGAGGCCTGTATAAGACAGAGAAAAGGGATTTTAAAACCTGGCCTTCAAGATTTAATGGAAAGAAACAACATGGACATTTAACAGAAATATTCTGATGTGTTCTTGTGTAACGTCAGCTTGTGGAGTTCAACATTAACTGTCCTTAGCAGCAAATAATTTTGGTGCATTTTAGCTGGAGAGTGCCAGAAGGCCATGAATGATGCCCACATTCCCGCGGCCCACACGACATGGAGAACCATAGCATTAAAGCAGACGAATAAAAAAATTTAAAACTTCAAAGGAGGCTTCAAATTTGACTTTCCCACTGCAGGATGGAGCACTGGCACAGTGGTGTGAAGGTGCAATGGGCACAAGAGGGATGGGGCCATTGCTGGCATTCTGCCTTGGAGGACCGAGCTTCCCAAAAGCTCTCTCCCAACAGCAAAACATCACTAGAGCTACAGGAACCATATCAAATGTTCACCTCAAGCTGGTTCCCAACAAATATCTGTGTACAACCCTCAACCTGATTCCCATGAAATATCCACATGCAACCCTCAGCCTGGTTGCCACCAAATATCCGTGCGTATCTGTCAGGCCATTTCTAGAAGAATTAGAGTGGTGAGTGTGTGCAGCATCCTCCTCATTTTGCTGGTTCTTCTCCTTGTTGACCACAAATGACAGTTCTTACATGTCCTCAGACACCAGTTTTGAACAGCAGAAACAGCAGGACTTTTCAGATAAAAGCTTAGTATAAATGGCTGTGCTGACATCTCCTGCAGGAAAAATATGTAAGTGTTAGGCTGGAACTGGTATTTTCCCAAGAGAAATCTTTGCTTTTCGTGAAACCATGTGTTTTGGAAGAACACAGATTTTGACCTGTTCACCTCTCAGCGGAGATAAAGCCTTCGTGAAGGTATTCACCCGAGTTTGGTTTTAATTTATCAGGAATAAGGGTGTCTGATGCTCCTGCATCAATAATAAATAGAGATGTGCGTGTCGCCGTTCTCGAGGAGTTTACAAACGGGCCCAAGCGTTCCATCACGTGGTGAGAGGCTCTTGTTTGCTTTGCTGCAGTCAGCTGAGCCTTCCAAACCCCCAAATTAAAGTGATCTTATGAAGATTTGTTCAGCAGTACAAAGGCTTCAATTCAGATAGTTTCAAGGAAACAATCCAAGAAAATGTTCCTTTCAAACGTCTTCTGTGCAAGTACATTCAGACAGTTTCTTGAACTCTCAACCAGCTACAACACTCGTTTAATTCCATATTTGTTCAGAAAGATTCATCTATTCATGCAAAACTGATAAAAGGAGACACTGCAGGAGTGACTTTAACGGCATGATGAGGCATCAAGTTATCAGTAGCTTATGTATAACCTGTTCCGATTTTAAATTTTATCCTTCAAAATCTTTTTTCTTGCATGTTTTGAGACACAATAGGTCTTTAACAGGAAGGTGACAAATGTCCTTTGCTTGCATTTGAAGGTTTTGTCCTTGAGAAGAGGTATAGGAATCATATGAACTGAAAGGAGAAAAAATACAGCTCTTCAGTCAGGCTTTCATGGCCTGGGTAGCGTCAACATTTATGTATCAATCCATCCTGCTCTGCTAACCGAATAATATTATTGCATTCTTCAGACTACCAGATCCCTGTCTAACAACAAGACATCTCTGGAGATCTGTTTCCTTGAGCTCGAGGTCATGTGTAAACCAGAGGCTCTGCTGAAAAAATTGAAATAATCCCTCTCTTTGGGAAGTCTTTCAAATAAATGAATCAATCTGTTTTCTGACCAAGTACTTTGAAGACTCCAATTTGCAGTGATTTAACAACACTTGAGAGGACAAGTCCAATGAAGTGCTCATTCAGGGCGGAAATCACAGCAGCGATTGTGCATGCGTATTTCAAACATCACAGCAAAATAAAATTATATAGAAGAGCAACATGAAATAGAAAACAAACACTTCTTTTTGAAGGCAAAATGGAATAAAAACATTTTACAGAAATAATACAACTCTGGTTAACAAAAGCGCTGTTAGCTTACAATTGCTTTTACTACTTTATGTACTATTCTTGGATGTGCAAACCAAGAGCTATCGCAGTTCTGCTCAGCAGCATCATAAATATTCCCAAAAATTCACTAAAGGTAATGAACAGGTTGAAACAATCTGACAAAAATAATTCCAGCCTTCCCGTGGGGATAATGTGCCCCAATAACACCGTGCGCAGCCCCTGCGATTCTCTGCAGCACTCAGCAGCCAGAAATTTCTGCAGAAGAAAACTGAATTTATCCCCAGTGTTGCTTTCCTATGTGGCATTCTCAAAAGTGCTCCATGAGGCCAGGCTGCAGGTTTGGGGCGAAAGCCCTGGTTTTTTTGCATCATATCCCTGCCCTGAATTTCAACGAGAGTCCCAGCTGCTGGTGGTTAAGCTGGAGGTTGAGTGTGGAAAAGCTGCTGCCAAAAAAATAGTGATTTACCCAAGTGTGCATCGCAAAGGTTCATACATCTCTAATCAATCCATGGCAGGAGCTTCCACACCGCAGGAGTTTATACCCAGCTGCTACAGGATACAGCTCTTTTTATTTTTATAGCATTGCTGGTGTGAGTCGTATCACCTCCCCAGTGAGTGCTTTGTAGAGCATGACTTGAGCAGCTGAGCTCATGGTGCCATGCTCTCCAACTTAATTGTTGCTAAATCTGGCTCCTGGTGTCTTTTAAACACTAGTTGTCAGCAAATTATGTGCAGTTTGATCAGCGCACAAAGTTAAAGTTTTGCTGACCGTTGTAAACATATACATTGTGAATCGAATTTCCAAAGGCAATTTCTGGTGGCTACAGTTGTCCATGGCCAGAAATGAGTTATCCTGGAAAGTTTTAGCAGAAGCTGGTTGGTCAGTATCAAGTTATTTGGGATGGAAAAACCTATCCAAATGTTTAGTTCTACTCAAGCTCAGTTTATTCTTAAAATCTCATTGACAAGCAACAAGAGGCCTTCAAGAAATACAATCCAGTGTTACAGTAATTCATCTAATCCAGCTCATACCTTGAGCTGGCATACTGATATCTTCCCACAGGTTTATGCAGACACAAAATACGGAACACAGTCTGCATAAATACATTTTATATTACCTTAGCTAAGATTCACTGTTGTTTGGCAATTCTTATTAAGAATTCAAACTTATTTTCTCTGTTTTCCTCGTGTGATAGCTGTAAAAAACCCCAGCATCTCAACGTCTGAGTCACCGCTGACTCACAAATAAAACTATTCACGTTTGTTTTGGATAAGCCAAGAGTACGAACACAGTCTGTGGCTCGCCGAGATACCCCGGAGCATCTGTCTGCCCAAACAGAAATTAAACTTCTTTGCATGAAACACGCTGGCTCCCGCCAATCGATTTAATGAGCTGCACGCAGCTGCCAGAATATCATCCCCACTTTGCATCTACTTATCCTCTCACCCAAAACACTCCAAGACAAATTCATTACGGCAGCACATTCGGATTTAATATCCACCAGTTTTTGGACTGAAAGATGTTTTCTCCCGTTTTTCAAGTCTGCAAAGGTTCCTGCTTCGTTGGCCTTGCTGCAGAGGCAGCCCAGAGACGTTGTTCTCCTTTGAGGAGCACTGTTGGGACTCCTCACTCCTTTCAGTGCACATCATCTGAAGGATCCTGAATAGAATATAACCAAGCTGGATTTCTGGGGAAGAATAGGGAGAACATAGAATTGTAGAATGGTTTGAGTTGGAAGGGGCCTGCCAAGTTCATCCAGTGCCCCCCCTGCCATGACAGGGACATCTTCAGCAGCTCAGGTTGCTCAGAGCCCCGTCCAGCCTGGCCTGGGATGTCTCCAGGGATGGTTCAGCCACCACCTCTCTGGGAACCTGGGCCAGGCTCTCACCACCCTCAGTGTGAAGAGTTTCTTCCTCGTGTCCAGCCTGAGTCTTCTTTCGTTTAAAACCATCACCCCTTGTCCTATCATGAAATGCTTCTCCAAGGAACAGAAAAGTGGTGGCAGAGGTTGGCAGGAGTCCTCTCCATCCCACGTGGTGTTCAGAGGGATGGTTACAGGCTCGGCTGCTCAAGCCAATACCTGGGACCTTCACCCACACACGGCATCCTCCAAACCCTCCAAGCCCTCCCTCCTCACAGCCCAGCCCAAATTCCCTGGCAGGACTATTATCAGTGGAAATGTGTGTCCCTGGGAAGCACGTGTGTGCTGCCACCCTCCTTACTTTTTGGTCTTTCACAAAGCAAATACAGCCTCCTGGTGCCTCTCCGAGCAGCCCCAGGTGCTGCCAGGCTGGCTTTGGTGTCTGAGGCAGGACCAGCCTTCTCCAGGCTGAGCTTTACAGCAGCGTACCCTGTGCTGCATCTCTTCAGCCCAGACTAGTTTCTTTATTGATGCACCTTTTTTTTTTTAAATTTTGCACAGTATATTATTAATTCTCTGAGTCGCTCTGTGTCTTGCTGAGGGCCAAATCTCCCTTTGCAGTGAACAGACCCACAAACGTGCCAGTGATTCCTAGTTTGGGCATCATTCCCCTCTTCTGACTTGGTGAGGAAGAGGTTCTCATGCAGTGCTGCCCTGATCTTGCACTAGCAAAGGCCAGAAGAGCCTTGAATACTGTAGTTCTAAATGTGAATTATGGTGGGACAAGGTGTTTTGGTTAAGAAAACTTATTCCTGCATTTTCTTGTAGCAGAATTGCTCTTTTTCAGGCCATTCTGCAATTGCTGGGGATCTCCAGCCAGCACCACTCCTGTTACTGGATTAAGCAAATCCTTTGCTGTGAAGCTGCCTGTCAGAGAATCTTCTCATTTAAAGGTTACTTGTACATATTAACGGTTGTAAAACTGGCCATTACCAGCAGGAATTGGAACTGGAAAGGAGAGGAGACAAAGAAAAATGGCCTGATAGCTCTGTTAGCCAACTCTGTGGGGTTTTGAACCCCGAGAATGTGTTATAGTGACTGCTCAAAGGATGCAAGCTGTGAATAGCAGCACCCAAGCAGCAGGAACACAAGGACATGTGTGGTAACACCACCGTGCACATGTCCAGCAGAAAGCTGGAAAACAAGCAGGTGGAAGATCCACCTGAGAAATGGGCTTTTCCTTTATTTAATCTCATTTACCAGTTTTCAAATGTTTAGGGTCTGGAATTCACCATAGAAACCCCCCCCAAGAGTTTCAATAACCTGGTCTCCAACATCCCAGAAGACTCCCTGTGTGTTCAAGGCAGGGTTTGCTCCTGTGGTCCCAGCAGGGCACATCCCTGGGTGTCCTGGGAGCGACCACAGACACAGCAAAGTGGAAATAAGATGATTCAGCTCAGGTCGGGGCTGATTTTTCTGTGCAAACAACAGAAGTTCTCGGTGAGTCACACGCAGCTCCTCCCAGCAGTTTTGCCCTTTGCACACGGACAAAGAGACTGGGAAACTGCAAATCTCTTGAGGTTTTTACCATCGGAACATTGATGTTTGCGGCTAGAGCGGTTTCTTCTCATAGCAATGACGGCATCTTGAATTGTATTTGCTTTTTGTGCAAGACTGTCACATGCTTTCCTGGCAGGAGAGCGTTTAAAAAGAGGAGAAAAGAAGGTTTTTCCTCCAAGGAGTGAAACTCAAGACTTAACGGGTCGCCCAGTAGTCCATTACCCTGAGAAAGTGCAGGATTTCTCCCTGTAACATGTCCACCAACATTTTGTCTAGTCTAGTTTTCAAAGACTCAAGTGCAGAGGATTTACTTGAGGTCTGGCATGGCTCACTTGCCTCTCTGGTTAATGTTGAAGCATCCCTGCCAACATGGCTTTAATCTCCATCTCTGCGAGGGATTATTATATTTATTCAGAAGGTAAATAAAGAATGAAGACAAATAATCTACATTGAAAGGAGAATAGCAGCTCACTGCTCTCTGCTCACTTCAAGTGAAAGAGATTTCAGTGGGATTTAGAGGTGGTGGGAGTCACAAGGGCTTTGTGTCTCCCTGGGATCCCATATTTTGTGTTGTGTGGTCCCTGGGGATGGGATTTGCTCTGGGGACATCTGAAAACACCCCCAGGGCTCACCTCGGGGCAGGTGGGGTGGGCATCATTCGCTGTTTTTGTCCAAGGATTGTGAAAACACCAAGGGAAGATGGTTATAAGTGTCTATTTTATTCAATTCTATTTTTTTCCAGCTTGGTTATTGTTTCATGTAATTATGGGTATTTGTCAGAGGGCATGGAACGGGTGCCTGGCACCCACTTCACCTCGCTCTGTGTGGCCTTTGGCAAAAACACATATAATGTCCCACCAAACTGATAAACCTCTGTGCCATTCAAGGTGAACACAATCTGCTTGTTTGTTTGCTTTTAAAATTAAATTAAAATATCGCAGGTAATTATTCCAAACCATTTTCTTCGGAACGGCTTTGCAAACATCTTGCCTGGTGGGTAAATGCCGTTTAGGTCATCTGATGGAAGGCAAACCGCTCGTCTTTGACTCTGCCCTTGCTAGAAGACTTCTGTTTCATTAGCATGGTATTAATGAGGCTGGATTTTAAAGCAGGTGTTAAGTGCAATCAGGGCAGCTTTATTAGGCTACAAATTGTCTGGAGCTGACAAAGGCAGTTGGATCGGGCCATGCTCAGTTAACCTTTGCCTGTGTGCATGACTTGGCTGATTAAACAGCGATTGATAATGACCTTCAGCTGGGGGAGCCTCTAAAGGTGATGCCGCACAGACTTTGCTGTGCCTCATGTAAATTTTTAGAGGATCATCACCTTTTCAATTTAGGAAGCTGTACAGTCATTTTAAAATTACGCAATATCATGCTACGGCGAGGACCTAATTTACTGGTACTAAACCGGTACTTTGAATGCAGACTGAGGGATGGTAACACGGTTGCGTTTAACAGAAGCGAATATTGAGGATTCAAGGGTAACAATATTTAAAACAGCGTCTGGCAATTTGAGTACTAGATTCGTGTGTATAAAAATGAAAGCGAGGGATTTTAAGGGAGCCGCCCTTTTTGGGTCCTGACCCCAGCCGTGCTGAAGTTAAGCAAAATATTTCCCTTGGCCCCAGCAGAGCCGGGTTTGGGGGCCCACGTTTCGGGAGGCAGTGGGTGCTGCAGCTCCCAAACCCAGATGTTCCCCACATTCCTGTTGAGGCCAAGGGAGCTGGAAATGCAGAAGGTGCTCGTGTTTTTTCCACCCTGTTTCCTAAACTGAATGAGTAGGGTAATGCAAAGATGTTTGGCCCTGGGGTGCTCCTGGTGCCCGCACAACAGCGGTGCCTTGATTATAGTCCAACAAGCAAGACGCAATGCTTTAGCTAAAAACATCACATTAATAACTCTCAATTTCAGAAGATACTGATGACTCATTGTTAGATAACTTTGCATTGAGATTATAACAGAGGTGAGCAAGAGGAAAAGCTGCAGAAATGTGTTACGTAGGTGAGTCTGGGATGAAACTCTGGGCAGAAGTGGAGATGCTGGAAATGACCCAGGATGCACGACCCAGGATACACAACTGAATCTCATCTAGCGGTGTAAAAACATGAGCATAAAACTTCAAATGTGATCCTGCTTTCCTTCTTGCAATTGTGAGAATAAAGTACTTTTGGGAAAGAAAACTATTAAGAGGATGGATACCACACATTCTAATGATGCACAGGTGAAAACAGAGAGAAGAACTTTATGGTTTTATAGGTGGGCAGGTCTTGAGAAGAAACATTCAGACTCACAGCAACCTGAAAAGAAAATCATTAGATTGTTGGTACCGGTGGGGTGCTGGCTGGTACCGGTGAGGATGGCAGGGTGGGACTGGTGCCGGCAGCAGAGGCTCAGCAAGGATAACCCCTTTGCTCCGTGGGGATGCTCTGCTCTCCGCTGCCATGCTGCGGCTGCTGTGGGGTGGCCGGTTGGAAAAAGATTTAAGGAATCCCTAAAAGCCCCTAGGCAGCACTACCCCTCTGCTTTCCAGAGTTCATGTTTTATTACCTCCTTCCAGAGTCATATATTTTGCTGCAAACGTGCAATTTCTCGCACGTCACCACACCTGATTTATGTTCCCCTGCAGCAAGAGCCCCCTGCAAGCACCCCCCTGGCCTTCGGAGAGCAGCAACCCAGCGAGCCTGCTCTGGCAGGGCTGGGGGAATCTGAAGCAACCCCCAAGACTGCCCTTTGGGTAGAGAAACATGGGACTTGTTCGTAGCACTTCACAAAGTCCAACCCCTCCATCCGCAGCCAGAGCATCATCACGGCCAGACCAACCCCCAGCCTGGAGTCTGCCTCCCCATGGGGAATCCTCTCCCGAAGGATGGTGTATGAAACCCATTTTGCTCTGATTAAAGAAAAAGATAAACGTCTAGTTGCACATTTCTGACCACGATGGGAACAGCAAGGAGTGGGCTCTTGGGAGGTGCATGTTTTCCCTCCCCATGTCAGTGCCCCTCGGGAGCTCAGACAGGGTGAGAATTGTGAAGAAAAGGTCTGATTAAAAAAAAATACCTTTGAAAAGTGGTATTTCCTGAAATACCCGTGCACATAAACATTTGTGCCATCCCTGTGCGGAGCCTGTCAGTGTGGATCCAGCAGGCATTTGGAGAATACCTGGGGTAGCCAAGAGAGTCTGGTGAACCCCCTCATGCCAGCTTTACCATCTCGTGTGCTGTCCCAAAACCTCCCCATTTCAGGACACACAAACTTATCTTCATACTTGCTGACATCCTCCTGCTTCAGAGCATTCCCCTATTTCCATGACCCCAGAGCATCCCCCTATTTTCGTCACCCCGTGTTTGCCCCTGGGGTCGGTGCTGCAGGGAGCTGCAGACAGAGGGATGATGCCCTCAAGCAGCCCACACACGCTTTGGGGTGCAATTTTTTTTAAAGTAGCATCACAGACCGGGCAAACACCCGGGTGATCTGCATGGGCAGCCAGGAACGATGGGCAAACTGCTGGCAGCGCATCCCGAGAGCAAGTCTGGCAGGTCCTGCTGCCCATGCTGGGTACAAAACCCTGCAGGCAGCACCGCCAAGCTCTTGTTTCACCCCAACAGCACCAGCATGAAGTCACGAGTTCTTTTTTTTTTTAGCAAAGCAGCCTTTTTTTTTCCTTTTTCACCCCCGCCCAGGCCAGCTGCTCCCCATTCATCAGTAGCTGCTGCTCCCACACGATGAATGAAGGTGATGGATGGGTGCGCTGTGGTCTCCACCGGTGTCATCCCCGATTGTATGATGGGTGACAGCACATCTTTAATTTGCTGGAAGGACCCATTCCCCAGCTGGCCTGGCCCAGGGGACAAATTGGGAGCTGGGGAATGGAGAAATAGGAACACTGGGCAAGAGAAACGTATAATCTGGGTGTTTATTGAGGTCCCAGNACAGGCCCTGTTAAAAAGTCTGTCCCCATCTTTCTTATCGTCCTGTTTTAAGTATAGAAAGGTGGCAATAAGGTCTCCAGGTTGAACCAGGAGGACGCAGAGCCATGGCAAAGCATCTGCTGGCCCAATGCCCCAGGGCCACTGGAGACCTTTTCATGTGTTCTCCCCCAAATCCAAGCTCTTGGCTTGCTTTTAGGCTTCAGAGCCAGGCCAAGCTCTAACTCGTCTCTGCGCTCAGACCCCCTGCTTCTCCAACGCCCGCTGCAAAGCCAGGCTCTAAAAGACAAATGTCTCTCTCATCTAATCCTCGCACACAAGATTATCTTGGAATAAAAGACAATAATGAAAGAGGAAAAAACGTGAGTTTTCTGCTAGAGAATTTGACCGTGTCTGGCTGAACAGCTGTTGCACGGCGCTGGGTGATGCTCTGGTTTTATTGCCCCATCAGCACAAGGAGAGTGATTGATCCCGGCTTCCCGCAGCAGAGAGGTGGGAGGGATGCTCCTGTGTGCTGTGCGGGAGCCGGAGGAGAGGACTGTCCTCCAGCATCTGATGAGGGAGTTAGAAGTAAATTAAGAAGTAAATTAAGTCAGGAGGCTGAAAGCTGCGGCTTTTCTGCTGACCACATCATCTGCTCGCATCCCTGAAGGTTTGGGAATGACCACGGGAGGCTGGTGGAAGGAGAGACCCGGCTCCTCAGCTGATTTATAACAAGATTGTGGGTTGCAAATAAATATTTAAAGGAATGCATTGCTATGTAGGCTCTGGGTTTCCCGAATTCCTGCAGTTGCTGCTATAGGGGTATGGCCACACACAGCGAACCCCGAGGTGGCAGAGGCAATCAGGCTATTCCAGAAACGTTGGGGTTTTATGAACTACAAGTAAACACAGAGATAAATATGATCTACTCTTCCTTTACGACTCTGCTCAGACCCACATACACCCCTGTGAAATGCAGCCCAGCATTAGATACAGCCCGGTGAGGGTTTGCTGGGATGTTCTGTGAAGCGGCTCTTTCCTACCACTGCTCAAGAAAATAACCAGAAAAATTGTCTGCAAACCTCATGCGAAATGAAACTCACACACTGCCAAACAGAGCAGCATAAATCAGTTTTTAATTTCAGCTGTATTATTTGTTCGTTAGTTCATTTATTAGTTCATTGATTGAACTCAACGGTACAACACTCCTTCCCCTCCTATACATATAAATAGATATCGCTGCTAAGAGACTGCGCTCCGCAGCTTAGCAAAGCTTGCTCTGGGCTAATGTGGACTTCACCTCTTGTAGTAGTGAGGAACATGGCTTTTCCATGCTATAGTGCTAAGGTAAATAAGGATTGATTAATTAATTTTGCAACTTCCAGAGGCAGATGCACCATGGCCAGGTACCAGTCCTGCCCCTGCCTAACGTCTGTCCCTTAAAACAGCTGCAGAGATTCAGGTCTGCAAATGTAATTACACATCCCAGTTCTAATTTAAAACACTCATTTAACAACTGACTTAGCAGCATCCAAACGGTTTAAGTCACACGGTTAATGTACAGAGATACGCAAATCAAAAATAAACTCAAAACCCTCGGAGACTCCGCTTGTGGCTTCATATGGTGGAATCAGAAAAAAACCTAAAGCAAGCAAGGAGCGAGGGGACAGCGGCCCAGGGGTTAAGCCTGGCTTAGAGCTGCTTTTCCCAGAAAAGACACTGACCGCTGCGTAGCCCAGGGGATGTGATACTTTGACCAGCACGTGGCTGCTTAGGAGATCTTGGCAGTGAACGCCTGGAGAGCCATTTATCTGAAGATGTTAGGACATGGGGGATTATAAAATCAGCGAGATGTGTTTCTACCATCAAACAGAAATCCCGGCGGTGCTCGGGTTTATTCCAAGTCATACGACGTGATGACCTAATCCTGTTTGATAAGAAATGCTGGCCTTTGATCTGCGCGATCAAGCTCAGGTTGGGAGTAGCCGGCTGCACTGTCAGCTCTGAAAGAGAATATAATATCACCAGCTCTGGAATTAGAGACACCTTTATAAATCCTCCTTATCTTCTGTATTCCAGGAAAAAAAATGGGATTGCTCACTGTTATTTCCTGAGGCTCATCAGGGCAGCATCAGCATCCAATTCTCTGTAGGCTTGAAGTGGGTGCTGGGCTCAAGGGTTAGGGTTGGGGTATGGGGGGCGATGGAGGGGACATGCTGTGAGTTTTGGGTGCTCGTGGGTTACTTCTCATTGGCCTGAAGGACACACACAAACCTTGTTTGCCTTGGTCTTCAACACGGCCTGTGTCTAACCCAGCTTTGTGCCCCTGTTCACCTGTTTGGCAGACTTTGATGGAGCGAAGGCTGTGGGACCAGAGCTTAAAGGATGGAAAATTCCCCAGCCCCAGTGCTCCTGCCCTGAAACCACACAGGACTGCAGCTGGATCCAACCCCACTTGCATGTGGTGCAATGTGTTTGCTTCCTATTCCATACAGTTGCCTATTTCAATGCATTTTCCTATTTCAGTGTATTTTCCCATTTCAATGCATTCTCCTATTGCAACACATTTGCCTGTTTCAACACATTTTTAAATTTCAATGCATTCTCCTATTCCAATGCATTTTCCTATTTCAATGATGCAATTTTCCTATATTCCTATCTTTCAATTTTCCTATTCAATGCATTTTCCCATTTCAATGAATTTTCATATTCCAACGCATTTTCCTCTTCAACATGTTTTCGTGTTTCAATGCATTTTCCTATTCAATACATTCTCTTATTTTAATACATTTTGCTACTCAACGCATTTTCCTATTCTAATGCATTTTCCAATTTCAATGCATTCCCCTATTTCAATGAATATTCCCATTTCAATGTATTTCTTTTCCTCCAGCTCAGTACCTACGTTTTTCTCCAACCCCAGATATTCAGAGAAGTCTCCCCTCAAGACCCTGCTGCCCTGTGCATTCCCAACAAGAAGCACCAACCAGCCACCCTCATGCCTTTGCTGATATTCGTCCCTTCATGGGGATGTCCCACCCGCCACCAGCCTCTCCCCTCATCTGCTTGCGTTGGAGCAGCTCGTCCCCACGGCTGGTGTTTAATCTTTCGGAGGATGACTCATGGGGAAATGCCACTGAGGATTTTAAACAGAGGCTTTCTTTAAAAAAAAAAAAAAGGAATTGAAGAAAGCAACCATCTGTCTGCAGGGAAACGTGCAGTTTTCTTCTCTTTCTGCCGCAGAAGGGACAAAGGGAGGGAGGCGAAGCTGTGTCAGGCACTGGGTCTTGCCCCCCATCCCCATCCCCGTGTGCTTCACCAAGTTTTGCCACCAAAGCCACTCCAGCTCCGGCTCGCTGCTCACTCCTGGCACGGGTTGTCATGACAATATCCCCTTAATCAAAAAATCCCAGGGAATTTAACGGGGATTAAACCACCATGAGTCCATAGCCGCGAGCCAAGATGTGCCATGGGACTCGCTGGCACCCACATGCAGGTTTTTCTTGCCATAACTGCCCATCACAAGGAAGGTGTTTGTGTTGTCTGGGAGGGTTTTGTGTCTCTCCCTGCCATCCCAGGGCTGTATCCATCCCGGTGGAGATCTGCTTGCCGTTGGGTGAGCATTTGCTGTCCCTTTTGCAGGAAGAGGTGTGAAACCACGCACCCCAGATACTCAGCTCTCAGGGCTAAAGCCGCGTTTTGGTTTTCCTTTTTGCTCTTACAGCAGAAATGCAAACCAGGAAGATTTGCTGGAAAATTGCAGATGGTTAATCAGAGAAGTGCCATTGCACAGCATCAGCTTTTATCTTATCGCTTGCAACTAGGGACTGAGGGGAAGGACCACCTCAGCATCCCCTACACAGCAGGGAAGGGATCTGACCAAGTTTATTTGTCTCACAGGCACGTCTGACTTTAATCCGACGCTACAAAGCCGTGGGGGAAAATACCTAGAGCTGTAAATAAACAATATACAGAAAATAAGTCATATGACATCTGCAAAATGCTTGGAAATAAAAGAAATCCCTCCTTCACCCGGTGCTGCTGGAGTACCAGCATCGTGGATCCGGCCCCAGGGGTGCGACAAGGAGTTTGAGAAAGGCCCAGGGCACTTTTGGGAGAAACGGTGAGGGGGAAGGAGCGGCTTGTGCAAGGGCTGTTTAAACTCCCAGCACACATGCTGGCTGGCCCGAAAGGCTGAAATCCTTCCAAGGGCTCCCTCATGCCTCGCATATGTACAGCGCTGGCATCGCTGATGCTGTTAAGTGAACACACAGCCGGAGCTCAGCTCTTGGTAACTGCAAATATTATCATCTGCTTTTCATCAGGACAGGCATTTCAGAAAGCCGTCATCCCTCTCCCTCCTCATCCTCTCCCTCCTCATCCTCCCGACCCCCCGAGCACACCCTGGTGTAGGACCCCACATCGCTCGGCTGGATGGATCACACCAGCTTTGGTCAAAAATGAAGCTGAAAAGGCTTTTTTTTTTTTTTTTTAAACAAATGGCATCAAAATCTGTTCAATATATGTTTGAATGTCTCATTGCGGAGTGTGGCTGTTCCTTTCTGCTGGTCTGGCTGGAGAAAATAACTCTCGGAGCGCTTTTTGCAAGTTCTTAACAAAAGTTGTTTGGCCAGGAAGTGTGTCCCACGGGTGTGCCATCAAAGATAGTTGTTTTTTCCGTCTGAAAAGTTAAAATTAAGAAAATTTTTAAAAAGAGATGAGAAGCCATGCTGGTGATGATGGGCAGCTCAGGCCAACCAGAGCCTGTATTCACCTCCTGGGGTGAGGGAGATTTTTGGGGGGCATCTCAGCAAAGGTCAAGAGGGTTGTTCCTGATAATGCTCAACTCAGGTGGCACCTCTGGGGACAACCACGCTCAATGTGGCCATCACACCTGTGGAAGGCGCAGCAGATCCAGCAACTGCTCCTGCTTTTTCTGCACAAGGGGTTGATAAGCGTTAAAGAAATGCCTCTGGATGGGTGGGAGGCAACAGGTGTCCTGGGCAGGGGCAAAATTTGGGGGAAAAAATATATCCTCTGCAAGCAGAAAAGGCAGAAGTGATGCAGGTGTGGGAAGGGCTGTGTCCCCTGCTTGGATGTCCCCTCCTGTCCCTGTACCAGAGGTGCCTGCTGGGAAGCGTAAGAGCTGCTGATGTGAATTCAGTACCTATTCTGCTCATAGGAAAAAAAGACTAGAAAAAAATCCTGAGTTCAGTTTGTAGGGGCTGTCCTTTGGAGGGCTTTACTTATTTTTTTTCCTTTTTTTCTCTTCCTCCTTTTTTTTTTTTTTTCCCTTAGAAAAACACGAATTTCTGTGGCTTAATTCCTTCAGAAACTTGTGGCCTGAGGCACAGGTTCTGCCTTGCCCTGAAGTAAT
The DNA here is from genome assembly GCA_013399365.1 of Pampusana beccarii. Classification (NCBI taxonomy): domain Eukaryota; kingdom Metazoa; phylum Chordata; class Aves; order Columbiformes; family Columbidae; genus Pampusana; species Pampusana beccarii. The sequence goes on along the minus strand of VWYH01010425.1, from coordinate 295,581 downwards.
TCGGTTGGTGGCTCCCGGACCGCTCTCCGCTTCAGCCTGGGGGAACAAAATGAAACGGAGAGGATGCTTAAATCCATAAAAAGCTTCATAAGCATCACGCAACTTTTCCCATCTGTGCCAGAGCAGCAAGGGATGGCCTTTTATCTCACCGCTGCTGAAATTTTAGGAAAATTAACTTACTCCCTGCCTTGGAAATTCTCTGCTCAAATGCTCCCCGGAGCGGCGGTGGGTCTGGTAGGATCATCAGGAGGTGGATGGGATCTGCTCTGTGCTCTCGGGTGGTCCGGCTGGAAAATCCCCAGGACTCCACGGCTTTCCCGTCCTACTAACTGGGAAAAAGATCGAGTAGCACTGGGGAATCACCCCAGCGTTTTGACAGACCTGAGTTATACCCCTGTTAAGCTTTTGTGGCCTTAGAAATAAGGCATTAAAATGGGACCTCCTGGGATTTGTGCTCTGCTCCTGCTGCTCACCTGATGAGTTTCAGAGGTGTAAATCCCAGGATGGGCACCCTCCCGGGATGCTGCAGCATCTTTCCAGGATGCTGCAAGGATACCTTGGGGCAGATCAGCCCGAAACAGCTCAGGATGCTGCTGCTGTGGGGAGACAGAACAGCATGGGCCCCACTCCACGGGTCGATGAACCCATGTTATAATAGATAAAACCAGAGTTATGATTAAAAGTGGGTACATCTTGAAAACGTACACTGCATAAAGAAAAAAACGAACCCTGAAAATTTATTTGGAGATTTTTCTCTTCCATTTGTGCCATTTAACATACTTGGGAAAAAAGAAAAAACAAAACAAAACAAACACCACACAAAAAACCACACACACAAAACAAACAAACAAACAAACAAACAAAAAACCAAACAAAAACCACCAAACAAAACACAAAAACTTTTAATATCCCCAAGCACTGGAAACGTGAACATCTTGAAAATGCCTTGAAAAGCCTGGAAACGATCCAGCCACGGAGCACAAAATCTCACGCTCAAACCTACGGAGCGGATTTCAAAAAAGTGACGGCTCAGGGCTGTAGTCATGGTAAAGGGTTTGGGAAACAAAAATACATTGAGGGGGAAAGAAAATAAAGATGGGAAAAGGGGATTAAGTGTGTCCTGGATGGGAATAGCGGGAGGCTGCTGTAGAAATCTGGAGGTGGCACAGGGGTAGGGACAAGTCACCGGCACAGAGGAGGGTTGAAATACCATACGAGTGACCTGAGTAGGCGAAATAGGATAAAATTAATGGTGTAGGAAGGTGCCGTGTGTGCGGATGAGTAACAGAGATCTGTGACAATCCACGTCGTATCCCTGCGGAGCAGCGGGGTGTGCGAGGCACAGGGCAGCTGCAGCGCGCACTGGGCGCACTGCCCAAAATAAAGCAGGTATTTCCATAACAAAGTGGAGCGGGCTCAGTCAAGAGGAGGAAAAATACTCACAGTTTGCTACCGGTTGAAAACTGTGAATTGGGACCTGGAAGGGTTTTGAGGGTGGAACAGAAAAAGGTGTCCCGAGGGCGCTGGCTGAGCGTCGTCCCCAGGTTGGCACTGAGGAGATGCTCGTTGTCCTCTGCTGACAGCCAGTCCCTGCCTGAAAGGGAGAAATTTGGCACCGTGGGGAGTCACTGGTATTTTCCCGAGTCTGCCATTTGCAGGGAAATGGAAAAGGGGAGGGATAATGACCTTTAACACTAAGATTACAGAAAAAAAAAAAAAAAAGAAACCAACCCAAACCATTACCATGACCATTGTAGCATGAAACACAAAACCTTCCTCTCGGAGCCACACAAAGCCGTGTGGAGCACACCAGAGTAATTAATAAAATGAAAGCCCCGTTCCTTGCAGATGGAGATGTGGGGAATAAAGGAGCTCCACTGCGCTGAGCTGTCATGCATCGCATGCTACATCTGTTATGGAAATCAGGGGTAGTGGGCCTTTTGTTCGGGCTAAAGCCCTCCCAACAGGGATTTGGCTGAAGTAGATTTTCTTGTTATTAAACATGATTTCTAGCTAGTCAAGAGCAGATGCTCCTGCAACATTTGGAACTAATAACCAACCTTCAAGTGTGCAGCATCCCTGAAAAAGTCTGGGGTCGCCTGCGAGAGCCATTCCAGCTCGGAGCTAATGCGCTGCCCTGGGTCCCTGCTTTGCACATGAATGCTGCTGACACCAGATGAGCCTTCTGGCCACCGTCCCCACCGCCAGCGTCCCACCACCCCCTCCCAGCCTTTTCATCACCAGGGAGCAGAGTGAGATGCACACACACAGATACACAGACGCACACACAGATACACAGACACACACACACAGATACACAGACACACACACAGATACACAGACACACACACATCGCAGCGCCCGCCCGCATTCCCCCCACCTGCATAAAGACGTCCTCAGTTCGGAAAGGCACCAAACCCCATGTGCTCCAAGAACATCCCCTAATCATGGAATTACAGAATCATTTTGGTTGGAAAAGACCCTCAAGACCATTGAGTCCAACCATTCCCCACTCCTGGCACTGCCCCATGTCCTGAGAACCTCATCTCCGTCTGTCCAACCCTCCAGGGATGGTGACTCCAGCACTGCCCTGGGCAGCCTGTTCCAATGCCCCACAGCCCTTTGGGGAAGAAATTGTTCCCAGATCCAACCTCAACCTCCCCTGGTGCAACTTGAGGCCGTTCCCTCTTGTCCTATCACTTGTTCCTTGGGAGAATAGACCGACATGCCCTGGCTCCAAGCTCCTTTCAGGCAGTTTTAAAGCAAGAAGGCCTCCCCTCAGCCTCCTGTTCGCGACAAAACCCTCCCGATGTTCCCCTCCAATGCACGTTTGCTCAAGCTTCCCTGGCCATGCACCATGTCAAGGACCAGAGCATCGCAGCACGAGGCCACCTGCATTGGCCAGAGCCATTGCAGTCACTGCTGGGTGTGCAAGAGGGACAAAGGGAGGAAGGCAACAAAAAGACACCGGCACATCCTTCCAGTGCCCCCCCTGCCATGACAGGGACATCTTCAGCAGCTCAGGTTGCTCAGAGCCCCGTCCAGCCTGGCCTGGGATGTCTCCAGGGATGGTTCAGCCACCACCTCTCTGGGAACCTGGGCCAGGCTCTCACCACCCTCAGGGACAACAATTTCTTCCTCATGTCTATCAGGCTCCAGCTACAGAAGTGGTAGCAAAAACTGGCATTTCAGGAGGAGAAGGGTTTCTCCTCGCTGAGATACCCCAATACAACACCGCCCATCCATCTCGTCAGCTCCCCACTGTGAATCATGGCAAATCAGCAGGACAAAAAGCAGCAAAACAGCCCCGAAACAGACAAAGAGCAATAAAAACGTGATGCTGTGCCAGCAAGGAGAGGGTGAGATCTTTGCAGTGCTGCTGTGCAAAGGTTAATGCAGCGTCACGGATGCTCTGATTCCATCCAGCATCAGTCACGGGAGCCGGCAGAGTCGACGGCAAGATATTTCCCTAAACGCTAGACATGCTATAGAATAAATGACTCACTGTCTGGTTTAAGGCAAGTCTTGAATCTAATTTGCAGTTATTAGAGTCAGGATAAGGTTAATGGTTCGGCTCTGAGCAACTTTACAGTAGCAGAGCGACTTACAACTCAAAGTCCTTACCCAGCTTTGGGAGGTCTGTTTTTGGGGGCAGAACGTGCCCTGCAGCCCTGTAAATTGCTTTTTTCCTCCTCTGCTCATGTTGGAATGAGGAACCTCCTTGTCCCTTCCCAGTCCTCCCATGGTCACCATTGTCTTGTCCTCAGTGCTGGGGTCACCTGGACCCATCACAACTCCTCAAGCAGCAGCTGCAGGTTCTCCAGGGCACAGCATCCGATGTTCACAGCTCATTCTACACGGTGACAACAACCATGTGCAGCACTTGGTGCTTGCAGGGGATTCAGCATCTTCCACCCCATCACACCCCGTGGTACCACCAGGGCCACTGGTGCCATTTGCTGACCTGGACTCCAGCTGTGGGTTGACACTTCAGATCCACCCACAGTGTTTATTTATTCTTCTCCTCCCTCAAATCAGGTGTTTGCTTAAGTCAAGGCTCCTGGTGCCGCGGACAAAGCCTTTCTTTGAGCTTTTTTTCCCCCAAAATCCAGGTGAGCCTGGCGGGGTGGACAGCACAGCCCCTTCCTGTGTTGTGCTGCTCGTGGGTCATCAGGGACCATAATTTGACTCTCCGCATGTATATATTTAATAATATTAAATAATACGAGCATTATTTCATTGCATATGCGCCGAAAAAACCCCACAATTTCATGAATGCGCAACATGGGCGCACTGTAGCAGGTCATCGATACCTCCTCTCTCCAATATTTTACATTTTCCTGCTAAAGTGAGTGAAACAGGTGCTTTTACCCCAAGGTGGCACTGAGGATGCAGGCCCAGCACTTGGCAGGACATCCCTCCTTGATACCGAGCAACTTCCCCCATCGTAGGGATCCTGGTCCAGCACCTCCTCGCTGGGGCCCAGCACACTCCAAGGGTCATTTTGGACATTTAAGGGTCTCCCAGGAAGCTGAAGGGGCTGCAGGAAGATATAAAATTTGCTTCTACTTGAGCGTACAAAGTGGCAGCGGTGGTTGTTGCAGCCCTGGGGACCACGGCTCTGCTGCAACTCCAGCATCTCGGTGGCTTTGGCAGAAAGGCTGGAAGTTCGAAGAGATCTGAGATGGGGAGTCCCTGGGAAAAAAAGGTTCATAAACCTTCTGCTTGGGAGGAAGAAGCCAAATGATGTAAGGAGTACTAATTACTTGCTTCTCAGCAAATAACCCCTCCCTCAGGAGAGCCAGCACTGCCACGCAAGGATTAGGCAACAAAATGCCATATTGACACCATCAAACTGCTCACTAGCCGAACTCTCCCCGTTTCTCCCTGCAGATGAGCTATGAGAACAAGTCCAAGAGAGGAGGATGGAGCTGGGTCTGCTCCTCGGGTTCTCCCCGCCGCAGTGAGCCCTGGGGAGGGGCAGGTCCTGCCTGGGGACAGCCAGGGCCCCCAGACCCATCCACCGAGGACCCGGCACTACCGAGCCCCAGACCCTCAAACCAAACTATCTGCACCTGCTAGAGCTTTAAGCAGCTCCCAGGATAGGTGGAAATACCCATAAACACCCGTTAAATAGCATAACTCAGGCATTGTAAAAGTTTCAGGGGGGATGTGGGGTGGATTTGCTTCTATCACCCACCTTCTCCCCGCTGTGCTGGCATCCTGCTGGTCCCTGTCCCCTCGCTCGCAAGGACCAGGCACTGAGCTGTGCTCACAACAGATGCTCTGCAAAGCCAGGAGGTGCTGAATTCGCACATCCTCAGCATGGCGAGGGCTCCCCATCCCACCAAGGACCGGCGCCAGGGCTATTTTTGCACCACGAATAGAAACAATTGTCCTCCTGGGACTTCCTGCAAGGAATGAGTTTTATAGTAAACCACCTCAATTACCGTAAGCGATCGTACAATCGTACGTTGTGCAATCGAAGAACGAAACAACAACAAAAAAATTGCCCAAGTTAAGCGCTTTTTGGAAGAGGACTGAGCTGTGGCAACCCGCCAGATTGGTTTTCCAGGGATCAAACGGTGCTGAAGAAAAACATCTGACCAAGCCACAGCCTACAAGTGAAAATAATTCCAATTCCTTCTTCCTCACTTCAGCAACTCGAGAGCTGGTGGGGGTGATCATCTTACCAACATCAAATTCCATGTCACCTCAGCCCAGGCTCCAGCTTTACAGAAGTAAAACTCCGGTCCTTCCTCTGGCTCAGAGGTTTCAACCACCATCGGCCAAAGCTTGTAAGAAATGTTTTGTGCGAACAACAGAAGTGGCCGTTCTGGTCTAAAGGAAATGGTAAAATTAGCAGCAGGAGCAGAAAAAACAAACGCCGGCAAGGTTAGCGGTTTTAGAGAGAGCTACCAGCTTTTTTATGTTAAAAGGAAAATGGAGATAAATCATCTCTACCCTCCATCCTTAGAGCAAAATAAAGGACTGAGCTGTTGGCACTAAAGGAGGGCAGTGAATAACGTTCAATAACGTAGGGCCCAACTGCTCCTCCAGCGTTTGTAATCCCGATAAAGACACCAAAAACCTCAAAGAGCCAACACTGCTGCTTAAAGATGAGTTAGGAAACATCTTTTATAGCAAGAGATTCAAAGTCATTGCAGGAGGAGTCGATCTGTTTGGTTCTTGGTGGCTTGATCCCAGACTAGTGACCTACAAGGTCCGCTTAAATTCAGCCATCAAGAGCAGGTCAATCCGACCCACGTATTATGGGAGATCAGAGGCTGAAACAAGAGTTCAGACTACAAAGACATGGTGTTTTTTTAGGCTTGAGGATAATTAAGCTCTGGCCAAAGGCACCTCCCCAGGAGTTCCTACACCCCAGGTGCAGGGCTGGAGATCCAAGGATGTGCGTCAATAAACCCCAAAATGAGAAACTTGGAGGCTCCCTTGCCTGGACTTTATAAATTGCAAGGAGAAAACCTCATTAAGGTGGCAAGGAGAACGCCGGCTGCACTCAGCATCATGTCCCCTGTGTCCAAACGGGATCCTGACCCACCTCATGGGGATGATGTGTCGGGACAACTCTTCCAAGAGGAGCCGCAGCAACCACGGTGTCTCAATGGTGACAAAAACCAGGCACGAGCCTCGGCTGGGAAATTCTGCCTTTGCTGAACTCGCAGTGGGCAGCAAAGAACAAACCCTACAATATACAAAACCTCCTAAAAAGCAGCATCCGATGCTTTGGAGGCCAAGCAAACCAAACTTCACTTGTTTGCTTGCTCTGGTCTACCCTGTCTCTCTCATTTTGGGGAAAAAAAAATAAATCTCAGTAATCCACACTACTTCAATATAATTCTGCTGCAAGGGTAGAAGTCAAATCACATCCAGTTCCCAGCTATGCCTGGACTGTAGCTCAGTACAATTATGTCCACAAGTGTTAATGAACTAACACACATAGGCCATTTCCACTACAAGTTAATTACTTTTTTTTTAATTCAAAGAAAAAAATGGTATTTTAATAAATACTGCAGAAACATTAACCAAACATACAAAGTGACTTCAACAATTAAAAAAAAGTAATGAATGTCCTGTTTTATAACAGTTATAACTTATTTTTTCCACAATATTTAAATACAGAAAGCACTTACCAGCTATTTTGTAATACTGCCCTAAGCGCACTGTTGCATCAGTCAAAAGCTTATTACAGTGGTAAAAATGTCTTCTTTTTTGTGGGAAATAATTGGAATAGCTTTGTTTTCCTTCTTTTACCAGACGAAACAAAGTGCCGGGACCACACGGAACTTGAGTTTTAATCACGGTAACCCCTTTACCTCTGCGCAAGTCAACAGCTTTAATGCTTCCAAAACGAAGCGTTACCCTTGGGAACAACACGCTTGCCCTCGACAGGCGACAGCCACGCTGCTCAGAGCCTCCGGGATCCTTCTTTTGAGAGAAACTATGGACTTAAAGTCGGCCAGTAAGCAGTTAAACCCCATTTTAAAGGCAGATTTATTTAACGTAATGATAGCATTCAGTAAGCAAAAAGGAATTTGACTTAGCTGGTTCACCGATGGTTTATGATTGTTGTCTGGATACGTATATATTAGTCTTAAAAGACTAAGGGCAGGATCCAGTTTCCACTGGGGACCCCTTAAGGCGTCACAGTTCTTTAGACCCCACGAGTAAAATAAGTCTGCAGAAATAAGTCTGCAGCCAGAGACGGCCGCCCCGAAAATAAGAGCATCGCAAAAAGATAATCGGGCTCTGCTGGCTCATTTGCAGATTTTTTGGTTGTGTTTTTTTGTTTGTTTGTTTGTTTTTTTCAAAGATAATTGCAGAGAACCACATCACAGAACAGCACTGCTCCGGAGCACCTGTGGGATCCACCCGGAGTCTCGGGGCTTCCCCAGATGGGCAGTAAGGCTTAACGAATTATCGTGCTTGGAAAATTAAGGATCATTTGTCACCACAGCTCTTAGCACCTTTCACTCGAACCTACAGCGACATACCCGGACAGCACACCAGAACTGGAGATATTTCCCCCCTACATCACAATCACCAAGAGGAACAGAAAGTCCGAGTCCCGCGACGGGGCGGGTACTTTGCCCCCACACCCCAGTTTGATCCGTTTAATTAATTTCCATGGCGTGAGAGCAGTGATAACCCTGGGAAATCTCTCCATTCCCCACGTGCTCAAACGCAGATCGCGCTGCCGCCTCGGGAAGGCAAAACTCCAGACTTCTCCCAGACCGTGTTTTCCTCAAAGGCCTCGGTACACTCTCCATTTTAACGATGAGCTACTAAAAAATTAGATCATATCCTTTGGAAAACCAACTATAAGGTCACAGGGATAGTTCCTTAATGAGGAGGGCGTATTAATAACGTCTTCTTTAAAATTAAAAAAAAAAAAAATTAAAGTATTATTTTAACGAAATCAAAGTGGGAGCATCCAGGAGTAGAGCGTTAATAAAAGAAACAAGCACTGTCAATGACATCTCTCTTCTTCGCGGTGTTATTTTCCCATTCACCCTCTCACATTCAAACATTTTCCCTTTTTTTTTTTTCCCTTTTTTTTTGGCATTTTCTTCCACGTATCGTTTCCCGATGCCACCTCGTTTAGAACCATTTCTTCTCACTGCTCAGTTCCTAAGTAACAGTCTCACGCAACAGGCGAAGAGTCTCCGCTAAAGCCCCCGTTAAATACCACGTGGCTGTGAACTTCACCGAGCCTTCAACCCCTCCCAGACGCTTCTCTTCCTCCTCCCCCAGGAAATCAGGGTCCTTCACATCACCGTGCAGCTCTTTGCTTTGTCCTTTCGCAAGTCCGTCGCCACTGTGGAAAGTTCTGGCCTGCCAGGCATGTGCGAAATCCGCTTTGTCGCCCTCTGCGATTTGTTCCGTTTCACGTTTTTATTTGTTTTGTTCACACACGCCAAGGTGGCGACGTGAAAAATGTCTCTGACGCTGTTTTCTGACTGTAAGGCTGAGCATTCGATGTATGTAGCTGCTCCAATCTGTTTGGCCATATTTGCACCCTAAGGGAAAAAAGAGCAATGCAATCAATACCAAGTTTCCCCAGCAAACCGCACAGTTACTTTTCAGCGCCGCTTTCCATCCACAATGTTTTGTGAACACCAAAGCTAAAGCTCCAGCATGACAGCCAGCAGCTAATTTTGCAAAATAAACAGAGCTTTGGTTCCAAGATGCATTAAACAAGTATCCAAGCTTTATCTCCTGTGCTGATAAATACAATTTGGAAGAGAGAAGATAAGCGCAGTGACCTGCAAACAACTGCAGAAAACCAGAAGAGCATCAGTAGGATGTATTTGGCAATTTCACCGTTACATCTTAACTTGCATTTGGGAATTGTGCTCACGGGGAAAGGTCTGGACTTGGCAGAGTCCGGATTTAAGCCTGCTGTCTCCAAAGAGAAATCAGATTAAATTCTGCCTGCCTTAGGGGTTCCGGCTCTGCGCGTCCCTGACCCGGAGCCTGTGTCACATCTCTGGGAAGAAATCAAAGTTCCTAGGGAAATGTGTTGTGGGTTCCTGGGCTGGGGAGAGTTACATCAACTTTTAGCTAAGGAACAGGCGAAAAAAAAAAAGGATATAAGTGGTTACGTGGTTACATGTACCCTTCTTTTGTGATTTTAAATGCATTAAAAGCCAAAGCAGTGATATTTGTTCCAGCAGCACAAGGAAAACAAGCAACTCCGGCAGACAACCACACTCCAGTATCCTGCTATGGATTTTGCTACAGGAAGATGATGCAGCATTGCGTGAAAAAACAACAGAGTTGTTTCAGTGGAATTTTACTTCTGAAGGATGAATCTTTTTAGTAAGTTACAAACCCCAAGCACATCCGTGATGTGTCACTCCTCAGGTAGCTGTAAGCCTGAGACACAAGTCAGCCTAACCCTCCCCTCTGCTCCGGTGTGGGTTGATGGCATTTATCTGTTCGAGCCCACATCTTCGTACACCTTGTTTGCTCGGCAGTGATGCAGCCATCCCCTTATCAGCTGTAAGCGGGAGCGGCTGATAAAGGAGTATTAGCTTGTAGGACAAGCCCTCCCCATGGTCAAACATCTCAGCTCCTACTAACCAAGCCTAGTCCATACCTGAGAGCCTCAGCAATGTTTGCTCAGGTGTAGCTGAGACGGGCTGTCACCATCAACAATTTATCCTCCCAGTGCTTCAGAGGAATGGGAAAAACCCTGCTAAGGTCTTTGATCCCACGTCGACTCAGCAAGGCAAGGGAATTTAACAAGAGGTTGCGTATTTTGACCCCAGAGGACCCTTCACGCCACTGCTGGGCTTCGGTAACCACAAGAAACACAACCATTGCTTGGCTCTCAGCTTTCGTGTACAGACAGTACAGGAAATTGAGAGGTTTTTTTGAAGTATGTGCTTCCCTGTAACACGTACGATCTTCCCTTTGGCTGCCAAGTAATAAATTCTGGCTTAGCTCTTTGTCTTCAGCTGAGTCCTGTTCCTAAGGGCTGAGCTGTGACACCAGAGATGCCAAACTTCAGCACCAGAGGACAAACCCACCTGTCAGTAGGTTTTTAATCACCACGGAAAAGGGTCAGACATGGTAACTTTATTGAAGTACTGTACAAAATGTAATACATGAACTTAAAAGGAGATACTGTCTGCCTCCTATGTAAGTTTAATATGCAAAGAAAACTAACAGAGAAAATTACAGCTCAGGCTGAACACCATGAATGTATACACGTACAGCAGTGGTAGTTGTAATCAAGGTGACATCATCTGCAACGAGCAGGATTTAAGGACACTTCTGAACTGCCTTACACTAAAAAACTGGCATTTTGTTTCGTATCAAATTATCTGAGATGGAGGGATGTTTACCAAGCGAAGTGTAAGAAAAATGCCATAACCAGCGTAAGCCATCACAGCACAACACCCCACGTTGTATTTTAATCAAGACACTCAAGTTTACGGTATCTCTGCACTTTCAAATTTAACCACGCTGTAGGAGGCTGCATTATTAGCCATCACATATTAGGAGCTGTTGGTTTGCAAAACCCAAGCTTGTGCATAAAACATCAAAAAACGGATAGCACAGGATACATGACTGGTTGGAGTTACTCCTGGAGGCTCCATGCTCACTCCTACACCCCCAGGGTGTATCTGAAGCCACCACCGTGATTCAGCTGCCATGCACACGTGTGAGTAATACGGGGAAGTTTATTACCTCTGAGCCCAGCTTTCCCCTCTTCTCTACCTCCTGCTCTCCCATGACCTGATTCCTTTCCCTTTCACCTCAGTTTCTGCACCCTCTGAGCAACCTGAGCTGGTGAAGATGTCCCTGTCATGGCAGGGGGGGCACTGGGGGAGCTGGGAAGGTCCCTTCAACACAAACCATTCTGTGATTCGATGCCTGGCTCCAAACTTCTCACTCCCCCAGCAGCAAAGAACCACCGCCAAGAACTGAGGTGCTTCCTGGATTTGCTGCCACCTTCAGAAGGGGTTACAGGATGTTTTCACAGATGATGTTTTCAGGAAATAGGATTTTTATTAAGGGGTCAGATTATATGCAATGCTTGTCATGATGCTGGAGTCAAATGCACGAGATTCAAATCTTAAGACTGAAGACAACAATTTTACCCATTTATCAGCAAATAAACAGGACATGTCACCTCTCAGTTACTGTTTTGGCCTCTGCAGGCCCTGAAAAGTGGTAAGTTTATTATCGATTCACTTTAAAAGGCTCTTTGCAACTGATAAGGCTATGATCTTATGTTGCTTAAAACATGTGTTGTGGGGCATCCAGCCTGCGGGCAGGCTTTGCCTTTACTCAAAATAGCTTTCAAATTCAACTCCATCTACTACCTGAGTATGCACATCTGCCTTCCAGCACGCATCCACGGCAACAGGGCAGAGAAATTGTTCATAAAGATGTCTACAGTGATAGAAAGATCCTTATCTTCCACCCCTAAGTAAAAAAAAGGCCATGGCACATACCTGATCGTAGGACACGGGGGTCTGCCGGTGGTTGGAAAGTTCCACTAGTGTGCTCACGTCTGTGCGCAGATCCGACTTGCAGCCAACCAAAAGCATCTTGGTGTTCGGACAAAACTCCTGGATTTCACCTTTCCACTGTAAAATTTTGGGTCATTATTACACTGGAGTATTTGAATGTTTAAATCCAAAGCAGCAATAAGATGAAGTTTAATAAGCCATGATGTTTCACGTGCAAATATTCTTATGTAATAGTTGTATCTACCTTCGAGCTAATTTCTAAAGGCATTAGTCCCTTTAGAATCTGGTCAAGGGTGAAATCTTACAATCTCATACACTCAGTAATTCCACTGACTTACTAATCAAGAGGGACTGAACAGTTCACCTACGCAAGTCAATGTTTGCAGACCAGTTGCTCCTCACAAGTGGTGAACACCCAGCCAAAGGCATTTGCAGACAGGAACCAGTGAAACCTGGTGTCACCACATTCGGTGGTTCCTCAAGACGCAGATACAGAGGCAGGTCTTTATGACCACAAATAAATGTTCCTATATATTGGCTCATGGCAACATCCTCACACATAAAACTAGACTAAATCTGTCAAGGGTGCAGCTATTTTGAGCCAGTAATAAGTCCTTCAAACAGAATTTGTGGTATAATCCTTGGGTTTCCTCTGCTTCTACATGGTTATTTTGAGAACACAAGCCAAAAATTTCAACACGTAATCTAGACAGGTCATGCAAATCCTAAAACCTAAGGATATCATTTGGGTTTAAAAGCATATCAGAAAAAAATCTCTTAGAGAATTAAGCACCAGTATAGTAACCAACATTATCCAGAATACAAAAAGGCAGCTCTAGGTGCTTGTTGGCACAGTTGGTTGCTGAGATAATAGTTTTAAGTATTTTCTGTAGACTATTCAGAGCACTGTATGCCGCCTTCTTCCCAGTGACACAAGAAATCATTGGCCACAGCTACAGAAAAAAAAAAACAACAAACAAACGAAAAAAGGAACTTCAGGTCATTAAACCTTAAAGACAACTCCGCAAAGTCTGAGCCATGCCCAGTGACCGAGGAGAGGATCAGGACCACTTCGCAAACACAAGAGCTGGATTAGCAGAATTCAATGTTTTAACACAGGGAAGGTCCGGCACTGAATCTCAGATCACCGAGCTGCTGAAAAAGGCGAAGTTTGGTGCAGGATTGCATTTCTACGGCACTGCTAGGTCTGCTGGTGCTTTCCAGAGGCATTTGTCACTGGCTCCTTCTAACTTCAGGCTGAGGAATTACGTAAAGCCCTGGCAAAAATCCAAACACTTGGCAGGCACGTTTTAACCGTCCTTGCAACATGGCAAAGTTTCTCAATCCTGTCTGTTGGGTGAATATAACGTGAGAGACAATTTCTTGCTGCACCCAGCCCTGCACCTCACGCCACCCTGAACAATTTGCTGCTGTCTAAGGGCTGAGGAACGAGAATCTACTTCACCCCGAAGCATCCATTAGGGATGAGGTTTTGTTTTCAATTAACACGCGTCCCTTTCAAACAAACGATCTCAAATTCTAACAGTACAGAGCGTGGTCTGGTCATCTTTCCATTAAAAGAAACAAACTGAGTTTCCAATGTAGGAAGCAGCACCACTCTGCAGAGATTTCCAGACGAGCTACTCAAACAGTTCAGCACTCCAATGTTTCTCCAGCACTTGCCTTTTTTAGCACGCTGTCAAGAGTTTCTGGCCGACTGATGTCAAAGCAAATCAGGACAGCATCAGAATCTGGATAGGAGAGCGGGCGGACGTTGTCATAATAAGGAGACCCTGCAGGAAAAAGAAACATTTTTATTAGTTTGTATTTCCACTTTCTACAGCAATTCAAAATTATTCAGAAAGTTTAGAAAGGTTTTCAGTGAAGCCCTTTAACAGCATCCAGCTACCACCTTTTCTTCAATAGTGCTGCATTCCCAAAACACTTATTGTAGATGCTCATGTTCCCACTTTCCTTTTATTTCTCACCTACAAAAGCAACAGCTTTCCCAAGTAATTAAGAGTGATGGCACCCCAGTGATCCATCTCCCACCGAAAGCTCGCAATGCCCCTAATAACAAGGAAAGGGAAATTGGGGTCAGCCCAAGTTTAAGACTCAGCATTAACCTCCAGGGATTTGACCTCAGGAACAAAACCTGAACCTCCAAAAGGCTTCTTCAAAGCAGATTGGTCACAGTTGCGCTTTCACGGAGAAATTCAGAAAGTTTTGAAATAAACTGGTTTTGATTCTAGCATTTCATTTCAAACAAATAGTCTGAAATGCAAAAACCAGCTTTAGTTGTCGTGGGATCGGCAATTTTTAGAAGAAACTCTTGCTTTGCATTAAAGCGGTTGTTTTAGTTCTCTAAACAGCCCTGTAGACAGGCAGCAAGTTATCTGTCACAAAAAGCCTCACCCATCTGTCACCCAATATATGCTTGCAATAAACATTTATGTTTAGCCCATAAACCAATTTTTTATCAATGAGATCAAAGCTAATCTAGTTATCTGATGGAACATAAACAGGTCCAGTATTGCATGTTGTGCATGTTTTACTTCCAGAGCTGCTAAGAGAAACGCTTGAAGGATTTGTTTCTTTAAGAATTGCCATGATGTGCAGAGTTACAAATACATCTCCAGAGTCTGAAATCTCATTTTTACCATCTGGTCAATCTAAGAACAGGTTTGGGGAAAAGAATTCTTATTTTCTAGGAAGTTCCACTCAGCCACCATTCAGCTTGGCCTTAACTCTGCTGAAGCTTCACTTACTGAGGACAATTCATTTCTGATTTAAAAGCATGATTAAGGGATAAAATGCATGCCTGCAACTTAAAAATGCATTTTCTTAGTCATACATTCTTATTTCTGTATTTTTCTCTCACGAACCTAAAATACAGCACAGAGCATACACAACAAGAACACAGCTTTCAAGAGTTTCGGGGTTATCAGCTAATTATATCGCCAATTTTCCAACTATCTAGAACTAATTGGCTGTAAAGTCTCAGAGGCGGAGGAGACTATTAACCGGATTAGAGAGAAATTCCTCAAGTTTTCAGCTGACAGGCAGCTCAGGCTGTTGCACAAAGCAGAGCGGGGACCGGTGTGAACGTATCGCAGATGACTTCACTTGGACAGCTTACCCGGGAAGGAAGGAGTCAAGAATCCCAGGAATGTTGTTTTTGAAATGAAGAGTAACACATGGGGAATGAAGCATTACCAAACTAGGTAGCAGAAGGTAATTTGTTGAACGAGACTATTTTATTCAAATGCTCGTCTTCATCAATGATGTCAATCTAACAAATAGGCAGCTGTCAAAAACCGCTCTTTAAAAAACAGTGAGCTGTCTTCAGCGGTAAATGACATTTTAGAAAGAAATCTAAGCGAGCTGAGCTGACCGGTAGTTAACTATTAATTTGAGCTCAGCTCTGCTTGCAGTGACTTATCAAATAAGCATTTTCCACGACTAATTATTCCCTAGCTATCTCCAGCACTGCTATTATAATGCCTCCATCCTGGAGCCTCAGGCCCAAATTATTTATCCTAGAGCCCTGGGGCCAAATTATTTACCCCAAATTATTCACCCTGGAGCCAAATTATTTACCCCAGAGTCAAATTATTCACCCTGGAGCCCTGGAGCCAAATTATTTACCCTGGAACCCTGAGGCCAAATTATTTATCCTGGAGCCCCAGGGCCAAATTATTTACCTTGGAACCCTGAGGCCAAACTATCTATCCTGGAGCCCCGGAGCCAAATTATTTACCTCGGAGTCACATTATTCACCCTGGAGCCCCAGGGCCAAACTATTTACCCTGGAACCTTGAGGCCAAACTATTTACCCCAGAGCCCCAGGGCCAAACTATTTGGTCCAGGCAGATGAATTTCAGAGCAATGTGCTGTTAACAACCCACCAGCACCGCTTTGCAGCATTAAACTGGTCGAAGCACAGTCTGCTGCCCAGTCCCAGTCTGCATACTGGTGAGAGCCACTGCTGGGCCAGCACACCTCCCTGCCCAGCTCTGGCAAGTAAGGGCAGGACTGACGATCATTAACGCTTGGCCAAATGGTTGCTGGCTAGAAAGGAGCCTCAAAAAGAAAAAAAAAAGCCTCACCCAGAAACTAATTCCTTAGACACATACCTATCTCCTCACTCACCGCTCTTCAGGGATACAACACACCATATATGTCCATCAGCACGTATTGATGTATACATCCCATCGCCACCTCCAGCCCTGAGAATCCTTTCTACTGTGCCAGCTGTAGCTGGGCTCGTTCTCAGGGGTTTTTTCTTTTTAGGTTTTCCTTCTGAACCTCTTATTTTAAAGATGTTGAGTTATAAGTGTGATTTTATAGGCAGCACTACTGCTCGGAGGAATATTTGACACCTTTTCTTCAATGTTCAGTTGTGCGGCAGAACAAATGGGAACCATTTAAACTGCAGTATTGACAAAGGAAATTTCCTGGTCTCATTCAACAGCAATAACTGAACCTTTATTACTGTGCAAATAAAGAGGGGCGACGGCTGCGGGAGCCTATTCAATCGGGCATTTCATCGTTTCGCCCAGAGAAACCCTCAGAAGGCAGGAATCTCAGGAATGAGGCTCAAGTCTGAACAGACAACTTGAGCACAGCCCAGCCGGGCTGCTCGCTCTTTTTTTTTCCCAAGCGAGTCTGCAGATTTGAAGCCATGCCAACCCTAGAAAACAGGAGGACAATGTAGAGCTACAGCTATGGCATTCGTGGGGAAAAAAAAAAAAGCCTGTTTGCGTCTGTGATTCTGTGCCTACAAATTAAATGTTTTTGTCAAGGACGACACGGATTTTTCAATTTTACCAAGGAATTGCTGTAGTTCATCCCACTTTCTGGTGGAAGTACATTCCAGCTGTAATCCCCGTTTGGTGGCTTAAATTATTTAAGACAAAATAATCTAAACATTATCAGAGAATCATTTTGGTTGGAAGAGACCCTCCAGATCATTAAGTCCAACCATAACCTAACTCCAGCACTAAAACCATGGCCCTGAGAAGCTCATTTATGCACTTTTTAAACCCCTCCAGGATGGTGACTCCAGCACTGCCCTGAGCAGCCTGTTCCTACACCTATCTGTGAAAATTTTTTTCCTAACATCCGATCTGAACCTTCCCTGGTGCAACCTGAGTTGATCTACTTTTAAAACTTTCTGTTTCATGCAAAGTACAACATAAATTCAGGTATTAAACTGAAATAAAACCTCTCCCCAGAAATATGGTTAGCTTTGGTCTACAGAAGATACCAAGCTTACGCTTAAATGTTGCTATCTTAATAACAGAATTACACCACTAGAAGTTAAACCATGCTTAATTTTTTGGTGGCTTAGTAGAATCACAGATGGTTTGTGTTGCAGGGCCCTCCCCAGCCCCCCCNCCAGCCTGAATCTCCCTCCTTTAGTTTAAACCCATCACCCCTTGTCCTATGCAACAGGCACTGCTCAGAAGTCTGTCCCCATCTTTCTTATAGGCCACTTTTAAGTACAGAAGGGCCGCAATAAGGTCAACAAGTTAATACTATAAAATGCCAGATCAGGGCGAGCTGATGCCCTATTTGTCTGCAAGACCCAAAGCCACCACCACCACCAGTTGAAAGCAGTAGGTTCAACCCCATTCCCCACCACCGGAGATGAACCTGGGCAGCTCCTGCTCGGCCCCTGCTCACCCACAGGCCCAGAGGGAATCGCTGCTCAGTTACAGGCAAGATTTTACTATTTCCACACCACCAAGCAGCCATCAGGCATTAGTCTTTGTAGCCTTTTGGACTCCAGTCAACTGAAAGAACGAGAGATGAACAACAGCATTCTCGCTCCCAAAGCCTTGGGCTCACTAATTATCGGCTACAGAAGACACATCAAATACTGCAGCGGCTGCTCCACGTCCGTGATTCACTGCCCATGGCTTCCCAAAGCCACCTTGGCTGTTTTGGAGAAAACACAGCTGATTTCACACACCGAATATCCTAGAACACATCTTCAAGCACATGAATATCACAATATTCGTAGTATTTTGTGCGTTTACATTTCCGTATTTCAAACAGAAAACAGGACTTGGGTAGGTGACTTGGCATTCCCAGTTATCAATTCTAATTTTTTCCCTCTAAAGTGGGGAAAAAACAAAACCCTATAAAGACTAGTTGCTATTACACTGTAATGAAAGAAAAAAAATCACATGGCTCAACACAGCCAACTTGCAAGTGAGCTGCAAGACAGAAATTCGACATTTCCTAGACAAAGCTTACTGCCAGAGAGGTCAGGAAAATAGTAACTTTAAATCCTGCATGTTTCAGATAACTTCCGAAACATTGCAGCAAAAAGCTTTAAAATTCTGTTTCTATAAAGGCACTGAATGCATTGAGCACATTCATATCACAGTAAAGCTAACCTCATGTAAAGCTCTAAGGCCCTTCTGGATTTAATTATATGCTAATGCTTGGCAGTGCATAAGTATTTCTGGCCCTGTTGAGAATTATTTTATGGGAGTATCCAGTACAGTTTCCACGGTTCAACCAATAAAAAAACCTAAAATATGTTTTATGTCTAATTAATAGTATGTGATTTCTGTGCCACAGCTGCTGTTGTACTAGCAGGAAATAGAAGTATCGAAGTAGTCACTTTTCATGGAAGAAGCTAAAACCTTGGTAAATGCACATTAAAACCATGCCTATGGTAGACAAAGGTGTCTGATACACACGTATTCTCCACCGTGTCCATGAGACTACATACGAACGAAGCTTGAGCCTGAAGGAAACTTTTTAAAATACTCTACCTAGCAAAATAACACACAGCTCCCAAACAGCTCAAGACTGCCATGCTATGTTACCACAGAGTGGAATAATTTATGGTGTAGTTAGATTGCAACCAGACATTCCTGCTTTGAAAGGAGGGTTGGTAGTCCAAAAACCAATTGAAATTCAACTTGGCAAGTGCTTTCCTTAATGCTGTGGCTAATTTAAATCCTTATGATGACTTGCAGAACAAGACAGTACCAGAAAATATTTGAATAATGAATCTTTCCATTCCACTCTTACTTGTAAGAGAGTTTTGCCCCATATTTCTATTGACATATCCAAGATATACCAACATCTTCCCCAAAAATTTACAGCTAGCTTTAAAACGTTCTAGCAACTGTGTGACTCACTGCATTTTTTACTTAAGAGTCCTCTAGTAAAAAGCACATTATTATTATTATTATTATTATTTAAAGGACTGGAAACCAAAACCATGACAGCAGGGCCTGCTCTCACCCTCACACAAGACTGTTTTAACCAATGCTTACAGCTTTTCTTATTTTCTCAATGAGGAAAAAAAAATGGTCAAAGGTGGCAGGACCTTCCTTTCAAAGAATTCAAGGCAAAAATGACATTTACTGAAACTCAAGTTAGGGACTAATTTGCAAAGCAGCCTGTTGCATGCTCCCAGTTAGAAAATAGTTAAAGATAGACATTAAATAGTGATCCAGTCATCTTGAAAGTATTTGCAGTACATTGCAATCAAATTCAGCTAAATAGCTTCCTTCCCTCTTCCCCCAATAGATGCTGAAGTACTTCAAATTGCTCAGGCCATTAACCTCTCCCGTGTTGCAATGGACATTATCTTCCATTAGTATTCTGCAGTTAATCAGTCATATTTTTAAGTTAACTAGATCTAGTCCTGCTTTAAAAATATCATTAAGATATTTATTCTAATTCAGCAGAGGACTAGGACAAAGACTTGTCAAAAATAAACTACCAAGAATTTAAGACAATGCTAAACCACTATCTTATCTTCTGATGTCCCTTATCTGGTGATGTGATTTTGCAAGGGGTTAATAGGTTTGAGCAGCATTTCTTCTTGAGAAAGGCTGTTTATGGAGAGACAATTGTGCATCCGCAGAGTCCCACAGCCAGAGCTCAGCAATACTTAATAAAACCAACCATGGGATCTTTCCAACATTTCCTCTTCAGTTTCGGATTGCAGACCAATAAGTCACTTGATCTTAAAACTTCGGAGTCAGTCAGATTTTCTATTAGTTCCAGGACAGGCCTGAAAGGACGACATCCACATGCAAAGGCTGGCAGGTGCTTCTTTCACTGCTTTTATCTTCTGAAGCACTACAGAATATTTCATTACATGGGTGTCTCCGGCCTTTGACATCTAGATTCCAAACCTACCCACGTCAAATGGCTTAACCTGCGAGTGTGTTGTATTTTAATAGCTAAAGTTTTCCCAAATAATTTCACTATTAATTTTTAATAAGCCCTTACTCCACAGAGTTTGTTACAGCCAGCTTAGTAATCAGGATGAAAGCTCAAACCAGACACACTCTGGAAGTCTGCAAGTCTTACTTGGCATGAGATGAAGAAAAAACATCAGTTCAGAGCTAGGCTGATACTGGTTGTGGGTAGGAGACTGCCTTTTCCCAGTAATCATGTTGCAAGAATTTGGAATCATTTCCTCAACAGCAAGAGGAAAGCCAACTCACCGCCTAAACTCCTTTTTTTTTAAAAAGGAATTAACATTTTCATTTCTGGTAAAAGCAGTGCTTTCGTATTTAGAAGGAACTGCTGGCTCCAAATCCAACATTAACAAGCTATCTACACAATCTGCCTGAAAGGGAGAGGGCTTGCACACTCTGGCAATTTCTTCCAGCTTCTTCCCCAATCGCTTCTGCGGAGTTTATGTTGATCCACGCCTGTGTTAATGGTTCACGGTGTCATCCACCCCTGACCACCGCTCAGTTATTGCACTGAGGGGGCAAGTTCAGGGGTAAAGCCTCACTACCTTGGCAGTAAACTTAGTCCAGTTCCTAACGACAGCAGGGTCTAGAGGAGGTGCTGGACTGAGATGAGATCTAAGGCAGCCAAGCACCAAGAAGCCCGACCTTTGAGGCTCGTGAGCCAGGGTTTTTGACAAAGGCACAAGTGGAAGAGCAATGAGGACGCTCAGCACTGCTTGTGGTACCTAAGAAAGGACGGTTACCCCTGGACCCTCAGAGGGCCAGAGATGCCTACACCTCCCTAGGCTTTCCTGGCTTTAAAGACTTCTCAAAACCATGGCAAAAAGTACTGCATCTTATAAAAAAAAAAATAACAAAGCCAAAACAGGCATTAAGGACATTTTTACACTGAGGGTGGCGAGAGCCTGGCCCAGGTTCCCAGAGAGGTCGTGGCTGAACTATCCCTGGAGACATCCCAGGCCAGGCTGGACGGGGCTCTGAGCAACCTGAGCTGGTGGAGATGTCCCTGTCATGGCAGGGGGGGCACTGGGGGAGCTGGGAAGCTCCCTTCCAACCCAAACTCTTCTATAAGGCTACGAGGAACTCAGATTGAGCTGATCTAATTTACCACTACCACACATAAAGACGCCTTCACCCTACTGCTGCGCACAGCAGGGTTCCCCAGCAGCAGAGGTGACCCTGGATCTCCTCGGCGCTCTTCCCATCGCCGGGCAGGTGAGCACCCATAGCCCTGCCCCGCCTTCCCCCGCAAATGCTGACAAATCGCTTCGTGGAGGTTTGTCCACACCCTTTTCCCTCCCCAAAAGTCAAGTATATCGCTCAAGCAGATCTCAGGTTAAAAAAATAAAAATCGGAGTAAATCATCTAAACAGAAAACCAAACGCAGAGGCAGCCGCTCGTCTCGCCCATCTACCGCTCGCATGGGGAGCCGGGCAGCCCCAGCAGAACGCGGCGCTGAGGGGCTGCGGGGCCGCTCCCCCGACCGCCGCGGCTGCCGCTCCTCCGCACCCGGGGCAGCGCTCACCCGACGTGTCCCAGAGGCTGAGCTCGATGCGCTGCGTGTCGATCTCGAAGCTGGCCGTGTAGTTCTCGAAGACGGTGGGGACGTAGCTCTGCCGGGAGAAGAGCGCACGGTCAGACCGAGCCCAGCGCCGCCTCCGCCGCCCCGGTCCCAGTCCTAACCCCGATCTCGGTCCTAACCCCGACCACGGTCCCAGCTCACCTCGGGGAAGCAGTCCTTGGCGAAGACATGGAGCAGAGCTGTTTTCCCGCACTGGCTGTCCCCCACCACCACGATCTTGCACTTGACGTTCTGGTTGGGATCCATCACCACCGCCTTGTTCGATAACTTCTGGCTGGCTCTTCTTTCCTTCATTGATCTCCGCTGTAGTCCCTCGGGCCGGCCACAACAAAAGGAAAAAAAAAAAAAAAGGCAAAAAGAAAAAAAAAAGCACACCACACGCGGGTCCCTCAAAAAAAAAAAATAATTAGGGAACTAAAAAAAAAAAGTGGAAAAAAAAAACCCACCCAGATGGCAGTGGCAGCGCCGCGGAACTGCCTCCCGCCCCGCCGGTCCCGCGCAGACTGCTTTGTCCCCCCGCCGCCGCTCTTATTTATAGCCTCGCATCCGCCAATCACCGCCCGCCGCAGCTGCGGGGCCCGCCCCCTCGCCGCGTGCTGCCGGCGCGCCGCCGCGGAGCAGCGCGCCCCCTAGGGGAACTGCGCGACTCCGCAGCCCCGAGCGGAGGCGGTTTTGGGGGGGGGGGTTCCCGCTGCCGCCGCCCGCCCCGCCGGGAGCCCCTCGGAGCGGACACCCCACGGCCCTGCCCCACCGGGCTCCGGCCCATCGGAGTATCGGCCTGAACAAGTGTGATGGGAGCGGCGAACAGGAGCTGAGGGGAGACCTTCTGATCTCTGAACTGCCTGAAAGGAGCTTGGAGCCAGGGGGGTCGGGNACTTGATGATCTTAAAGGTCTTTTCCAACCAAAATGATTTTGATTGTCTTGGGGACAAACAGCAAACCACCACCTGGATGGGCCCCTTGGTGCGTCAGGATCCCTGGGGTGGTCTTGTTGGGCTTGGTGTGGCTTTGCATGCTCGTATGTGCCATCCATGTATTGTTATTGACTGATAATTAAAACCAGCAGCACTCAACAAGGCCCCATCTTCCCTCCAGCACAACCTGCTCTGCCGCAGCCTCCACCTAAGTGTAAAAAGCCACCTGCTTTCATTTGTCTGTCTCCAGCTCATCAGGGCTCAGGACCATTTGATCATTGCCCACAGCACCCATGGACCTGGCAGGGTTCTCAGGGACATGGGATTGTGCGAGGGGTGGGTTAATGTCTGGACTTGATGGTCTTAAAGGTTGTTTACAACCAAAGTGATTCTGTGACTCTAACAGCACCAGAGAACCGGCTCAGCTGGGTGGTCACAGTGACTGTGCGGAAAAGGGTTTTTCACTCAAAACCTGATCACAAGGAGTGTGGCACGATCTCAGAAAACATGCCCACCACTAACGTGCTCCTTTTTCTTTTCGCCTAGACACAAAATCAAGCCAAACCGGGTAACAGCTCACATTCACCAGAGGCCTGAACGCTGCTCTGACTGAAACAGCGACTCTATGACAGCGCCGGGTAAATCCCTCCTGAAGCGACAGCCCCGAACAAGGGACGGATTGTAAGCAGTTTGTAGCAGGTTTCTCCGCCAAGTGCTCCTCTCCTCGTCCGTATGGCTCAGCGTGGCAGACAGACAAACACCCTCAGAAGGGGCTGCAAGCCGGCGGGAGGGCTGGAGCGGAGCCCCCTCCCCTCCTTGCTCACACCTCATGCACCAGCTTCACCCAGCGCAGCTGGAAATGGGTGGACTTTGTGAAGACGGGTTCTTGGCCTTATCTCTTCGGTGAATCATCCAGTTCTGCGCTGAAACAGGAGCGATTAATAATATTTTACAACATCCTGGGTGGAAAAGCGCTGCTATCTCGTGCGTATTTGACCATAGCGAGATACTCCAGTGACGTGGACAAGAGAATCCCAAGCAGGACATTTCAAGATTCGGGGCTAATATTTTTGATGTTGTTCCAATGTGTCACATCTTCAGCTGGTCCAATTACTCAGCTCTAATGAATTTTCCAAAGAATTTAAGCCTGGGTTGCTGCTTGGAAATCATGAGCAAAACACTAAAATTTGCAGCCTGTGTGTTATTTTTAAGGCCTTGCTGAAAAGTTGGAGCAGACACCTTTCCATCCCTTTTTTTTTTTTTTAAATTAAAATATAGTCTCAGCTACTTTGCAGTCTCCATCCATCCATGCCGTCCACCAACACGGCTTCATCTCTTTGGATGCCTGGTGGAATGGGAGAACAGTGAATAAGCAGTGAAGAAACATTGCTCACAGCAAGCTGGGTATAGTTGAACAGCAGATAAGTCTGGAAAAACACCAGTTGCATAAATGCTCTTATGTCTTCTCCAGAGTGCAGAAAATCCTGTTTCTTCATTCCACTCCACATGGAAACACGTGGCAGCCTCACGGGCAGATGCAGGTGGGACAAAGCTCTGGAGGTTCCAGCTCTCTGTTCTTTGTGAGTCCAGCATACCGACTGAGACGTATCTGTGGAATATAAGGAGAGAAGAAAATGAGGCTGAAAGAGCTGCTTTGTTAATCCTGAATGAGAGCTGGGGATGAACATCTGCTCCCTATCAGTTCATCGCTCACCTCCGTACAGATGGACACAAGATGCACCAAAGCCGGCGCTGATGCCGCCCATTCTGTGGTGGTGACTTGGCTTGGCTGGGACTGAGGGTGCCCGGAGAAGGAATTGTTGCTCCCGGGCACTGCTCAGCGGGGCTGGGGGAGCCGTGTCCCTTGCACAGCTCACAGGAAAATTCACCTGCACCCAGCTATGTTAGGAATGTGGAAACTTGAGCGCGCACAGAAACACTTACTCATCGTGACCACGTCGGCACGCTTCCCCGTGAAGTCACGTTTACCTGCTTTGTTTGCTCTTCTGGTCCGGCAGCTGCCAGCTGAACCCCGGGGATTTCGGGGTGCCCTGCGGTGCTTTGGGCACTTGTGACAATCTATAAGCTACAAGACACCCCCGCCTGCTCCGAAACCGCCTGCTTGTTGTCATTCCTCAGGGAAGCTGTTCCAGATATGTTAATCCCCGTAAAACTATTATTCATGTCATACTCTCAAGTTTAATGCCTTTTCCCATATCTTGATAACGAGGGGGATAATGCAGTGGGGGTTAACGTTTCCATCGGTATTTTTCACACGCAGTCTGGGTTTTGATTTATAAGGCAGAGTTTCTGGCTTTGCTTAGTTCAAATTCCCCATTTTTCTGCAGGCTTGATTCCCTTCTAGACTTTCACAGCTTCTCCACTTTCCATCCAAAAAAGCATTATGCGTATATTAATAACATATATACAACCTAGCATTATCTGTGGTAATGACTGCTGATCTCGTATAAAATTTTATGGGAATATCAAAATACGTTTTTCTCCTCTCACAAGTAATCTGCCTGAACACTTTCTATAACTATAATAAAACAGTCGAGAACAAGTGCTTTTAGCATCAGAATGACTGCTTGATGATTTAAATCTCAAATTGCCATCAGAGTATCTCTCCCTGCAATGCCAACTACCAAAGCGTGTGTGGAAAGTATTAAACAATATACATAAAACATGAACCTCATCCATCCCACCCCCTCCTCCTCTCTGCGAGTGTGTGTGTAGCTAAATGAGATGTACATTAAAAGAACATTATTAAGGTTTAAGGTCAAACACTTGTGTTCTAGGAAATGCGTGTTTCCTGTGTGTCGGAAACGTGGGCTCCCTCGTGAGTATGCAGTGATAGTCATTAATTTCACGATCATGTATTATTTTTCCCCGAGAACCTATTCAGCCCACAGAGCGATACTGTCACCTTAACGAGCAGCTATTCAGAAACATCTGTACTTCTCGCAGGCCAGCGTGTAATCCACGCCTCGTTTAGGGACGCTATTCAAAACCACCTTCCCCACACATACCCGTTTGTTATCGCTTTCCTCTTCCATGGGACTGAGCAATGCCAGCTTTGAGTTCTTAACAGATGAAAAGAAACTATTTCTCACCATACGAGATGATGTGGTCTGAGGAGGCCTGTGTGACAGACCAGAATTAGCAGTAAGGTCACAAGTACCCGCTCATTCTGGTTGAGCGTTGCTTCCTTCCAAATATTTAACGTTCTGCGGCACTGCAGATGTTTAAAACCGAAATCCTGCTGCTTTCGTGTGCGGCCGAGAGGCGTCCGGACTTAAAATCGGAAAGCGCTGCCCCACATTGTGTGTGTAGGGAATAAAAGATCTCCCTCAATGAAGAATAGGGTTCAAGCAGCTCAAGTGCCAGGCCACTCAGACCACAGCTGAGGGACCAGAGCTTTGGCTGCTGAAACCAAAGTGGAATTTTCTTCTGTTCCAGTGAAGGTTTCAAATTGATAAGGGTGAGGGCGAGCGTGTCCTCTTTCACTATGTCTATATAATAATACGCGGGAACAATGGCAATTGTGAAAAAAAGTGCTAATTACTTCTGAAGCCAAAACAAAATGAAACTTGATGCTCTTATAATCTGTATTTCGGCATTGAGAAACCTGGCCACGACTAGTCTACTGAGAAAAAAGTTATGTAAATTCATAAAATTAGTTCAAGACATCAGTGACTCTCCCTCACCTGACTGACAGGTCGTTAAGTGCTTAGACTTGGGTGAGAAATAAAGCTCAGCTCTGCCAAGTTTCAGGAGATGAGGGCAATCCTTTGACAAAGTTCTAAGCACTCTGAAACTATTTTTAAATCCCTTAATAATTTAGGGAGGATTTTAAGGCAGAGGAAAAGATATTTTAAAATAGTGGCCGTAGTGTAATTATCCACATGCAAATGGGAATTGTGTATCTCAGGCAAACCTGGTGCCTTAGCCGGCAGCTAAGGAGGCTCTGCAGAAACCATCAAAATTATGTGGCTTATTCACACATATATCTTAATTCTGTGGATGGAAAAGCTTAATATTTTAAGAATAGGAAAATGTGTCTTTTAGGACACAGACAAACCCAATTTGAGGCCAATTTTTGCGAGGGGAAGGAATTGGGGTTCACATACACGGCTTATGGCCACTAGACCTTCTTATCCCACCAGCTGGGGAATTGCTTCAAATCAAAACTTCCCTGAAATAGAACTTATTCCTCTTGGATAAATACATCTAAACCAGGAAAACTCCTGGATGATCACCGTAAAGGTATCTCATGCAAATCCGCCGTCCGCCGCTTTGCTGTTCCATTATGTATGATTTGTTAGCGTTCGCAATGAGGACAAATTGCACGTCGGGGCTGTTCTGCCGTCCGCGAAATCACGTGCAGCTCAAGGACGTTTGCTGCCGTGGGATGGTATCGGCAGCATGTGAGACGCCAAAAACCGGTGTTCGGAGCCCACAGCTTTACTTCAATATTTTGGATAAATTCCTAATGCTGCTGCACATTCTTCACGCACACAAAATCAGGACAAACATCTTACGAAGTTCATCTATCCACAGACATCAAAGAGTACGAGTTCTTAATCTGGATGACAATATAGAATTGAATTACAACCAAAAAGAGAGGAAGAATTTTTTTTTTTCAAAGCCCCATCCAAATTTGGAGAAATGTGCAGAATTGTGTTAAGTGGATCTGGATCGGAACTCAGATCTGAACCGGGCTGATCTGAAGATCCATTGAAATTTGTGGAGAAAAATCCTATTGAATTAACTGTGCTTTGGCTCAGGGTGAAATGATTTCCAGCCGTTGTTTCAGAATACCCTGCAGACAGAAAGATTTCATTTTCAGTTCCTGGAGGTTAATTATGGAAATTTATTATAGAGGATCAGCAGTTGCTGGGGAGACACTAAAACTATTTGGTATGAAATTTTAGCCTAGAGCTGGGTAAAAATTTCCTGAGAGGACTGTTTTCCATCAGAAATATTGATATGCTGAAGGCAAAATATTTTGCAGAAATTCTTCAATTTCAGTGAAATTTGGTATTAAAAAGTTTCTGATGTGGAGTTGCACTGTTCTGTTTTAACCTTTTTTAATGAGACATTCAACGGTTTTCTTATAATACATATTTTTGGAAATATATAAGAAATATGTAAATGTTTTGACTTGAGTCAAAGGATGGATTTAATTTTGCAGGGAATTTTAAAATCTTAATCTAGTTTCGGGGTGGAAAAAGCTAGTGAACGTGTGTAATCCCTAATTCTCAGCCAGCGGGTGCCGGGGGCAGAGCGAGGTGGGTTCGGGATGCGTGTCCTCACCCATTCCTGCCAACGCTGCACTTCACGGGGCTTCCCTGAAGGCAAAGCCGCTTTAAATTATTGCTGAAGAGCAGAAAGAATTCAGCAAATAATAAATGCTTTTTCTTTTTTTTTTCTTCCTTTGGCTGCAGAACCACCAAGGTGGTTTAATTGTCCCGAGGAAGTTAAAACTGTTTCTTCTCTCTTGGAGCTGCTGCCGGCTGGAGCCGCGTTCCCCACCCCTTCATACCACACCAAGCCTCAAATATTCGGTAAACCAAAGCTTTTCTGGCTGCGCAGACATACTTGCAATTCTTGCCCATGTGAATGAGGAACAGCAGCGGCCGTGGCAGCAGCACAGACCCTCAGAAACATAGCAAGCATTTTTTCGCTGCCATTTGAAACTCTTAATATGCTTCGGCATTGATTTTTATTGTTCTTTTCTGGCCCATAGGCATGCCCTTTCCCACCGTAAAGACGTGAGGCCAAGTTCTGCGCTGAATTTCTCCACTTCTAAGGCTTGAGAAGCTGGTAGCTACAGCCTCGTGGGTGAGCAATACCAGGCTGTCATTAATCTGGCTCCAATCTGCAGAAAAAAACCTTAGGCATTTTTTGAGGGGAAAGCAGCAGGGTTCAGCAGAACGGCCGTGGGCACCCATGCGGGCAGTTCTCTGCTAAAAGCAGCGGTGAGCAGCGTGATTTACAGAGGTACGCGGGGACTCGGGAGATGCTGGGGCATCCATGGGAATCGAATTGGGTATCGAAATTTCTGGCCAAAGTAATAGTAAATGGTCAACCTTATTAAACTTCCCAGTTGATTGCTGGAATAACAAAACCTGCTAGTGCAGATCCTTGCCCCTAGATTTCTAATTAACTAAAAGACTTTCATTTTCGAGGCAGGTCCCGCGTGGCCATGGCTGTCAGCACCGAGGGGTTGCTGCTTCAGGATGAGCCGCTCTCCAGGGCTGCTCGAGCGAGCCTGTGGGCTGGAGCTGCAACAGAAAAATGAGATTGAAACCAAGGCCCTGGGTCAAATGAGACATTTCTGGGTCGTGGTGACCCTGGCCTCAATTTTCACCCGTGCTGCCAGTGGCAGGAAGATGAAATGCAGAGTTTTGCTCTGTTTTTCTGATTGCTTTGAGGTGCTGTAGTGATGTCTGGAGGTACCTGATGGCCCAGGGCCTGGAGCTCAGCAGACACCAGCATGGATGGATGGAAGGATGGATGGATGGATGGATGGATGGATGGAGGGTGGTGGGAAGGACCTCACCCCACAGTGAGACCCTGTCCCACTTTGGGCCCTCTTAAACCAGATTAAGCTGAAAAAGTGTGAACATCTGTATGTTGCACATGATTTAACCCTCTTCAGAGGGAGGCAAATGTGAGGCTAATTAGGCAGGTGTTGGCTGCAGAAGGTTTCACACACTTTCCACCCTGAGATTTCCATAGACGGGGAAAGTCAGTCGGTCTAATTAAGTGACTCAGAAAAGACTAACTGGTCTTCTAACGCATTTTTGTATTTAGGGTTGTTGTTGGGTGTTTGCGAATGAATGATTCAAAGTTTGAAACCTTCCTACGCTGCTGTTTACTAAATAAAACGAGTCTTATAGGATGGTTACAGAAAGCAAAGGCTTCTGGAGTGGCTTCACTGTATTTGCAGCTTGGTGTGGTGCTGTATATCATAAAAGAAGGGCTGGTGGAACCTTCAGGATGTTGCTGCTCCATCCCTTCACCTCCAAACCTTGCAAAGCAGCGTGTGGGCTCTTAGCTGGCAAGACAAGGAGTCCGGCAGCTTTCTGAACCCCCAAAAGGGCTGTTGGGTTTGTCTGCATTGCCTTGGGCTCCAGGTGATGAAGAGGAGAATTAATGGGAGAAAGGGGTTCAGGCATTGCTGCAAAATTCCCCCTTTGCCTCTCCAGGCCCAGGAACAAACCTGCAGCGGCAGCAGGAGCGAGTGTAAATCACTCCAAAACTCTCACTACCTATATTGGATGCATTAAAAATGAATTACTTAGCGTCGCTATTTAATATTGAAGGCAAGACCGAGCAATAAGAACCAAATCCTGTCCTCAGATAAAACCCTGACATCAGCCTTTAGGAGCCTTGAGCTGCGCGTTCCCCTTTGCTCAGCACATCCAGGTGAGCGGCTGCACACGCTGGGCTGGGCAGTAACGCGCAGGCTGGATTTCAGCTGGAACATGTATTTGCAAAGTCAAAGGGAAACCTCATTTTTTTCACCATAAAAGGTAAGGAGCGAAATTCCAGAGCTGAATTTACATGTCCTGCTGCTCTTCAACGTGGGAAAAGAATGTTGCGTCCTCCCACATTTCTGCTTCCCAGCCCAGGTCTTCCTCCCTCCGACTTGTCAGTGCAAGTCTAACCCTTTCTGCCATGAGCCAACAATTAATTATAAGTATATAATAACCTCTCATAAAGATACATGCAGAAGCCAGGTCTGGTTCCCTTGATGCTTATATAGTTTTTTTTTCCGTGCTTTATTTTCCAAATTAATTGCAGCGGCCCGTAGTTTTCACAGGTCTGGGAGGACATGTGACACAGGAATTTATTCTGAACTTCTACCCAAGAAATAATTTGGGGAGGGAGGATTATCCAGCAGATGAGCTTGTTCCTGCCACGGCGTGGGGATTTGAGGGGGTATTCCTGATGGGAAAGGGGTGCCCGTCCATCCCTGCAAAGGCACCAGGGGCCAGAGTCACAGCACTGCTCCGCAGTTTCATCCCCGTGAAAATCATCTCCAAAAAAGAAAAAAAGGGAATTTGGAATTGAGCTTTGGAAGTATGTTACATGGGGAATGAGAAGGATTGTTCTTGCAACAGTTTTCTCTACCAAAATGAGCAGGATAGAGAAAGCAATGCACTGACAATAACTAAAAGCTAATTTTAGACACTAAAATGCGTAAATTCTAAAGTTTCTGGAATCTTCTAGTAGAAGTACAAAAGACACTTATTTTATTTCTGCTTCTCCTGCCAGTTTTCCCGTGGGACCTGGGGCAAGCCGGTTCACATCTCCGTGCCTTTTTCCTTATCTGAAGCTCACAGTAACTCTCAGGCTCGCAAGGGCACCGGCAGGGCAAAACCATTGCCACCACCTCCCAGAGATCTCCCGGGGGCCCGGGATGTGGCTGCTGACCGTGCTGGGTCCCTCTGCTGCCTCCCTGCCAGGTCCGTGGGTGCTGTGGGCAATGATCAAATGGTCCTGAGCCCTGATGAGCTGGAGACAGACAAATAAAAGCAGGTGGCTTTTTACACTTAGGTGGAGGCTGCAGCAGAGCAGGTTGTGCTGGAGGGAAGATGGGGCCTTGTTGAGTGCTGCTGGGTTTAATTATCAGTCTATAACAATACATGGATGGCACATATGGGCATGCAAAGCCACATCAAGCCCAACAAGACCACCCCAGGGATCCTGACACACCAAGGGGCCCGTCCAGGTGGTGGTTTGCTGTTTGTCCCCAAGACAATCAAAATCATTTTGGTTGGAAAAGACCTTTAAGATCATCAAGTACAACCGTTCCCCCACCCCTGGCACTGCCCCATGTCCTGAGAACCTCATCTGTCTGTCCAACGCTCCAGGGATGGTGACTCCAGCACTGCCCTGGGCAGCCTGTTCCAATGCCCCACAGCCCTTTGGGGAAGAAATTGTTCCCAGATCCAACCTCAACCTCCCCTGGTGCAACTTGAGGCCGTTTCCTCTGCTCCTGGCGCTTGTTCCTGGGGAGCAGAGCCCGACCCCCCTGGCTCCAAGCTCCTTTCAGGCAGTTCAGAGATCAGAAGGTCTCCCCTCAGCTCCTGTTCTCCAGCTGAACCCCCAGCTCCCTCAGCCGCTCCCATCACACTTGTGCTCCAGCCCCTTCCCCAGCTCCGCTCCCTTCTCTCAACTCGTTCCAGCACCTCCAGGGCTTTCTTGGCATGAGGGACCCAGAACTGCACAGCCGGTCCCCTGGGCTTGGGCAAGGAGGGCGATGGCATTTGCCACACAGGCATCCTTCCCCCAGCGCTGGTTTAACCACACCTGGAGCTCGCAGTTGCACCCAACAAGCCGGCTCATGTCCTTGGCAGCTGGAAAGTCGCAGTGAATCAAGCCCGGAGAATTTCCTATTTCCTCGATAGAGGAGTTATTGGCTGTGTTGATTTTGGGGACATCAACACCCGGCCGCCATGGAGAGCAAGTAACCGCATCTGACGTGGGTGGCAGCTCCCCAGCCGACACTGGGATGTGTTGGTTTTGAGCAACACAGCACCAGCTCCTGATGAATAAACTTCTTGGCATCAAAAACCACTGTAATAACGGGAAAAGCGGGGGGATTTTTCTTGAGATAAGTCGTACGCATGCCAAGGTCCAAACGGATGTGAGGGGGCTGCACGGGGCGATAACGGCCGTCAGGAGATGGGGGGCTGCCCTCATGCTGCAGTTGAGTGCGTTTGTGCTCAGCAGGGCCGTAGGTGGAGAAATCGGCTTTGCTTGTTGTGAAACCCCATTCAAAGTGTTTGCAAAGCTGCAGGGTTGCTTCATCACTGGGGTTGAGGCCAAGTGCCCTCTCTGCCCCGGCAGTGCTGATGTGGATCCTCCTGTGGTGCCCATCACGTCTCGGGGCAGACCGTGCACCCCCTGCGGCGTCTCCAGGAGCCACTGATGGAGATGGGTTCATCTGTCAGCTCCTCTGGATCCCTTCATAGGAAAGCTTGGTCACTGGTTTTAGTGATGCCCTTACAATGCTAAAAACGGAGGAACATCTCCTCGGGACCACTGTGCTCTGGAGACCATTCGAGCTAAAAGGACCCGTGCTCCCTCTCTCCTTAATCTTACTTGGCCTTGCAAAGTGAGCTTGAATTTTCAGGAGGTGATTAACAGTGATGTGGAAATGAAGTCGAGCAGCTCCCAGCATCTCAAAACTCTGGTGGGTATAAACCAGCCCAAGTATTTCATGGGGAAGACAAGAAATCTCCAGAACCCCAGCAGGGAGCACTGAGAGCCTGGGGTGCACTACGTCCCCTCCATGCTGCTCATGGGTCATAGAATCTTAGAATAATTTTGTTTGGAAAAGACCCTCAAGATCATCAAGTCCAACCATAGCCCACCCCTGGCACTGCCCCATGTC
This sequence comes from Pampusana beccarii, assembly GCA_013399365.1. Taxonomy (NCBI): domain Eukaryota; kingdom Metazoa; phylum Chordata; class Aves; order Columbiformes; family Columbidae; genus Pampusana; species Pampusana beccarii. The sequence continues at coordinate 262,426 of VWYH01010425.1, read as the reverse complement.
CTATGAACCTCATCTCCGTGTCTGTCCAACCCCTCCAGGGATGGTGACTCCAGCACTGCCCTGGGCAGCCTGTTCCAATGCCCCACAGCCCTTTGGGGAAGAAATTGTTCCCAGATCCAACCTCAACCTCCCTGGCACAACCTGAGGACATTTCCTGTCATCCTATCATAAGAGGAAATGCTTAGGTTGGTTTATACCCACCAGAGATTGAGATGCTGGGAGTTATTTGTTTCCACATCCCTATTAATCACCTTTCTCATCCCTTCTTGAAAATCCATACAAGCCCAAGGTCTTGGGGACAAGCCACAGATGAGAGGGGTTTGGTTTTGCTAGGAAATCCAAGCTTTTGGTCAACACCAAAACACCGTGACAATCACTGGGGACGGGGACGTCTCCCCTGTGCTGGCGGGACACCAGCCCTCGCCTCTCAAGCAGCGCTGCTATTTTATTTATTTAAGAGACTCTTCTCCAAGTGCAACATAAGCAAGGCAAGTGTCCTGGGCTAAGAGCCAGGGTGCTGGTGGAGGGATCCCTATGGCTCCTTTTCCTTCCTCTCCTGCAGGTGGGAATCCCCCTCCCAGCCCTCAAACCCTTCGGCTGCGATGCAATCGGTGACATCAGCACATTCCCGGCAGCGCTCCCGTGGGCAACGCGCTAGCTTTGTACTGAGTCACCCTTCAGCAAACAGGAGAGATAAGAAAATCGGTGGCAGCGGTCCAAGTGGCGCAGATGCTGGTTTATTTTGAACTACAGAAACTATTTATGCACCGGGGGAGCCTCCCAAAAAGTCCTTTTTAAAAGTCCCCTATTTCTCCCTCTTCCCCGCTGTTTTCCTGGGGCAACCCCCTGTCATATCAAGGACCTTCACTATAGGTACCCGAAAAACAAGGGAGGGCCAAAACAAATATTTTGGTGAGAACTGAACAGAGCCAAAGCTCCAGAGGGACCAGAAGAGGTTTTGTGTTATTGGAAAAGCAAACACCATCTTCACAAGCAAAATGCTGTTTTCCCTCTTGAAACTCCCTTACGAAAATGAGGCCAATGCGGTTTTCATTTGCAACGCTAATTTGATGAACTCCAGCGGGTTAATGATATTGCCGTGTTTAATTAAAGCAGCCATTAGTCTAGCTGGGTCTCTCCTCCTGGTGCTTTGAAAGTGATGCTGACCTCTGGCACCAGAGCCCTTGGCCGGAAATGTTGGACGGGACAGGTTTATGGGCTTTACCACCCCGTCCCCTTCTTTTGGTGTCCACAGTTGATCTTCAAGTGCCACCAAACCCTGATGGACACGGGGGCTGTTGAAGCTGGAGTTGCTGAGAACTGAGACAGCTGATGACCACAGCCAAGATCATAGAATCATAGAACAATCCAGGCTGGAAGTGACCTCAAAAGATCATCTAGTCCAACCTTTTGTGGGAAAGGGAGCCTTGATGAGATTATCTAGCACCCTGTCCAGTCAGATCTTGAAAACCTCCAGTGATGGGCAGTCTACCACCTCCCTGGGGAGGCTGTTGCAATGAATAATTGTTCTCATTGTAAAAAAATTCTTGCTTATATTGAGATGAAACCTCTCCCAGTGCAACTTGTACCTGTTGCCCGTTGTCTTCTCCATGTGGCTCCTTGTGAAGACACAGCCTGTGTCATCTTGGTAGCTGCCCTTTAAGTATGGAATAAGATATAGGTGCACAGCCCCAAATCCCTATTTCAGCCCAAAATCCCTATTTCAGCCCCAGCCTTTGCCAGGTCAGTGTTTGAACCAGCCTGAGTCCAAAGCAGGGACCTGATTGCCCACGGTGTTTTCTCAGCCATATGGTGCTGTCAAGCTTGGGTTGAGAAACTGGAGGTGAAGATTTTGAATTCAGTGTTTATGGTGCTGGCGAGACATGGAGCGACGTGGCTACAATTTCTGCTCAGCTTTTCCCAAAACTTACTGACACCAAAGAGGAGCCTGAGAGCTTTGGAAGTCAGGTCAACTGATAAGAGCCCTGGCAAGCCCTGAGCAGGCGTTCCAGCTCTAGTCCTGGTTTCTCTCCAGCCTTAAAGTGAGCCAAATACACTGGTTGTTTTGCTTTTCCTGGTAAGCATTTCCTGCAGAAAGATCCTGAGTGTGACGTAGCTCAAAGCCTGAGTCACTGCTTGGGTTACCTGGCACAACGTGTGCGTTCTCCATCCGTATTTACACTGCAAACCACATTTCTGACCTGCCTGTCATCTAACTGCCTTGTTGATAACTCAGTGCTCAAAGATACCTTCCATGTGCGTGGTTTTCCAGCCTAATTCTGCATCCCTGCTTACGAGTCAAAGTCTTTACCACACAGTTGTGTCTTTGCTTGGAAAACACACCCGCTCTCTTTTCTCGTTTGAGTTCTGTATGTTAATTAAAGTAGGGAAATAATAATAATCTGCTACAAATCAGTGTGATACTCATGCAGGTTCCCCATCTTGTGTCATGTTCACTGCTGCGATGCTAATTTGCCAGTGGGATGCCTGCCAGGAAATCTGGAGGGGGGTGAGTAGCCTTTCTGGGTATCCTGGGCACAGGGATCCTTCCTCAGGGACATTCTGCAAGAGCTGTGCTTTAATTCCCATCCCTCAGTTTTCTCTTCCTGCCATTAAGCTAATGACCACGTTGTTATGTTAAGAGCATCTTCATTTTTGTAGGCACAATACACCAGGCATTTAACTCAGTGGAAGATAATAACTATGTATTTTAGTCAGGGATGAACTCTCGTCTGGCTGACGAACGTCACCTGAGATCAGGACAGGTGACATAGGAAAGGGGTGAGTTGTTCAGGTACGTGCAAGCTTTTGTAGGACTAAAGGCATTTTTGAAAGGCTTCGACGCAAACGACTGCGTAGCTCTTAATGTGTCTTTGATAATTTAGGTTTGTGCACACGCTCGGTATGAAGGTGCCTTCATTGGCTCAGCAGTCCCAGACACAGAGCACCAGAGGATGTCACCCGTCCGTGGTGGCATCCCGGCCGCTAGCAATGGGGCAATGCGGCTCCACGGATCCCAACTTACCGTCCCACCACAAATTTTCCCTTCCAGCCCCTTCAAGCGCATGAGGGAGAAGAGTTTCCCTTGTCACAGCCCAAGTCCACATTAAACATTCATGCATTTAAAGCATACACAGTCCCGTAATTAAATGCTGGAATATTTTAAGTGCTTCTTGTAGTGATTCGAAGGGCTCGTAATTCAGCGCAGCATATGTTGCTTTTATAGTACGCTGGTTTTCTGGCAGCTGCCTGTGTGGGTTTCCTGTACTATCATCTCCATCCTCCCGTCAATGAGCCGCACGCCAGGCGCAGGAGGAAAGGGGGGAGCGGCAGAAACAGGTATCGCTCACAAACCAGAGCAAAACGTGTTCCCTTCGCTGCCCAGCCACAAAATCCCGATGTTTCCCCAGTGCTAAGGTGAGAGACGGAAAGATACGAAGGCTCCGTCGCTCTGTGTCGAGCGGTTTAATCAGGAGAGGGATGAGGGCTGCAGGAATTGTGCCATCTCGCAGGCTGGCGTAGGCTCCTTTGCCATGGTTACGTGAGCCAGGAAGGGAAAATGAAAGGTGGTGGATACTCAAGTGCTATTTTTTCTCTTTTAAGCCCAGATGGCTAACAAACCCAGTTTCCAAAGCTGTGGCAGGAGCACTAACGGGTAGAAAACACCCGTGGCTGTGCGAATACCTGAGCAGAGCTGGTACACACACCTCAGCTGCTGGTTTGTTTTTGTCTTTTTTTTTTCCTGGGAAAAATCTCACTATCACCCACCAGCTGGTAAACATTGCTACTTTTTCCCTTTTTTACTGGATCTGCAAAGTTAACAGCTTCATCTTGGCTCCTCCTCAGGGTTTACGCTCTCCTGGGAGCACCTACAAGGGCAGGGATGCTCCTATGGGACAGTGGATGGTGCCGTGGAAGCAACTGAAGAAATACAAAGCTTTTTCTTCATAATGCAGTGTGCTTCAAAAAGATGGACCCATTTCCAAGAGGAAAACGTGAGAAATTTGGTCCGTCTTTTTGAAACACCCAGTAAACAACAAAAAACCCCATGACTTACCCAGGAACGTATCTGATTATGCGGCTCTTTGGGTACCGGAGGGTGATGCCCTCCTGCATCCCACCATCCTCCCACGGCCCAGGGAACAGCCTCTCCCACAAGGGCACAGAGAAACTCCCTGATGTTAATACACACTTTAAATTATTGCGAAAGTGCCCGGAGCCATGGGTGAGTGCTTTAAATATAACTCAAAATAATGGAGTAAAAATAAACAACACTCCCTGGTGTCATCCCAAAGACCTACGCCAGGACCTGGGAACTTGCCTGGGGTCAACCAGAGCCTTCATCACGCTCCCAGTGAAGCATTCTTCAGACTTCAGGGATTTAATAATCACAGGGAAGACCCTGAATCTTTTGCAAAGGTTGTGCTGCTCTTTCCCTGTTGTTGGGGAAAAAAAAATATTTGTGTTCTTGTTTCTCCTCGGTGACAGCTGGCTCAGCCTTGTGGTATTCGGGGCTGTTGGTTGTGGTGTCCTGTTTCAGACGTTGTGATGTGATGGGCAGTGCAGCCCCGATCTGCTTTCCCAACGCTCTCGGTGTGAAATTTTCCCATAGTTTGTCAGGAAGCTCTTCCCAGCCACTTTTTCTTGGAACGGACCATTAACGCCGAACGGAAATCTGCAGGCTCGGGGCCAGGTTTCGTAATGCCTTCAGAAGCAACGCGGGGACAGTAGCATTGCGTTTAAAAGCCGAATGTCGAACAAAAATGATAACCTTTGCCTTCCATGGTTGTGTAAACATAATCTTTCTTTTGCTCTGCATGCAACAAAATGCTATGAAGAAACCATGTGGATGCCGCTAGCCCCCAGATAACTTCTTTCACTAAATATCTACTGCGTGGGATTGCTGGCTGCATGGAAATTACTGCTCTGGAGCGCTGGGGAAGTGTCTGGAAACACAAAATGCTGGACATGCTGTAGCCCTCCTGTGTACCCCCCAGCTGGGTTTTCCCCAGGAGATTGTCTGTCTGCTAAGAAATGGGAAGGAGGAAAAAATAAAAAGTCAAAAATGTTAGCACATTTGGGGAAATAAAGTGGAAAAAAACCTTTTAGCCGACAGAGTTAGACCCCGTTTGTGCCCTGGTGTAAATCCACAGGGGAGAGCCATGGATGGAGGAAGAGCTGCTGCCCATGCCCAAGGCACGAAGATCGTGAGGAATAAACGCCAACGTGCGTGGTATGAGGATAACAAAGCACATTGGTAACACCCACGGATTCCAGAAGCTGCTTTTTGTTCTTTACCTCCGCAGCCCTCGCCTTTATATTCAAATGCAGCAGTGATTAAAACAATCGTCGTTTTGTTTTTCTTTCCTGGTCAGAAACCACTCCTGCATGCTGCCGTTTAAAAATACATGTCTTGTTACCCTGAGGAGTTCTTGTTGTGTGTGTTTGAGGAAGAGAAAAGCTGGAGGAGGTGGGGAGGGCTGTGGATATATTTAGACATGTATATGTTTGTCTGCAGGTACGTGTCCCACAAGAATTCTACGGTTTGTACCCGCCTCGGCGCATTGCCCAGGGACTGAATCAGCCCTCGTTTGGGTGAGATGCAGAGGAAGAAGATATGAATGTTACCAGCCCAAGTAGGACATTTATAAGGAGAATAAGCCGAGGGAAAAAATATTCCCTCCTGTATGCTGGGGGCCAGCGCTGCGATGACCCATCTCCTGCATCCCCAAAGCCACCACAGCCCCTTGGTACCCAGCACGTCTCGGTACCCAGTGCTCATCACCATCGCTGCCCCGGGTTGCAGAGCTGTGCTACTTCCTAAGACATTTTGATGGGATAGAAAATACTTTGGTTGTTTTATTTCTCACCTGCATGAGTCTCCAAGGAAGCACCTTGCAGAACTGCGTGAGTTTGGTCTGTATTGCTCCATCATCCAGTAGTTGACTTTTGTCAGTCTTTGACCCGAGGCTCGTTTTAAACTGCATCTAATGTTTGAGTGCTCTGCCCTGAGTTCCTTCTTTAAATAACAAGCTGCTGAAACAAGAGATGGAGGAGGAAAATGCATTTCCAATTCTCTACCATTCCCTTTCACTGCAGCCTGTTGTGTATTTTAGATCCACCACCAAATTATTCATGTATCAGGTATCTTCACCGCATCGACTTTATGATGAACTCATAAAACATAAATATTCTGCATTCCAGAGGGATTTTTAGTGTGTGGTTTCGGGGTACTTAACAAGCACTTAATCTGGCCCAAACTGTGGCTTTCTCAGCAAAGTGGAGCTCCCGGGAAGGGATGTATTGGGGACAGGGACCAGCAGAGCTGGGGTAAGAGGTGGCATCACCTGCTGTCACGTCCCCATCCCACAGCATCACCATCAGAGCAGCCGCTGCCCTGCGGCAGCTGGGTCAATAAACTGATAAATTTGCCTTTTTATTAATGCACTTAACGCCTCTTTTTTATAGGTAGTTTCAATAGTTTAACGGGGAGCCATTAAAGCGTAATTGCAGGACATCCAGAGGGCATCTCTGGCACCAGCACTGAAGAAGCCACGGGATGCCCCTGGCCAGGACAGCAGCACATGGGTTGAGGCAAAACACCTGGAAAGAAAATATGGGCAGAAAATGAGAACTGGCGACTTCAGACAGGGCATATTTATTAAATGTAATGGAGGAAATGCTCACGGAGGTTTTTTTGCTTTGGAAACTAAGTTAAATGAGATCTAAGCATTTTACGAAAAACACACGTATATATACAGATATATGTTGTTTGCAGGAAAAATACTCCAAAGATTACCAGGGTGGGCAAGGTGGAACGGAGCGGGTTAAACACTCCTGGGGGGCTCAGGCTCCCTTGGGATGGAGAGGGAGGGTGGATGAGGGTAAAAGATGCAGGGACCACATTTCAGGCTCATTCAGGCTGCAGCAGACAGAGCTGCAGGGTTTGCAAATGCTCCGTGCAGGCGAGGATACGGTGGGTGGTTTTACTGCAGCACTGCAGAGCGGAGCCAACCTCCCGCAGAGGCAGCGGAAAACCTGCGCTCCGAGCCTCCCGTTGCCGGTAATGGCTCCTGGCAATGACAAATGTGCAAAAGCATTCCAACAATGTTCTTCAAACCACCTCAAAATGGTTTTTTTCTGAGTCTTGTTGGGCTGGAGCAAAGCGGTCAGGCTGCCCTCGATGCCTGTGAGATGGGAAGCTGCCCTCTCACCAGGCACGTTGCTGAGCAAAGCTGTTTCTTTGCTCTCCCAGCAAATTCTTGCTCCGAAACATGAAGGTGATGCTCCTAAATTAAACAGACGCATTGTTCTGTTTCCCTGTTGCTAAGTGGAACTCAGAGTTTTATTATATTTTTATTTTTGATTTAGTCATTTCCGTGGTCACACAGCCTCCCCGCAGGAGGCCACCTGCCCTGTCCCCATGGATGGGGTGAAACACACCTTTTATCATCTCTCATGTGTGTCTTCGGAAACCCAGGTCTGGGATAGAGTCTGCTGTTCCTGGGCAGTCTGCTGCAGCCTTTGACATGTTGCTGGTGCCAGGTACCCGTGGGTACATACCTTGGAGCTATGGAAAACCATTTCTCCTCCTGCCTCCACAACATCATCCTCCCAGAGCATCCACCACACTGGTCCCAGCGAGGAAGGACCAAAGATGCTGTTGGGGATTGCTCCGAAACCGAGTTGGCTCCATCCTGGGTCTCCATCCCAACCGCAGCAGCAGCAGCAGCGAAGCCCCTGGGTTTGCAGCCCCAAATCATTTCCAGAATGGGGTGTGGGGTCCCCCAGTGCTGCCGCTTCAGGTGTGATGCTCAGAGCCATGCACCATCCTGCCCAGGTCACCCAAAATTTGCCCTAATTTGTACTAACACGAACATCACCCAGATGCGGAGTTTGGGAAGGGAAACTGCTGCGGGGTGGCACTGATGGAGCTCAGTGCCAGCATTGTTCACTGCTTTGATGGGGTTTTTTTTTGTTATGGATGAAAAATCCAGCTTCCTTCTGACTTTTGTACATCTCCACTCCTGTGAACCTAAATTCTACTTTCTAAAATAGCTGTTACACATGTACAGTGTCCTAAAATACACACCTAACCTACTTTCATCCAGTCCTCTATTGAAGATGTCAACTTGCAGCTTAAGGAGCAGGGTCCATGCAGCAGGACATCGTCGGGGGTTGATCTGCTCCTGGAGCAACCTACTGAGAAGCAGCAGGACTGCAGAAGGTGAAGCAATGATATATATATGTATATTTATTTATTTATTTTATTTTATTTTATTTTTTTAAAATCATTATTATTGTTTTGTTTGTTTTGTTTTTTTTTTTTCCTAAGGATCAAAACAGTAATTGGAGCTTGTCATGAAATCCAGCATTTGGTTTTGGTTTGGGGACACAGAGGCAGGCATTCAGGGACTTGTCCAAACCACAGAAACACGCAAACTCTGCTTGTTAATCCCCTGGGACTGGCCTGCCGTGAAATTTCTGGGTTTTTTGCCTTCTGTCCAGCAGCGGTCACCTGGCAGCTGCCCATCCCTGCAACTGTCCAGGCTCTGGAAAAGGTGACAAAAAATAGGCTTGGACGGTCCTTCCCTGTGATCCGATCAGCAGCATCACCCTGGGGTTGGGTTATGAAGTGGAGCTGTGGGCGTCAGGTTGCAATGAGGACGTCTCATTTTCACTTCCTGCATTTGAACTCATTTTTCAGAGGTGAAAACATTCATTTCTGAGTATTTTTAAGGCTCCATTGAAGAAGTTTATGAAGCATTTTCACCCAAGCTGCAGGACAGAAATGCAGCTTTGTGTAGAGGAACAAAGAAGTTCAGTCTCCAAGGACTGATGAGTGTATCCAGAACATGGTGGGTTTATCCAGGTCACCTTTTTCATTCGCACCCAGTAAGGAAATTAATGAAGCTCCTGGAGTTATTACCTCTAATTCATGACCTATTAACGGCAATAAAGCTTTGAGAAAGCACAAGACATATTATGCTGAAGGGCAAAGGAACATGGGTGCGTGGTTCTTAGTGGTTTATCTTAGTGATTTGGACTCATATTTGGGAGAGACAAATTATGGGGTTTGATCCCTGCTCCAAGGAGAGCTCTGCATTTTACTGAGGAACAGCATATGTAATACTGACATGTAAGAAAAATAGTGATTGGGTAATTAAAGGCCGACTAATCTAACTTTATTTAAAAAAATGGGTGAAGGAAGGAGCCGTTGCTATTACAGAGGTAAATGGAGAATAATGTAAAACTGGAGCAAAGGTGAAACAAAGGTTAATTGAGCCTGACTTTGCTAAGATAATGGATTTCTTAGACAAAGGAAATGTGGGAGATTGCATCTGTCTGGACTGCAGTAAAAGCAGGTGGCGGGGACATGGGGAGGAGGTGGGACAAGGAGGGGATTGCAAAGGGAGGTAAGAAAAGGGGCAAGGGCAGGTGACAATGCAGGAGTGGAGCCATGACCTTCAAAGATCTGCATGGAAAGCCATGTCATTTGATATTTTTATTAATGACCATAACAAGAAGAAAAAAGAGGGTGGGTTGCTGATGAAATCTGCTGGTGGCACAAATTCAAGGGGAAACATCAATAATGAAAAGGCCTTGAAGGCTGAAATAATGCAGAAGAGATGAAATTAAATCATGTAAAATGCACTTGGGGTCTCACAAGGAAGACTTGAGCCCTGCGATAAGAGCGCATGGGTTCAAAATGATTGAGGAGAACTGTTCTGTCCAGTCACAGGGGAATGCAGACCTCCAGTAGACACACAAGGATCTCACTAGACCTCACCTGAGGCGTAGTACACAGCTCTGATCAGGCATGTTCAAGAAAAAACGAGCTCTCTGGGTGCAAGAGAGATTACAGGACCTTGGTGCATCTAATCTACCAAAATCTCGGTAAGGTGAAGCATGGGAAAAATCTGACTGCTGTCTGGGAAGACGTTTGAGGGCCATATGTTAGGCAGAGGCAAGAAGTTTTTCAAGTCATGTTCAAGTGGAGGAACACAATGGGAACTAGAGGAACCCTTTAAGATCTGTAATAAAACCATGAGGTTTCAAAGACTAGGAGACTGTTTTGCTGGCCAGTTGTTAAAGCTAAGAAGCCAGCTCTCCTCAAGATAGTGGATGACTACCTTCTTCGGTGGAGGAGGAGACTATTTGATGTGGTGCCTGCAGGAGCAGAGGACTCCATGATAAACCTGAGGATCTTTCAAGTCAGACCAGAAAAACCTGCGATCCTGCCACCCACCCTCAGAGTTGATCCGATTGCTGTGGGTGATAAATAACACGCAGAAGGAGGAGGAGCGCACAGCAGGTCTTGATGTTGTCGAGGATTTCTTTGTTCCCACGGTCAGCTAGGTGCAGATGAGATTGCCACCTAGAAATCTGAATAATTGTCTGAGCCTTCCTCCTCCTCCTACACCATCGTCCTAAGGGGTGACTTTTAGATGCCATGGGTCTCAATAACTGTGTGATTTTTGAGACTGGCAGCAAATTGAAGAATTTATTGGCGATAAAACTTTGAGCGATCACTTGTTGTTTTCCAGGTTTTCCACGGCAGCAAATCGGGTCAGAGGAAGAGGATTTGGAAGTATTACTTATATTGGGCAATCAGATTTCATTGCAATGTGAGGCCAGTCTTCAGTGTAGACAAAATGCCAAGAGCCCAGTCCCGGGAGCGAAGCGGGGTACCAGGGAGGTGTGAGGCTCAGCGCCCAATGCTTGGGAGTTGCTGATGCTTCTATTCAAAAAAACTATAAACCAAACCTATCTTCTATCTCCACTCACTAGTAATCCAAAATCAACTTAAATGCTCGAGTTAATAAGGTTGAGTCCTGCTCCTTTGGTCCATTCGTTGTTCGTCTTTTCCAATTCAATGTGAAAATAGACTCAATCAATTTGTCAGCGAGTGGTTGATGGCAATGCTTGAGGACACATAGAGCTACCTTAGGATGGTGAGGCAAAGGCAGAAGGGTGTCCTGTTTAATTGCAGAGCTCCTGTCCCCAAGCAGCGTGATGTGCATCACTGAGCCAAGGGACATCCCGCAGTCCAGAGCTTCATTTTCCCTTTTCAAGGAAGAACAGAAGATCCTTATTGCTCCAAAAGTAAAATTACACGCTTAACAGTGGCAAATACTTTGATTTTGGTAGAAGTTTAAAGTCAATAGATGTGTTTTTAAAACTCCAGTGGAATGAGTGGTTTTCAATATATATATTGAATTCAAATATCTGTTATGATGGTACTCAGGAACTGGGCTCTCAGGCTGGCCATGCACAGGAGCTTCCAGTATCTCCCCTGAGGGACCACAAAGACAACATGCACAAATAGGGATGTATTTCTTGGGTCTTTAGATTCTTTATATTTTCTCCGTGGTAGAGCAATGTGGGTGTCCATGGTCTCCTGCAGCCTCTGTCAACATCAGCAGGGGACGTCCAGTGCCTGCGATGCAATGGAAATCATAGAATTACGGAATGGTTTGTGTTGAAGGGCCCTCCCCAGCTCCCCCAGTGCCCCCCCTGCCATGACAGGGACATCTCCACCAGCTCAGGTTGCTCAGAGCCCCGTCCAGCCTGGCCTGGGATGTCTCCAGGGATGGTTCAGCCACCACCTCTCTGGGAACCTGGGCCAGGCTCTCACCACCCTCAGGGACAACAATTTCTTCCTCATGTCCAGCCTGAATCTCTTATTTTAAAACCGAAATTCTCAGATGCTGCTTTGCTTCTCCTGAGCAGATGCTGCTGAGCTCCCTGGGTACCCACGGCCTCTTCCCTTTGCAAAATGCGAAATGTGCTGTTGCTGAGCAGCTTGGCTCATCCCCCAAAATCTCTTTTCTGGGTGACAGACAACCACACCAGCCAAGCCGTGTTTTCCCTCAAACACGCCGTACATCAAAGTTCTCAATGGCCAAGGGTGTGTTTCACCACAACTCCCTTTCTGTCCCCGTGTGGGCTGGAGTTGAAGAATAAACCCCAGCCACTGTATTAAAATGCAAAGTCAAATGAAATCCTCTGCTCCTTTTAGCTTCATTAGGAGGGCCTTCCACTTGGCAAATTAAGATGAGCCAAACAAAACTGCATTTGCAAAACACACATTAACAAATCAGTAACTGTAAAAACAGCCATCGAAATAGCTTTTAATGTTTCCAAATTGACTGCAGTGAATGCAGATCATATGGTGCTCAATTGAGTTTAGGAATGAGCTATAATTTCTGCATATTTATATACCAACAGCTGAACTACATCTTTCAATTTTTAAGCCTGTGGCTTTCAAGCCACAATAATCCCGGCTCTGAAAACTCTTTGATTCAGCTCAAAACAATGGTGGGCAAAGGACTGGGTGAGGAGGAATCTCAGCCGTGACTTTCTCCTGATAAATTGGAATCCCTGTGGCAATGGAAGAAATGAGAGGGCAGAAAACATTGGGCAGCAGAAGAGGATTTGTCTGCAGGTACAAGGACACTAAATGCCAAGTCTTCTGGCTTGGCTCCTGCATTTATTATAAGACTAGAATAAATGCATTTAATTTTTTTTAAAAACCCACCTGGATGTAATATTTCTTCCCAGCAGAAACATACTGACTATTCCCCAAAGTGTTATTCTGCTTCCTTGTACAGTCTGACCTAGAATAATAACCATATCGATGATTTTAAATTAAGATACATACGCTGTCATGCTCGATTAGCAGAGTGCACAGAGTATCCTTTAATTTGCAATAAGAAGATAATCCAAATACATGAATGCTAATAGACATTTGTGAGGAAAGGACTGCCACAAAAGCGAAGAAATGACCAAATTATGGAACAAGGCACGGTCCGGCAGAAGCCCAGGGCAAAATTATTTGGGGTGGCCAGGAGATGGACCACAAGGCTCTGGTCTTGGCCAGCAGCTTGCCCACGATGGGAAGAGCTTGTCGGCACAGCTGCACAACTCCCGGTGGCCTCCTTTATTACAAACTCTTCCATTTTTTATTATAAATAGTACATATTTAATAACACGCTTAAATTCCTGACCATATCTCTTCATAAATATTCTGCATCTGTAGGTACCTGCGCTAAGCACAGCCCATATAACTATAAAATCCTGCATTTCCATGTGCTACAGAAGCTCCTTCTGCAAGGGAAGTGCCTTTATATTTAAAACAGAGAAAACTGCAGCCATGCCTGGCCGAGGTGACGTATTTTCTCAACTTCTCTGCTCAATACAACTGTCCTCAGAAAGCGAGAAGAAGTCGCGAGCTGGAGGAAGTTCAGCCCTTGGAGGGATACACTGGCAGGATCAGTTATTTCTGCTAATTTATTTCCAACCAGCTCAGCACAAGCTGGGTTTCTGCCTGTGGAAGGGCTGGGAACACAACCCAAAGCTTCTATCTGGCCGCGGGATATCAGATTGCAGCAGATTTTTCTAGTCAGAGGGAGAAAGTCAATTCAGTATCTGTGCTGGACGGTTGGCAAAGGAGAATTCCACCTCCAAAGGGTCCCTATCAAAATCTGGAGGGTTTAAACTCTCCAGCCCTAAAAGGAAAATGTATTTGGATTAAACTCTTGTGTCATTCAAATGAAAAACTTGAGGCGCTTTTCTTTGTATCTCATTCCCCACCTGCTTATTTTGCTTAGTGAAAAAGACTCAAAATATCACCAAATTATATTGAAAATCTAGAGAAATGTTGTCAACATTAATTTGGTGTAAAAACATGATTATAAAAAAGAGATAATAAATGTGATTACGTGCCTTCTCCTGTTTACTGGATCAGGCCTCCGAGCAGAAGTCCCATTACTGAAGGACCTTCCTCAAAGACAAGCCACACTTTTTTTTGCTCGCGCACCAAGAAACGTGTTATTTCGGAAGTGTGTCTATCTTTCCATATGTTAGTTAACACCCCTCCGTCGTTACCATAAGTTGTCCCAGATGGAGGGAATACTGGAATTCCCCAGGACCGGCAGCATTTGGGCACCGCAGATGCCTGCACCGGTGCAGCTGCGTGGTTTTGCACCGGCTGAAATTCTGCTTTCTGCGTGCAAAATGCAAAATTAAAAATACAAGCTGTCAGAAAATCATTCCATAAAGATAAATTTCATGTGGCCGTTCCTCATCTGGTGGTAGAGCTGGGGGTAACAATGTAGAAGGGTCCTGGGAGCCAGGGTGAAGCGACGGAGAGCAAAGCTGGTTGGGTTTGCTTGTTCTCAAAAGGCAGCACATTTATTTACATTATTTATGAGTCACAACGTTGAACTGCAGAACAGTAAGTGGTGTCAGGCACTAAAGGAAACCCCCAAGTGACAAGTCATTTTGAAGGTATGACCCACAGGGTGCAAAAGGGACAATAACCTATTTCCTTAGCATAGGTTGCACAGCTTGCTTGAAAACTGCCTTGAATATTTTCTTTAAGACGTATCTTAAACCAGCACCTTGAATTCAGTCTGGGCTCATGATTTTTGCTTTCATTGCTGTGGGGGAAAAAAAAAAAAGGAAATTGGGTATTTCTGGGGTCAAGCAGAAATGGGATGAGGGAGGAAGGCTGCACGTGGCTGTCTGCATGCTGGGGATGCTGCAGGACCGCCTGGCATCGCCCGACAGCCCATGAAACTGAGACAAAACCCTGCTCTCGGCAGCATTTCTAGGAATGTGAATTAAATCTGGGCTTGCAAGGGAAACCTTTAATTCAGGTCAGCAGAAATGCCCCAGCCACCGCACACTCCCTTCTTTTCCCACCAACTCACCATCAAGTCATCAAGAGCTTGTATTTCTGTCCTGGGTTTTGGCAGCAACGTGTCCCGTGATTGCAGTGATGCTAATTAACCCAGGGATACGTTTATTATACCTCCAGTAAGATCAGTTTTTACAGCAGGCCTATTTCAGGAGCAATGAGAAGGCACCCTCACTAATGCTGCTTTTAATTGGGAGAAGGACGCATCAGGGCGGGGGTGAGGGCTGAATCTGGAGCACTTGACCCAATTTGGGAGATATTTCAAGTGTGCCCCTGCCAACACCTCCCGTTCTGCAGAATTATCTGAATCTCTGCTGCAAAAATCCTGTTTACCTCCCTCCACAGTGGAGCTACCCCACAGCTGAATGCCGTTCACTATGAAAATACTTATTTATTTTAAAAAATATTAATATTATGTCCCCGTTAATGTGTGCCGTTTGATACAATCAACAATCCTGATGGCATTATCACCCAAAAGATCTTTTGCAATTGGGAGGGGTATGGCCAGGACAGCCTATTCCTGCCCCTGGGCATAGATTGTCTGTTCGAGGGGCTCAGGTATTACAATTTATATTCTTGCAGAGCATCTCCCAGCTGACCGAGGAGCTCTCAACATGACTTTTTTTGCCCCCTTTTGAATTCATGAGTAATGTAGTGATGGGCAGAGCATTTGACAAGAGGTGACAAACGAGCATCCTCAACCACGGCACGAGCAGACAGGATCCCATCAGTTTTCCACCCGAACACTCCGCTCCTGGTCACCCCTTCAACAGCTTCGGGCTTGGCCGTTTGTCTGCAAACGATGGGAAAATACAAACTAGGAGAAGCATCCTTGAATATAAAAATCAGCGCTATCTCCCTTTCAGGAGCTTTTGCCAAGAAGCAGTTGTTGAAATTATTTTTTTCATTTCCCATTTACCCCAGCTCACAATTCAGATTTTCTCTCTATAAAACCAATAATGCATTTACTGAGGTTTTGGGCATTTCTCCCTGGTTTATGGCACAATAAAATAAAATGGGCCTGGTCTACAGCTGGTATTAATCAACATGGCACTGCTCAATGACCCGCTGCTGATTTATACCCAGGGAAAACCTGGCCCGACATACTGCCCCACTGCATCTCCTTCCCCACCCCTGTATGGCATGACCAAGGGGACCATAACAAGTGCCAGGACACCCGTTCCCTTTACATCTTCTACTCCTTTTTCTAAACTTTGCATTTCTATCAACCATCACATCCACTGGGTTAGAAAAAAGACTTTGGGGCTGTCATTCTCCTGCCTTGTCTGCTTGCTTTATTTTTAAGCTTCTTGTCCAGTTTATGGGTGCAAGGTGTGTCGCACTGACCTCAGCATCACTCATTGACACCAGGTAGGGTCTGGCGCATCCCAGCAGCAGCACGAAGCGCTGCTGCCAAGGGGGATGATGGCATGAAATCCTCCCCTGAGAGCAGCAGAAACCATCAAAGAAACCCTCCGGAGAGGATGATTTTTCCAGAAGGACCACCCCACGCACCGTCAGGGCAGTGTGGAACTGATGCAGCTGTTGGCACACAACTGCACCTCGTCTCTGATGCATTTTTCCTGTCTGTTCATTGCCACATAAATATTAACTCCTACCAGGCACGTGGCAGCAGACATGACCTAG
The DNA here is from genome assembly GCA_013399365.1 of Pampusana beccarii. Taxonomy (NCBI): domain Eukaryota; kingdom Metazoa; phylum Chordata; class Aves; order Columbiformes; family Columbidae; genus Pampusana; species Pampusana beccarii. The sequence continues at coordinate 246,075 of VWYH01010425.1, read as the reverse complement.
AAATGCACTTTTTAACTTTTTCTAAGCTTTATGGGGAGGAATGTACATCTGCATTTTCCAAAGGAGAACTTTAGGGGGTTTTAAAATGCATCTGATCATACCATTATGTCTGCTCTCTTAAAATGATCAAAACCCAGTATGTTCATACGTGAGTCCATACGCTTTTTAGTTAATGCATATAGAATGTACGTTTTCCATTCCTTCAGCACATTGCTGAAGTGCATAAGGATGGCTTGTGTGGTGCTTTGCAAAATACACGTTTGTTTCCCTGCTCTAGAATGTGTGGCACTCTTGCAATAGTCTTGGGCACAATGTGGTGGTTCCTGGGTAGGTGATGTGACCAAGGAAGCCGTCTCCGAGCAGAGGGAACCTCCCAAAGCCTTCCTGCCTCCCAAAAGCTGGTGCCCATTCCATTACCCAGCTCCACAAAGCAAGGAATAAATCCCCGGTGGGTTAATTATCCCCAAAGAGGAGTTGCCGGAGTGAGTGATGAGCAGCAGATCTGAAGGTCTTCTCTAGCAATGTGGTGGGCAGCTGTGCTCTCGTGACACTGCTGTAAACTTTTATTGCTCCAAACGACACACCGTCGCTTATCTACACTTAGAGACGTCTGCAGTTACTCTGGCGAGGCCTCCGCCAGATTTCATTCGTGGTTTTGGGGAGGGGAAGAGCGTCTGACAGGACTCGCTGTCTGACACTGCTCGGTGTCACAACTGTGGTTCACACCATCTGCATCCACCGATGCAGTAACAGGATGACTTCGTTTTCCCCGTGACATTTCAGAGGAGATTAGTTTTACAGTGTATAACTCAAAACCAGACCTATTTTTTCTCTGTTCCAGGATGGCCTCATTTCTGCACACCAGCGACAAATCAGCCAGTTCATTTGAATTTTCATTTATTTTAACCCAACTAAACTCATTGCAGTTGTTGACTGCTCCCTGCAGTTTGATGACTGGCGTAGTTCAGCCCTGACCTGGGCGACACATCTCAGACCCCAGCTAAGAGATGACGTGCCTAGATGTCACACTTGGTTGATATCTTGTAGCATGGAGGGTGTTGGTCTCTTTTCCCAGGTAACAAGCGCCAGGAGCAGGGGAAACGGCCTCAAGTTGCGCCAGGGGAGGTTGAGGTTGGATCTGGGAACAATTTCTTCCCCAAAGGGCTGTGGGGCATTGGAACAGGCTGCCCAGGGCAGTGCTGGAGTCACCATCCCTGGAGGGTTGGACAGACGGAGATGAGGTTCTCAGGACATTGGGTAGTGACACGGCCATTGACAGTTGGACTTGATGATCTTGAGGGTCTTTTCCAACCAGAATGATTCTATGATTGTATGATTCTATGTCATTGCTTCCAGGGATGTCCGATTTTCCAGATTTCCCACTGACAGCTATCTGAGAGGCAAAGCAAGGTGGGGTGCACTGGTGGTGTCCCCATGGGTGGTGGCTCTTGCCTGGACCTCAATGGCAGCAGCAGGGTCAGCAGCCACAAGCGTAGAGGAGCTGCTTAAAATACTCCTGTATTCCTCAACCAGCAATGCCCTGTTTTTAGCAGGAAAATTTTCCACCACTTTCGTAGGCAGGTGCCTGGGTGCTGAGGGACTGATGTGGTTGGGATGGAGGTCCAGGGAGCCGGCACGGTTTGAGCACCAATATCACCCCCAGTTCTGCTTGCAAGCTGGGCAGATACATGGTTGAAGCCCCAGCTGAGGATGACTAAAACATTTTTCCGAGGCTTGAGGGTCTTTCTCCAAACAAAAGGCATTGCAGCGTGCAGCTGCTTGATTTGGTTTCTCTGGTCGATGTAATGAGTAGAGGGGAAGATCCTCAGTCTGCTTTTGGTCTGAAGAGGTGGGTTAACTGACAGTGTCTAAGACATCTTAGTGTGAGACCAAGGGCATCCTAGGCACAGGGTTTTTTTAAACAGGAAGAACAACTCAAAATCCTTAGGGCTATCACTAGTCGTGGTGAAATAAATGTTCTTATTTTCTTTCCTTCACTATTATATGTTTTATTGATCCAGCACTATGGTAGGAGATGTGCCTTTCAGGCACATTAGGCCAAAATGTCTGATTTTTGCTTGGGTTAACACTGCTTCTTGCCACGGGGCTCAAAATGGCCCATTTAAATTCACTGAAAGGGTATTTTGTACGTCTAGAGATCTGTAAAATGGCCATTTTTGAAACAAGAATCAAATCCGCAGCTCGAAGAACTTACAGACCTGACTGTGCACCATTAAAATAATTGGTTGTAGACTTCAGTGAGTGGAAACTGGATATTTCTCTAATATGAAAGATAATCCCAAATATCCAACATGAGATCACTGGAGCCAGGCAGCTGCAGGCAGGCAGTGCGGGTACCAGCATGGCTGGTGTGGCTGAATTATTGGCTGTACGTGTCGTTGCCTTCACAAAAGCCACACACCTTCAGATGAGATGGAATTCGTCAGATTCCCTGTGCCGCAAAGGCCGCGGTCTCAGCTGGTAACTCCTACCCATCTATCAGGGTGGATGCTGCAAATATATTTTGGGAAAACATCTAGTCTTTGATTAGATGTTTCTTTTCCTGCTCTCTAGTTGATGTAATCCAGAGCAAACTGCACAAAATGAGATTTTAAGATGCACGCTATTAGATTACAGGATATTATATTAAATTATTATTGAAATATTATTGCGTTGTTGACATAGGAGCTGAAAGGTGTAATGAAGACATCAAACAAATGCAGGCTGGCCAGAGAGGGGCCTGACCATGCCCGAAGCTAGGCAACCGCACTAATTAAAACCATTACAATGTGGAGTTATCAGTGTTCAGTGCAGATTGATCTTGTTCATGACGCATCAGTTGCAAGATCTGGTGGGAACAGACTTCGTGTTTCAGCCCAGGCATGATCCCCATCACCCGCCCTGGCGAGTTACCTGGGAAGCAGATGAATTCGAATAACTGTGCGCTGCAGCTGCATTTCCATTAGGAGACTAATTTACGATCAGCAAATAGCCAGGATAATTACTGTAGTAAATGACAGTGGTAAATATTCAGTGGGGACACGCTCAGAGGCATCCGAGCTACCTACCACCTGTTGAGCCGCTGCGTGGGTGTTTGTATGTCAAACACCATGGAAATCAATAGCAATAATCTACTTTAACGATGCGGAATCTGTTCTTTTGAATTGCAAATCCTATTTTTTTTTTCCTCTGGGGAAAGTGTTTCCATCACCTTGTTCGACTGCATTTGTGGCTCCCCCCAGTCCCTGCTGAAGCCGCGCTGGGAAGAGTGGTGTTGGTATTCATTGCTGCCACATCCACAGTGGCAGCCACCTCCTTAAACTGGTGCATCGAAGCTTTAAAACAAGCCATAAAACCCCACGCATCCCCAGTGATGGGGACACTGCCGACCGCACTGCGGGTGGACACGTGCAGAGACATGGCCCCACTTCAGTCACGGAGAATATTTTGGCAAAAAGAAACCAGCCCTTGCAGCCATTTCAGAGCAGATTTAAGGAGGTCAAGACTCTGTATGTCCTGCTTGCTCTCCACAGGGATGGAGCAAAGCACCGGGCATCCTCTGCCTGGCCTCTCCCATCGTTTCCCCATGCTCTGGAGATCGTGACAGAAAATCCTCCTCCCATGGTCTCATCAGAAGCCCAAGAAGAAATATCCTTGGGATGCAATTGCAATCACAGCCCATTGCTCCAGCTCTTGATGAGAAACGGGTTTTACAATGTTAAGCTCCAAGCTTCACAAGCGAAGAAAGAAAAAAAAAAAAAAGCCCTGCCATCCATGCTGTCGCACAGATTTTGGAGACTGTGATGAGGAGCCAAGTCAAAATATTAGGAGTTTTGCATTATGTGACCTACTCGCGCTGACAGACTTGTGAGATGGATGTGATAAACAGTGCATCTGCCTGTGCAGATTAATGAGATTAATAGTGATACGTTCCCAAGGAACCGAGGCATTAGGCATCGGGAACAGACGTGTTCGTCTCTGCATATCTCCCATAACCCCATGCAGATGCTGAAGAGTCCTGTGACATGGCCATCCGTGATGGGACAGGGAGCGTGCCTTAGATTTTATGACTTTTCTGATCACTGTGGCCTGAGCTGCTCGGCGGTTTGGGGACAGGTGGTGGTACATGGCTGGTGATGCTACAGTGATGGGCAGAAAGCTCCTTGTTGGTCGAGCACCAAGTGAGCTGGTAGAGGTGGGGTGGTGATGACCACTGGTAGCTCTGGGACCACACACACAGCCAGTGTGTGGGAAATGAGTGGGGCAGAGAGGATGCACTGTCTCCAGTCTTGGAGGACTTCAAGACCAAATGGGCTAAAGCAATGTGGTCCAGCCCTGTAGCTGACCCTGCTTGGGGCAGGAGGGCCCCTCCAACCTGAATGACCCCAACATCCCATCGAAAGGTTGAGGGTCCTGAGTCTTGCTGAACTCTTCTTCCCACCAGATTGCCCACAACCTCTACACCAGATTATTGAAAAGGCTGACGTCTGTATTTCTCCACTTGCACCGGACACCAAAATGCCCTTCAGAGCTCTCCACCCACCTTCCTTCGCCAGCCCCCTTGAAGTGGGTCAGCTGGGGTCACTCTGGTTTGGACCCTTTGTACAAGCAAAACCCTTTTTGGGAGGGGAGTAGGCTGTCGGGAGGAGCAAAGCACAGCACTGCTTTTTCTGCAGATTTAAATCATGAAGGCTCTTTGAGTTACAGCAATTTTTAATGTTTTTATTAATACCTCAGATACTTCACTGGCCAGAGCCCACGAAGCAAACAGTAATATTAGCATTTCTAGCTGTTTCACCTAAAACTTTCCAGTTACTTTAGATAACTAAGTATGTTTCCTCCGCACTTGCTTGGAGAGCAAAGTACATACTGAGGACAGTTATAATGCAAAGTGATCGGAAACAAGAAAGAGTCAAGGAAAACCCACTCTGGAGATCTTTCCTGCAGATACCACCACGTAAGAAACCACGTGGGGAGCTGGGTGGATATTTGAGGAGGTCAGTTATCGCAGCAGGCTGGTCATTATGGCTTAATGATGCTCAAAACATCCCCTCCACAGAGCAAGGACGGACACTCTGGAGCGCGGGCAAGTCCTCCCGGCAGCGCCTGCCCTTTGGAAATATGTTTCTTAAATAGCTCGTTGCATCAATCATCTCTTCGTAGCGTGGCGTTGACATCTTTCCTTCCCCAAATCCCTCCCAGTGGGTAAAACACGTACCGGGTTTCAGAGTAATGGCAATTAAAACGTCTCTCTTGTAATTTATAGTGCTCCCATAATGGAAATAGCAGCAGTTGCTGGGGCACTGGAACCCCCCTGGTACTCTGGGGTGCTGGTGACATCAGGGGAAACGGGCAAAACAGATGAAGCGTTCCTGTGCTTGGCTGACTCCAAAGAAGAAGAGAATTGTAATAAACTTCAAGGTTAGCCCAGAAAAATACATCTGGGGAAGCTAAAGAGGAAAACTTTTGCATTTTTCTCTTTGTTTGCAAAACAGACAGGGTGTTCATCTGGACTTTGAAAGGATCTGCTTAGACACAGACTAGGGATGGTGCCAGCCAGGAGGAAATAATCACCTGCTAATCACTAATCACAGACACCTGGGCTGAGACTGACACTGTTACCAAGACAAAAGCAGGGGATTATGAAAGCATGGGTTTACTCATCAGAAATCCCTTTTATCCAAGTAATAACTGAAGGACAAACAGCAGCACAGGGAAACCATCCTTTGGCAGAGGGGACTTGGTCAAATGTGGGTCTCAGTGTGTTCTGGTATCCTAAAAAACGAAGGAAAAATCCAATTAGCCAATGTCTAGAGGGGGGTCCAGTTTTCCTACATTCGTGGCTGGAATGGGAGCGTGACCCCCGTATCCCTGTGCCTCAGCTTCAAAACCATAGGCAGGGAATTTTCTGAGCCATCGCTATTCATCACCATGCTGGGACAGATCACTTTATGTTGGTTTTGTTTGTATTTTACCAAATTTGCAGAGAAGAAAAAATAACAGAGGAAAAGCAGGGAAAAAAAAAAGGTAATATAATCAGGTCCTATGTCTGATAATATTATTATTACATCTGATTTTATTATATTATAGTACTGGCACAGCAACTTGTTCAGCTGTGACATTTTTCTGTGCAAATATAGAGGTGGAGGAAAAATTGCCCTTGGCCTTGTTTAATATTTCTCTATCAGAAATGGGAACAAGAGCGGTGTAGAAATCCACCGAACAGTCTCCAGCCAGGAAGTTGCTTTTATTTGTTGCCAATTAATATAAGCTTCTTAGCTTATATTGGGGAAAAGAAGGGTGTGGGGACAATTAAAGGTTTTGCTGTGACGTATGCTGCCCAGGTCTCAAGGGCTGTGGTGGGGTGGCCACGGTGCCTCCTGAGCATCCCTGTGCTGCTCGTGGATGTGAGGGGAGAAAGGGGCAGGAAAAAAAGGCCATAAATATGTATATTGGTGGGGGTGGAGCTGAGCCCTGCCCCAGGACATGCTGCGTGACAGCCACAGTGATGTGAGGGGGATATCTTGGGTGCTCCCCCCACCCTGCAAACAGAGCTGGGACCATCTCTGACAGCAGGAGGGAAGGATGGATTTCAGGATCCCAGTTCGGTGGTCTGGACCTGGCAGCAAGCCACGTAGCCTGGCACGTTTAAATTTATGTTTACATGTCCTAAATCCCTACTTAATTACCCACTCCAGTGCCAGAAGCATCCGTCAACGTGTCTTTCTAATACCTTTCCTTTTCTTGTTTGCTTTCCTGGGCGCTTGGGAGAACAAATCCCAGCTGCCAGTGTTGCTGGCCGTGCCCGCTGGAAAGTGTGAGTCAGAGCAGAAGCATCTTCTGGGCTGAGCTTGGTAAGAACCAGGCTGGGAGGGAGCAGCTTTGTCTCTGCTGGACCTGTCCTGCAACTCCAGCTTCTGCAAGGCCAATGGTGTCAATCAGAGATGGGTATTTGCTTCTTTCTCCTGTACCTGTGATAGTAAAGCAAAATTAACCGTAGAATGTTTCGGGTTGGAAGGGGCCTTCCAAGCTCACCAGTCCAACCCCTGCCACGTGCAGGGACATCGTCACCCAGATCAGGTTGCTCAGAGCCCCCGTTAAAAAGTTCACCCCCATCTTTCTTACAGGCCCCTTTTAAGTACAGAAAGGCTGCAATAAGGTCTCCAAGATCGATGATCTTAGCTGTAATGTAATGCCGAGCCCCAGCCAGGACTGGCATGCACAAGTTAAATCACTCTTTGCTCGCTGTATGTTGCATCTCATTTGGTTATTTTTTTCTGAAATAGCAGCCTGCAAGGAGCCTCTCAAAACACACAGCTCGAAAACCTGGCTGCAGAGGGAAAAAAAAAATTATCAACTCCCTTATTATCACTCAGAAACAAAGAAAACCAAAGCTCTTGGGTGAATCTAGGAAGATTTAGGTTAGACTTCAAGAAAATCCACATTGTCATGATTAGGAGAGTGAGGCATTGCCAGGGTACATGACTCTCCATTGCCTGGGATCTATAGGAGCTGGTTTCCTTTTCTTTTCTTTTCGGTTTTAGGAGTGACACTCTGACAGATGCTTTTTATTGATTTATGTAGGCTGGAGATAAGGCTGGGAAAACGAACCGTGGTTCTCTATGGTACAGTGGTATTTGTTTGAGAAATGCAAGATCTGGGTTGTCATCATGGATTAATGTATGAGCATGTACTAAATCTACCTTCGCTTAGACTTCCATGTTTAGAGAGTGAAGTTCTAGGAAGTTAACTGCAAATTCTATGTATTATTGGAGGGAGGCAGACAGAAAGCACATGGCAAACCCAGGCTCTGCTCCGCTATGGAGAGAGGTGCTGTTGGGAAAACTTGAACTGGGCTTACTGCGGTTTGTCTGTGGCCAGCATTAAGTTGTAAGTGGGATTCACACCTGTGACAGCTGCCTACGAAGCATTAGATCTTAATTCCTCGGGAACAGGCTGTATCTTATCTCATTTAACACTGTATGTTGGTGCTATCACTCAGCACAGGAGGCAGAGCAGCAAGCAACCACCTCTTGGAGTCATCAAGGGTGGAGCTGGGACCTGATGTCAGTGATGGCTTCATCAGAAAAACCTGCTGCCAATTAGATACGCTGCTGGGGCAGGAGAGACACTGATAAAGCATCGCCCTCAGGTTAAAGTTGTGTAAAGTTATACAAAATGGCTGTAAATAGCTAGAAGCTGTTACCTGTGTTTTCCTTGAGGTTCAATCTTATCACTCTGTGGCACTCTATTTTTTTTTTCATTTCTTTACTTTTTTTCCTTTCTTTATTTTTCTCTTTTTTTAAAAAAAAAAAACCCTCCTCTTACCCACATCTCCTTCCCTTCAGCCCAGGACCACAGCACCCAGGACAGTCTGTATCTGCATCTCATGACATGTTCTTCATCCTTGTCTACATTCTTACATCTCCAGGTATATTACTCTGAGTTTTACAGGACGGCTTTAGGCATTGCAATATAAATATGCAGCTGAGGTGAGAAGCAATACGGATGCAAAAGCATGATTTTGCGTATCGCATCAGGGGTGTGCAGTGTTCAGAGCCCTGACTCTTGAAATAGGTGATGTTGCAGGCTTGGAGATAAAGTTCTAAACCACAGTGTTGATCTATACATTTCTCCCAGTTGTCCCAAGGAAACTGATTGCAGGGGAAATTCCCCCTGCTAGTTCTCAGAAAACACAGTTTTGGATGAAAGTGTTACATATCATTTGAAGACTGGTATTTGATACTTTGCGTATTATTTTATATTACTGTATAATACTAGACTCCAGTTGTCATATAATTATTTTCTCAGAGAATATACATTCTTTTTCAGTCTTTCAAGCTTGCAAAAAAAAGGGGGCATTTTTCAATTAAAAAGTTGCAGTGCAAGCTTTCTGATTAACCTAAATCCAATTACTTTCAGCACTTCCCATGTATCTGAAGGAACAGGAGATGGCTAAAGTCTTCTCTTGGGGGCAAAATGAGACATTGGGCATAAGTTAAAACGTGGGTGGCACAGTGTTAAAGTCCACTGGAACCCTGAGGGTGGAAACGTGATCCCCAGGTAGGAACATTTAATTTTGTGCTTTAACGCAGCCATGATTCTGGATGTATTTTGCTGAGCAGCAAGGAGGAGAGGCTGGTGTTCTCTGGACTTTTCAGGTCACTGGTGTCTTTCCTGCAAGCACCAGTGGAGGGGACATCTCATATTATATTGGGAGCAAGTGATGTGTCCAGTGGTGTTGCTAGAGGCTCTTCTTGGCATTGGTGTTTCCTCCTGGTCAGAGATTTATTTTTTTGTTTCTGGTGGGGTCGTACAACTGGCCCAGGTTCCCAGAGAGGTGGTGGCTGAACCATCCCTGGAGACATCCCAGGCCAGGCTGGACGGGGCTCGGAGCAACCTGAGCTGGTGGAGATGTCCCTGTCATGGCAGGGGGGGCACTGGGGAGCTGGGGAGGGCCCTCCAAACACAAACCATCTGTGATTCTATGATGTGAAGCTGAATGCTCCTGGGAAGACAAAGCACCGAGCAGCCTCTGCTGCAGGGGGTGTTAAAGCCAACACCTTGGCAAGGCTTCAGATGTGCCGTCAGACCCCGAAATCTCAGAAAAATGGATTTGGAATGCAACCACTTTCCAGGCCTGAGCAGCTTCTCCATCCCCCAGGTGAATTGCAGGGATCTGCTTGGGTTTTTAAAAACAACTTTCAGAAGCCAAAGCCAGCAGGATTCACACAGCTTCAGGCCTTTGCAGAGCATCACACAGAGCTGACTGAATCCAGAGCCTCGGGGGTATGAATTTGCACTAAAATCATCACACAAGCCCAACCCAAAAGCCATTTCCATGGTCCACAGGGGCCACCAGAGTATTTTCCAGTAAGGACCTGGGGTGCTGTGTTTTTTTGTACCATGTTTCATCTTGATTCTGCTCTGCACGCTGCATATTTCCTTAATTTTTCCCACTTGTCTGTGGTCTTGAGCTATCAGTGGATGTGTTTGCTTTTAGCTCTGCCTCTAATTGTTCATATTGCTAATTAACATCCTGTAATGTCAATGTATATTTTTACATGCATCCATAAACCGATACATGCTGTTTAACACGTTCTGTGTGAGGATATCCCCAGAAAGCAGATGCGGGGTGTGTGATGTAGGCAAATGTGAGATGCCAGCCTGAGCCGCGTGTGGGAACGGGTGGGAGATGATTTATATCTCACTCAATTGCTAAATGACCTTGCTGATAGCTACCATTAGTTTTATAGTGTTAAACTGCAGGAGACGATACACTCAACATCAATACGACGGGATGTACTTCATATGCTGCGCTAACACATGTTAAAAAAAAAAAAACCAAACAACTACAAGAAACCAAGACAATTTTTCGATTAATAAATATAGTGGATGCCTGGTAGCTGAAAATGTAGCATGTAAAAGGCTGTCATGGCAGAAAGCAGATGTTGGATAGTTAGGAAAAATGCTTGCAATTTCTAAACCACTGCAGTATTCATTTCCATAAGCATTTTGTTGATCCGAGCTTGCACACCCTTGGGGATCAATCAAAGCGACTCTTCCCCGAGTTTATCTTGGCTGAGCAAATGTTTCTGAGCAACTCCGGGTTTGGATTTCTAACGGGGAGGCGGTGGCGATGGTGCAGAGGTATTTTTGGGTGGGGTGGTGCTGCTTTGCACGCCGTGGTCCATCCCTGTCCCTCCTGCAGGACCTGTGCGAGTCTCCCACCACCAGATTCGTCAGGTCAGTACAGAAGCAAAAGCCAGAAGAGGAGACAAGTGATGTTTTGAAGGTGCTTTGGGGTTTTTGCTGTGAGAATATCTGAAATTTGGCCTTCAGTTTCTGCCTGACCCACCCCTGCAGGGGTTGGATTGGGCTGCTAATATTCCTGGTCCTTACGAAGGTGGGAGACCCAGAGCTGCTCGGATGATGTGTAGATGGCACCGACGTGGCCTCTTGACCCGCTCCCCAGCTCCCTCGGCTTGTCACATCACTCCCAATATTCAGGCTTATCCATGTGATCTGGCACCCAAAGCTTCTCCTGAAACTCCTGATATTTAAAGCAGCTTTTCCTATACCTTTGCCTCGCTAAGTGCTCCCATCTAATTTTAAATTTCATCCATAACAGTATCTTTTCTCTGCTTCCTCCATGTGTTACTACATGCCTTTTTCTCAGTATTTTTTTAATTTAACACCAACGCTTATTTACATATGTGTTTTGAGTAGACATGAAGTGAAACTTATGTCCAAAACAAAAATATTCTATAGAATGCGATACTTAGATGCCTCGCAGTGTACATCCTAGTGTGGAGACTCACCCAGGAAAAATCTTCCAAAAAATAAATTAAAAAAGAAAGGCAGAATAAGCATCCTCAGAGAGCTGGGTACAGATTGTATCCATGAGCACACTGGTTATTTTGGCAGGGCTGGTTCAATTAGCTGACAGTCAGCAACTGAGAAAATAATTAACTGTTGTCTATTTAATTGAAAAATAAACAGTTTTTTAAAAAGAAACAAGAAAAGAGGAAAAAACAAAACAGTAAAAACCGGACCATGAACACTGTGATAAAATAACAGTTCCAAAGTTTGTCTGAAAAGTGGCACGTAAGGAAAACATTGCACAACGAGCATCTTCCTCTCGATGTTGCAATCCGGTCCCCACCCAGGGCTGGGGGGACACGGGGGCCTGGTCCCCCCCCATGGGCTGTGCTCCCTCCCCTCTTCTTTAGCAAATAAGAAGAGTTAGCTTGGTTTTGACCTGAACTCACTTTTTTTTTTTTTCCTTTTTCTTTTTTTAATAGGAAGTCATTATAATCGTACAACTGGCGGGTCAGAGAAACATCCCCCAGCTGGAGGTTTGACAGAATTATGAATTACAGATGTTGCCTGTGCGAGGAGTTGGGTTTCGGAGTCCCCGGGGTGGGCTCCGGAGCGGTGCCTGTTCCTTCAGCGAGCCTGCGGGGACACATTTCGTATTTTCCGCTCTAAATGAACTTTTAACCACTTGGGTTTTACCCTGTGTATTAAATACAAGTGACATAAGACAGGCAAGGACAAAGCAGAATAGGGCAACTGCTTTGCTGCTCCCTCTCCTTGGTGCAGATGTGCAGAAACGTGGCTTCACATCTGGGCATCTCCCCAGACCTTATTGTCACCAGAAGCTGTTTGCCACCAAGGGCTGGAGAAAGCAGCTGGCTGAGATTCTATAATTTGTAATTATTATAGTTTAAAGTGTCACAGCTATAAAGATAAAAAGGGCGGTGTAAAATATTGACTTTGGGTCAAATTTTACTGAAGGCGAGTTGAAAGCACAGTGATAATTACTCCTTCAATCAGCTCCACCGCTTCCAAGCTGCTGGAGGTCCAGCCTTTGAGCTAAGCTTAACTAAGCCAAGCTCCACGGCTTTTTCCACTCCAAGTGTATAGTTTATGTCTGGCGAGCAGAGGTGCTGTCGTTTCTATGGCCTTGTCCATAACTGGGTGCGGGTGATTAGACCTTGTTGCTGTCTATACACCACTCAGTATTTAGAATGAAATGCTATGTTTGGTTGGTTTTTGATTTGTTGAGTTTGTTTGTGTTTGATTTTGTTTGGTTTTTGTTCGGGTTTTTTTTTTGTTGGCTGTTTCTGGGGTTTTTTAGTTGGTTCTTTTGTTGTTGGTTTTTGTTTGGTTTGGTTTTTTGTTGTTTTGTAGGTTTTTTTGTTTGGTTGGGTTTTTTGTTTTGTTTTTTTGTTTTCCCTTACTATTTTCATGCACAAATGCATATTAGTCTGTCCATTTTATCCCCAAGAGCCAACTTTTCCTTCTGCAGCTAAGTTTGTTGTTGAGGAAGGATCCAAGTACCTCCATGGATGTCCTCTGCTGGATGTACTCACTTCTCTCATGCCTTCCAGTGACTCCCCTTTGTTTTTATTGTGGCTCCCGATCCCTAGTATACCTGATCTCATTTGTAAAACACGAGGATTCCTAATTTTTGGCAGATTTAGCACTCATTAGAGTTGGTGCACATGACGTATGTGGGGCCCTGGGTTTGCTCAGCCTGAAGAAGAGAAAGTGCAGAGGGGATGAGGAGTCATCTGCTGTACCTGGCTGGTGGGATGTGCTGCAGGTGGGTTACCATGACCTGCTCAGCGTGGCAGGAGCACAGTTCTGGCCAGCATGACCCTCGAAATTGCTTTCACCTTTCTTCAGAGGTTTCCATGCGTGGTCATCAGTGGGATGCATGGGTGAGCCCCACTGCTCCTGGTGACCCCAGGGTCTGCGAGGACGTTGGGGCCACCCTGTGCCCCACTCTTGGCAGCGTGGTGGGGACACAAGACACATCTTATTGCCGTGAAGCCTCAGCAGAGCCAGGTAGGGGTCCGTGGGGTGCAGGGTGACAAGCGGGCAGCAAGTGGCCCAGGCACCTTCACAGGGCTGGACGGGAGACCCCCAGCCTCTCATTTCCCTCCAACCTCCTTCCCGAGAACTCACATCCGACTTCCCCTATTGCCAAACGGAAGACCCAAAGTTTACATTTTTTCAAGAGAACACTAAAAGCAACAATTTCCTGTGCTCTTATTACCCAGAGACCCTGGCCAGCGATGCAGGCAGATTTATGGGTCGGAGCAAGCTGCCCGCTCTGCCTGCAGCGTGGGGAGCCCCAGCCTGCGTGGGCTGGGGACCAGCGATAATGAGGTCTTTGCACTTTAACGAAGCAAAAAGGGGAGGCTTCAGATCCCTCTTCGGCAGCTGGGATGAAATGTGGGTGTGAGGGAACATTAAAGGCTGTGAATGGAAAACAATAACAAACAGAAAAGGGAAAAAACAAAACAAAACCAACAAAAAAACCACCCCTCAGTTACAAAATAAAAGAAAAAAGGAAAAAAAAAAAAATAAAGAAAAGGGTGGGTGTGCAGGCATCATCTGGTGCTGAACTCAGAGGTTCTTGCTGCATCCGGCATCCTTCAGACATTTCAGAGGCTGCTGTGACTCTGGGCACATGAGGAGCAGGAGAGCAGAGGACTTACGAGTGTTGTCTTCAGGAGGTGATGCTGATGGTGTTCCTGAGCAAGTCACCTTTCAGATGGCTTACTTATTATAAGCTCCTCACCTCCAGGGAGGTGTTTCCTTAGCTTTGTTTTGCAAGGTGGTTTGTCAACAAAGCCTCCCTCAAAGGCATGTAAATGAGTAACAGAAAACTTGGGAGGACCTTGTGAAGGCTCTTTACTTGTTTGTTTGTTTGCTTTTTGAAAGATCTGCTTGAAAGCCTCTTTGGAAAACACAGGCAAAAATGAGCAAAAAGCATCGTGAGGTTCAAGGCGTGGTGCAGTTAGAGGTGGCTTTGGAGTGGGAGTGAGAATGTGGGTTCCTCCTGCTGAACGAAGTCTTTGCACTTTGCTTTACCCAAACCATTATTTTCCCAGAATTTCGCTGGTTTTTGAAGCGAGCAATGCAAGGCTTGGATTATAAATCAGTGTTGCTGCAAACTACGTGGGCCTGAGGATCTAGTATAGCACTGGATAAGCCAAAATAAGAGCAGGGGATTTATATGCAATATTCCCAGCAGCCTCTTTCCTCCAGAGCTGATCTCCCTCTCCTTCATTTCTCTAGTCTGCCTTTACTTCTTTTGCCACTTTTTTCTACTTTTTTTTTTCCTCATACTTGCCACCTCCACAGTGTCTCCTCCCCGGGTTGCAACGCCACAGACATGAAGCATTGCCTAGACATGGACCTGAGACATAAAGCTCGGGTTAATGGAGAGGAACAGGCAGGAACTCCCTCATGATGCTGGGCTGAGCTGGCTGCAGCTCGAAGTAGCTTAGAGAAAAGAAAAACACTTATTAGTAAGTATTATAACATTAAATGACACAGACCCAGACAAGGGAGTTTTTTTTTCCTTTAAATTCCCTCCAGTTGGCCCGGAGACCCCTGGCAGCAGCTGGAAACCAAAAAGGTTTTGAGACTGAGAGGCACATGAGCCCCAGACAGTTTGATTGCTCAAACATTTCTCAAAGATTAGCTGTGTCAAAGCAAGCACCGGGGAGGATAAATCACGTGGATTGAGTTGAGCTTTGTCCAGACTGTTCCAGAAAACGACTGATGCAAAAGTAATACGGAGATGGCAATTAGCTGAAGCTGCATTATCACACACCGGAGCATCCCACGTAGATGAGGAACATTTCTTCCGTGTGGTTAAAATACACTTGCCCTGTCCAAAAACTCACTGGCTGCGAGGCGTCGTAGAGATGAGCCAGATGTTTTTCTGGTTTCACAAGGTCATTAAACAACTATTTTTACCCCCGAAAAAAAGAGCAGCTTAGAGAAGCCATCCATTTTGTCAGTTCTGTTTGCAGAACCCAACGTTTAAAGTTAAGAGGAAAAAAAAAAAAAAAAGAGCATGACGGTGATCTTGAGTACATCTGCCCGTGCGTGTTTTTCATCTCATTGATTTTTAAATCACCTGGCTTCAAGCAGCAGGAAGGTCGCTCAGTTGCTTCAGGAGATCTGCTGGTTGTGCCCAGAACCTGCTGCGGGGCTCGGGTCCCCGTGTCCTCCTGCAGACCGTGCCGCAGAGGACCAGAGTGCAGAGAACAAGGGTGATGGGTCTGAGGGAGCTGGGGGTTCAGTTGGAGAACAGGAGCTGAGGGGAGACCTTCTGATCTCTGAACTGCCTGAAAGGAGCTTGGAGCCAGGGGGGTCGGGCTCTGCTCCCCAGGAACAAGCACCAGGAGCAGAGGAAACGGCCTCAAGTTGCACCAGGGGAGGTTGAGGTTGGATCTGGGAACAATTTCTTCCCCAAAGGGCTGTGGGGCATTGGAACAGGCTGCCCAGGGCAGTGCTGGAGTCACCATCCCTGGAGGGTTGGACAGACGGAGATGAGGTTCTCAGGGACAGGGGGTAGTGCCTGGGATGGGGGAACACTTGGACTTAATGACCTTGAAGGTCTTTTACAACCAAAATGATTCTGTGACTCTATCAGTAGGAAACCATCCTTTATCTGGGGTGTATTTCCAGGGATTGAGCTTCCTCACCTAGGACTGACCTTTAAGAGCATTTTCCAACCCCTCTGTTGTTGTTTTTTCATGCATTTCAGTCTTATTACGCACAGTATAAACATAGCACAGCTCTTCCTTTGCTGCTTCAGACTTGGCCTGTGAATTTTTTTACATTGCCACATGTAAGAGCGATCCGGTTTGCTTCAGCTTTATTTATAGCTGCTGTTTGCAACTGTAAGCAGCCTTTGCAGAAACGTGAATTGGGGAAGAAAACATGGGGGGACACACAGGTTTTGCCCCATTCTCCTCACCCTAAGGCAGAGGATGAATCCTGATGGTTTTTGCTGTGGCCGCAAAGGATGCTCCGGAATACCAATGCTGCATATTTGCAGGTTTGTTTGCTGCCCGCAACCGTACCAGAGGTGAAAATTTTTCAGATTTTTCTAATTTTCCCAGCTTTTATATTTTTTTTCTAATTTTCCCAGGTGGGGAGCACTGGTACACATAAATGGATCTATAAGGTTCGATCAGAGATAAAACAACCTGGGGGGTTGTGCAGATGGCTTTTAAAAGATCTTTACACGTTCCATTTACACATTTACATCTTCCATACACACATTTATTTAAAACCAATTTCAGTACAAATATTCATTACTACCTTTGAAGGAAAGCTCAGTGATCCCAGGTGCACAGGTGAGATAAAAAGTCTGCAGACAGAAGAAATGGTTTTTTACACAGAATTTATAATTATTTTGGTTTTGAGGTGAAAGTATGTATCTGTTCTACCCAAAATCTGGGTCTTTACGAATCTTGTGGTGAGTGTGTTTATGCTGGAGTTCAAGGTGATCTTTGAATGAATTTGTTGCTGTTTTGTTGATGTTGTCACTAAATAATCACCAGCGGCTCCTTTCACCCTACAGCAATGCCAGCCCCGGTCAGACATGCAGAAGAGAGGAAGAGGAAAAGGAAGAGGAAGATGCTCTTTTTCCCTTGCCAGAAGTTTGATGTCGTGTCCCACGGGATGTCCATGGATCTGCTCCCTCTTCCTCACCCAAACCCAGCCCATGTGCTGCCCCACGTCCTTGGCTCATCTGCTGGTGTTTGCTCCCAGCTCTGATGAACCCACGGAGTAACATCAGAAAAACCCTCCCAGACACCTACTGGGACATAATTTTCCAGGTGATTATATAAATAACTGGGTTATTTCACCACGCATTGCAGCTTAGATAGAGATAACTGCACAAAATGAAGCTAAATAGCTTAAAGATGAGAAGGAGGTGGCAATAATTTTCTAATGTTCGGCAATTTCTAGTGTTCACATGCAGCATCACATTGGTAGGTGCACTGAGGTGTAGGGCATGCTGTCCCGTTCACAGGGATGATAAAATATTGTTGGTTTATGCATAGGAAGATGGAAAATGAGATGGTTCTGGCAGAAAAAAGTCTTCAAGCTTCCTGGGGTGGGATTTTGGGAAAAGCTGAGTTGTCAGCATGGTAGGATCCTCATAGGAAGCAGGACATGCCAAAAGCTCCTGTCTGCGATTGCTGTGACAGAAGAGATACTGAAGGGAAGAGCAGCATTGGG
The DNA here is from genome assembly GCA_013399365.1 of Pampusana beccarii. Taxonomy (NCBI): domain Eukaryota; kingdom Metazoa; phylum Chordata; class Aves; order Columbiformes; family Columbidae; genus Pampusana; species Pampusana beccarii. Next base: position 228,510 of record VWYH01010425.1, on the reverse strand, counting down.
GGAGGAAAATATTAATTAAAAAAAGGGTGCTTGAAAGGAAAATACAGAAGATAAAATTCTCTTCTGCCCTGAGGACTCTCCACTTACAAAGTGAGTAACTACCCTGAGACGTGGGGCAGCCTGAATTCTCTGGGAAACACAAGAGCATCGCTTTGCAGGTCCTGCATCCCGGCACAGAGGGGCGGCTGTATGTGAGCTTAGCAGAATAGCCCTTCTGGTACTTAGATAGAATCATAGAATCATTTTGATTGGAAGAGACCCTCAAGATCATCAAGTCCAACCATTAACCTAACTCTGGCGCTAAACCAGGCAAAGAAATCTGACAGAAGTAACTTAAAGGCAATGTCTGTCGTTTTTAATACAGTGTTTAGGCACCAAAGATGACCTGAATAGGAAAAGTGAAGACGATCTGTATATGGGACAGACGTATTTTCAAGGACAGGCTGGGATTCACAGGCTCGCCCCTGGGAGAAGCTCCATTTAATTCAGCAGGACTCCTCCCGGACCTTATTCGCTCGTCATTCCCATGTTGGTTCTGCAGAAATCTTTTCATCGAATATGAAAAGAGAGCAGAGAGCTCTATATTTACAAAGGGTTGGACTGAAATGTAAGAAATCAGTAGTTTCAGCCCAGCTGCTGCCAAGACCTACATTTCTACAGGCAGGACATGCGCAAATGAGGAGAGCCCAGAAAAGTGTGTGCCCTGGCGGGGTTAATTTTAATATCCTCTGGATACCCGTCCTCAAACCACGGCTGTAATCCAACTGCAGCATCTCCTTGGGGAAAGAGCAACTAAAACTGGTCATGGAAGCCAAACACCATGGCCTCAATGGTGTTTGGAGGGAGAAACACCAACCATAATGTAGGTACTTGCTGAAAATATCAGCAAAAGAGGCTCAGGGGCCAAAGACATACACACACAGACACACAGACCCATGTACATGTGTGTATATATATATAAAATAAGCTAATAGTTAGCTAATAATTAGCTAATAATTAGCTAATAATTAGCTAATAAGCTAATATATATAATAAGCTAATATAATAAGCTAATAGCTCTCTACCTATATAGATATAGATATAGATGGGAATATATATATCTATATCTATATAGGTAGAGAGAGAGAGATATATATGGGAAAATCTCATCTGTGAATGACTGGTCTTTAACGAGGTAGTTCATTCCTTCTGGGAATTAAATCCAAATTATTTTATTTGCTCAGTCTTATCTGCTAGGCTTAGTGCTTGCCAAATCACAGAAGGCCAGTCTCGTGGCATTAGCAGGCAAATAACAAAAGATGCTTTAATAATGATACAGCCAAGCGTAAGGCAATGAGATGTAGCAGGGGGAATTGCTGCTGTTTGTGTAAGGAAGGTTCTGAGTGTTCTCGTGTTGGAAAATAGTTGGAGGTGTCTAAATGTGAAGAACATGTAACTTGGGATTTGTATCTTTGCCTGGCAGAACCTCTCCCAAATAATTAATCATTGCTGTATATAGGCTATGATTCACACTGGAGGAAATGATGGATTTCGGACCACACTGCGCATTTCCCACAGTCCTTTTTATATCAAACGATTATTCCATATTCTTTGTTTCAGCTGTGATGAGAAAATAATAGGTGATTGAATCATTTCCCCTTATCTTCAAGTTATCACATTAGACGTGTGCTCAACTATCTCAGAAATGACTTACTGCATCCAGTTATTGTGTTCAAGGAGGCACGGCAGGCTGCGGGCGGCTATTTCAGTGCATACGGGGTTTTTTTTCACAACAGTTCTCCATTTCCAGCATCTTTCGAGTGCTCCAGACCGAGGAGGTTCCAGCCTCCCACTGACTTCACTAACAGCCCCGCGAGCGCTGGAGGGTTTTGATTTGCAGGGCCTCCGCTAATCCTCGGTTTGAAGAAGTACACAGCTGCCTCATTTTGCAGAAGACGACAAAAACTGACGGAGAAAAAGAGAATAATGTAAAAGCCGGGAACAGCTTGCTCACATTGTACAGGCAAAGGTGTTTCATAGTCGGCAGAAAATTGCTTCCTGACCCTTGTCTTTAACCCCAAGGAGGAGGGAAACACCACGTGTGGCATCAGAGGAGAGAAAACTCTTATTTTATGTTTCTTGTCTTCCTTTCCAGTATATTTCTGAAGCGCTGGATCATTTTCCCTGCAAAGTGACTCTTTGCAAGGACTACATCACATCACCCGGTGGACCCCACAGAGACCCCACAACAGGCGTCCTTTATGGCTGTGGTGAGGGAGAACAGAAGAAAAATAACAGACCGAGATATCCCTCTGGAGCAGCTTTCTTGTTCTCATCTTAAAATCTACTTTTTAGGGCCCTGCAATAACCTTTATTTTTTTCTCCTTTCTCCAGAAAGTTTATTAAACTCTCCAGAGAGTTTATTTGCTCTGGTGCTTCTCCCAGCTAATTTGTCCCACACATTTGCCACCCTGTGCACAAAACCCTTCTGCGAATGCACCTCGTAGGCACTTCCTAAGCTTGGCAATTATGTCCCTTCAACTTTTTTAATCCTTCCCCTGCACCTTTGCAAACAACTCATCTGTGCCGCCGCTTTCCTCCTCACTCGAAGCTTTCCCACAGCGATCCTGTAGCTCCCATCCCCGACTCTGCTGAAAAATCCCATTATCATTTCTGCCTTCATTACTGCAGCTGGGCATTAAGCTAATAGCTTAAATTATTTTTTTCCCACAATAACGACCTAATCCTTTCTCTTATCAGTATAGCAGATTAATTTTCCCAAGCATGGTTAGTACCTTGTCCTCTCCCTAATTATACGGAGGCAAATTTTGCTCCCGGATGAACACAGCCTCGGAATTACTGTCAGGCAGAGCTCCAAAGCAAAATCCCCGACTTCGAGAGCATCTTCCTACTACCTCACCTGGCTAAGCCAAGGCCGACACAGAGCATATCACCTGTCAACTATAAATATACTCCGGTCTCTCCAGCTGTGATTTACTGAACGCTCCCCCATCATTTGCTGATAGCGAGGGGCTGTATTAACTCGAGCAAGACGATGTGAATCCTTTCCATCAACCAAGGGCCAACCTGCTTGGCCACGGACATTCCCGAGGTGAGAAGAGCAGAAATAACTTCCCAAATAATTACAGCGGAGCGCGAGAGCTGACATATTTCTGCCTGGCAGTTGCACAGTTGGATTCGGAGCTTGCAGCAGCTTCGCAGTTTAATTACAAGCGAAAGATGCTGTTTGTTACAGCGGCGCAGAGCACAGTTGTCCTTATGCTTGTTTGTCTAATTTATCTTAATAGCTGCTATTTTCATTAGCGGGCAAATGGCTCATTACGCCCCTCCAGCCCCTGCGGATGGGACCTGCAGCCCCAATCTGAGCCTGGTAAACTTTGTGCCAAACCAGCCCCAGAACCTTGAAGCACATTACAAAAGCAAACCCACCACTTGTATTTCACTAGGTTAATATCCCACTGTATAAAAGCGTAAACACCGCAAGATTACTTCGTGGGTCTTTAAGGAACTTACTTTAAAGCATCATTCACCTGAAAGACTGGATCATTCCCTCCAGACTTGTTCTATTTTACTGAGCCTATAATAGGAATTTCATTTAATTTTTAAATGCCTGCCTTCATGCAAGACCTGAAACTATTCCAAGGCCTCTGGTAAATATTTACCGGCATCCTCGTGTGTACAGACAAAGCATCTTAGAGGCTCTGTGGGCCAAATTCACTCTCATTTATGCCTATGTACATAGAGTGGTCCCAGCACAGGCAGCTGCCGCGTTACAAGAGCTGATGCTGCTGCCTTCAGAAAGTCCTCAGCTTACATTTTCACTCTCCAATTCCAAGAAATCCGTATTTTTAATTTTTTTTTTCAATTTAAAAAGACCCTATGGACGGTGTATCTTGCACCAGTACGCATCATGCACCATGCAACTGCAACAGCCTAAGCCCATAACGACATGGAGAAATTAATACACTAATCTCATAAAGATTTTTAAATTGTAACTTAAGCTGCTGAGGATGGATTATGCTCTCAGAAACCCATCACCACATCACCATTTTTCTTTAGCTAACTGTTGGAGTAGGAGAGATTTCCTAATGAAGGACGGGAGGGGGGCTGGGAATTTATGCTTCATTACTTACTGCCATGAGAATTATTTTTGGCTCCTGACACCTCGTTAAGCTTATTTAACAACAACACAATTATTTGCCTGCCTAGAGAAATTCTTAAAATTAAGCAGAGAGAGAAAAACAAAAATAGACATTTAACGTCAGCCTCTCAGTGGGAAAAGTCCCACCACAGAAACGCAAAATATGAAATAATATAGAGGGTTACAATCTGGAACATCATTTCATAGCGAATCTGTATGTAAATTGCACAGTGTATAAGGATACAGTTAACCTGTCACCCATCCATTTGTGATGGACATAGTACACTTTCTGCTGCCTTTCAGAGACACTGGTCTGACTTCTTCAGGCTTTTTTTTTTCCAATAAAATAATTTTTAAAATATTTTAGCTTGTACAGGTGACAACCATCAACTCTCTTTAGCATGAAGCCTTTGTAATAAGTTCAACCTGAACAAATCTTGTTCTGCGGAAAATAAAAATGACGTGAGGAAAAAAAAAAATTACTTAAACTTTTAACTTCTAGAGGAAATGGTGCCGATTTTCAACAGCACACAATTTCACTGCAATGTGCATATCTCCGAATGCCAGCCCCCCGAAGGCCCAGCCATCACACCCACATACCTTGTGTTTGCGGGAAGATGCGTCTGATTTGTACAAGTCCCGGCGATTTGCTTTTCATTTTCTTTTAATTCTGGGTCTCACCTGAGCCTGGTTCCTCCACGGGCATTTCTTTCCCCAGGGAAACTTCCGAGTAACGGTGCTGTTGATACCGCTGGGAACTCTCAGCTCTTTTTACAAAATAATTAAACTTGTAACCTCTGAGTTTGAAGAGTGAGGAATCTTGGAGGACTCTTCAGCCCCCGTATCCTTCCTTGTCTGGCTGTGCTGCCAGGACAGGCAAGATTTGGGTGGCAAATACATAACCTATGTCCATGCCCAGCATGCAAACAGGACAAAAAAACCACTCTCAAAACCAAAAGAAACATCATAATTTCTATTTGAACCAAGTTTCAGGAGCTGACCCTCCATCTCCACATGTGTGATGATAACCAACCCAAGCTACTCACCAAACTTCCATTCGTTATTCACTTTTATCATATGGAAATGGGGTTAATACTAAAGAAAACTTTCTGAATGAATTGTTTGATATGTTGAAAAGAGAAGTGGCAGATGTGAGTTGTTTCTGGGGCCCCACATTTTGCTGGTGGAGCAGTGGAGTGCAGGACAACAGCCATTAGCCTGCTATTTCTGTGCAGGTAATAAAAGAGTTTTATAGGTAAAGGTCTGTGCAGTGCAAAGCCAAGTTATTGCTGGGCAGCCTTGGAGCCTGCTAAAGTTCTTTCTGAAAAAAAAAACAACCAACATTAACATACGCACAATTAGGCTGGCTGTATTGTTATGCCACAAGCAAAATGCAATCCCTTCTTGAAATACACATAAGAGCTCTTTAGTTCTAGGAAGCCAGCGGGGAAAAATGTGTTAGCATTAAAGAACTGGGTGTTTTTTCTATCACATCTAAAAATAACATTTATATAACCACGTACCCTGACATTTCGCATCAGCAAGTGGCCAGAACTGCCTCGCTCAGCTGTATTAAAATATGCAAACACAATGGGATTTTAGCAGATTTTGTTTCCTGAGAGAGAATTGCATAACTCAAGAGGCAACAGCAAAGCCAAAGAGATTTTCTACTCTGGTTAAAATATATCATACGCAATGCGTCCTTCGGCAGCTCAAGTATCACCATTGCTTGTGATAATGAAATATATTACCTCTATATGTCCAGTGTTATGTGTGCAGCACATAGTGAGGCAACAGCAATTAACCTCTGGCAAAATGAGAAAACACTTAAAGGCAGCAAAACGCATCGGCTGTTGTCTGCTTTTGGCCTCTCCTCACACAAAGCAGGTGTCTATTGAAAAATATGTTTTTCTTTCCTCCTTCTTTCTAACCCTGCTCCCTTACAGACACTGTGACTCCCTTGGAAATGTTTAGATCCTAACGAGAAACACCATTTATCTAACCACAGTTAATGCAATACAAGGCCAACACCTCAGGGAATAGCTGTCAGGTTTAAAAGCAAGACAACGTTATTTATTCCAAAGAACTGGGGTGCAGAGATGTGTCGTTGTCTGTGACACATGCCTCGTCCTGTTTGCGGGTATGCGATCTCGTGGTTGCACCATGTAGCTGCAGATCTGCGAGGAAGACTTTGGAGCAAATGGTGAATAAAGGCCAAGTACCAGTGTCCAGACATTGTAGCCCAGTAGGACAACACAGCTGCATTTGGGCAGGGGTCTACTTCTAGTCCCAGCCTTGGTCCTTCTGCTCCAGCTAAGAAAGGGTGGGATGTTCTTCTCTGAGAAAATCTACAGATGTTCTTCTCCAAGAACATCTACAGATGTTCTTCTCCGAGAAGATATGTTTTTCTCTGAGAACATCTACATACAGGAAAGCTGAAAAGGGAATTCGGTGGTGCTTCAGAAATACCCAGAAAGACAATTCCCGTTATCAGTTTTCCTGTATGTGGATGTTCTCAGAGGAACTGATCTGGACGTTTTCAATTAGGTTGAGTTCAGACAGAGGGGATTAGACCCATCTCCAGCTATAAGTGCCAGCATGTGGCAGGTAGACCTCCAAACTGCCATGTGTTGCTTGAAGTCCCTCTTGGTCCAATGCTGCTGCCTCCCAGGAGCGTTTCTCAGCCTCCTCTGACTTTCTACAAATCATTTGTTACTGAGACTGATATTGTAGTTATGTAAACATACATTATTTATCTCTTCTGGCCCTTTGAACTGGATGAGTGCTCCCGGCTTTCCGTTATTCCACGTCTAAATTAATCATGGACCATAAAATCAGTCACCATTTATGCAATATGAAAAAAAAAAATAGATGTAAAAATAGCACTCATGGTGTAGAGATTTCATGCTGTGTTCCCTGGACAGTAACTATTCAGGCATCAGGCTTCTTCCTCTAGGCCTGTGAAATATTTATTGCTTTTTTCAAAAAGGATTAAAAAAACCTCTTAAAATTATCTGTCTCCTCAGGAGAAAGTTGTTCCCTGATCCGGTCATCTACTCCCTCACCCTGGGGAACACGGCTCCATGTCCCCGTGCAGCATCCTCTGCCATGACCCTCTGAATTATCAGTGCTGGTTTCTGGGTTAAAACCCCATTTTTTGGCCCGCAGACCCTACATGGAGACAGGAGGGCTCTGATTGTTTATTAAATTGTGTGATATAACTGACATATCCTCTGACGCATCTCTGGCGCGCAACATCTCATTAGGTGGGTGTCCGAGAACCCCTTTTGTGTCAGTTTCCATCTCCCAGACCCTGCGCTGAAAACCAGTACATTCAACAGCATTTTTGAACAGTTGAGTAATTAAACAGGAAAAGTTACAAAAAGGCTATTTAGGATTAAGATGGGTGAGCTGGTTTAAGTGCGGGAAAGCTAATTTTACCACAAAATATTGGCAGGACCCTCCAGCCATTGGTACCTACACTCACCACTGCTCCCTGCTGCTTGATGAACATCAGAAGAATTAGTTATCTCTGCTTTGGCTGTGTAGGGTGCTGGAGCTTAGTGCTTGAAGGGTGTCAACTCTCTGCTCCCGTCCCAGGAGCACCATGTGCCAGGGCTGAGCTCCTTGCACTTCCGTTGTCAAGAAAAACCCTGATGGGAGAGGAGCTCAGGGAGCTGGTTTTGTGCTGGCCATTTCTACTCAGTCCACCCCAGGCTGTTTTCAGGTGTGCGTAGGCTTCACACACCTCTATGCTTGCTTGAGGCAGCCCCAGACCCCAATCAGCATCTGATGCATCATCAACGATCCCAAGAGCTGCTCTGATCCAGCATCACAATTTGATGGACAAGCTGCATCTTGCTGACCTATAGGATGAAGGCAGGGAGGGTTAAGCAAATGAAATATTTGAAAAAACTATTCTATTGCATTCCTTTTTTTGGAGTTGTTAGGATCCATCCCATCAGTTAATGATGTGCAGTTAGTGGAGTTAATAAAGATACAACTCAGAAGCCCCTATTAACAATGTTATGGAAATAATCTATGCACAGGATGCTGCTACCAGGGATGGAGTATTCTGAGGTGATGAGAAAACACTGCTGAGTTACCAGACCCTCAATAAGACATTGTTTTTTCTTATTGATGATGCTCCCCATGCCTCAGCAACAGCTATACCACTTGAGCTGAGCCTGGACCACAGGAGATGCCAAAGCCACCCATCACATCCGTGATATGCAGAGCCTCCTCGGGGTTTTTTTAATTGAAGGAGCAGTCGCTCTTGTGGGAATATCTCAGCGATATCCTGCAATATCCCAGCTCACTCAACTCCACCTGATAATAACTGGCCTTGCGGTGACTCCTTCCCTTCCCATCCGAGGCTGCTTCCCCTCCAGTGAGCGGCACGGCTGGAAGGAGGAACTTCTCAGAGCTTTAAATAACATCTTAGATTCCCCCCTCCCCGGACTTCTGCTCCAGCTGGGAGCAGCTTTCCTGTTTGTTTGTTTGTTCCTTTTTCCTTGCCATGATTTCAGAGAGGAAGGAATCCGGCTCCTGCCTCCCCGAAGAGCTCGAGGATGAGCGGCCTGGGCTCAGAGTGCAATTACTCAGCACTGCGGCTTTGGTGGAGAATTAAAGGTCAGGGCACTTTTACTGGTGTTTTTTTTTATTCTGGGCTGCCACGGGGTCACGGCTGGTGACAAGCACATGCTAAAATCCACATTTTTGGAAGCAGTTCACAGTCCTGAATGTGGCCATGAGAAAGCAAGGGCACGAAAATCCAAGGAAAGCTTTATTAACCCTCTCTTTTCTTCTGATTTTATTCTCCTTTTGAATGGAAGGGCCTGGTCCAAATCTGGGCTGACATTTGACATCCTTGGCGTCTCATTTTGTCATGGGTGATGGCTGCTTCTCCAGTGCTTCAAATGTCAGCTCCTTTGGGTGAAAGGCTGTGAGCAGTAATCAGGCACTACAGTCTCATGTTGGAGATCAAAGAGGGTTGGCCAAAAGTGTCAATGGCCACAGCCACGCTGCCCGCTGGGGCTACATAGGAGTTTGAACGGCCAGAAGCTGCTGTAGGGACTCAGGGCCCCTGTTCTCCAGTGCTGTGCTCCCTGTGTCACTGAAGCCTTGTGTAACTCCTGGAAATGTAGGAATACTTTGAAAAAAAAATCCAAGGTAATTTCTTTCTAGGAAAAAAATTCAGATGACACCGAAATAGTGAAATCCCTCCGTAAAATATCTTCTTTTCTGGTAGCCAGCTGTTTATAAAGACCTTCATCATCCTGCAGCTCTCCGGGCTGCACATGTCTTGCCTACAGCAGGTTAAAGTCTAGAAATGATGTTTTTGCTGTGACCGCTCTCCGCACCATGGGAATCATGATGCTCAGTGCTCTGCTTATGGACCAGAAAGCCTTCCGACCCAAATTCATGGAGCAGGGTGGTGGTGGTGGGACCTCTGCATCACCTGGCTCTTCCTCAGAAGCTGTGCTTTTGGATTTTTAACAAAAAACACCCTTGGGCTGCCTCTCTCCTGGAGGTGGTGGCTCCTTCCCCATCCAAGTCAGTGCTCTGGGGGTTTCAAAGTGTTTGTCAGATGTTTCAGAAAAGCAGCTCCGTCATGAACTTGGCACAGGTTGGAAATGTGGAGGATGAAGCCTCCAGCTGGAAAGACGGTTTCAATAAATAATCAGCTGACAATTATTTAGCCCTGAGGTGGGACTGCCCGACCTCCCCGACCGTCCTGGGCCATCAGCTGCTTGCAGGCAGGTTCCCATCTCTCCTGTCCGACATCCCCCGCATCCCCCCTGATCTCCACCCCCTGCCCGAGGTCAGATGAGGTTTTCCTTTCCACTGCAGGCCAAAATCTTCCTGGGGGTGAAATTCCTGGCTGCGTGGCGCTGGAAATGAGCCGGTACAGGCAGGGGTGGAAGGCAGCATCCCCCAGGCTGCGGCAGCCCCCGCTCTCCTGACCCCTCGGTGCTTCCAGCGCTGATGGATGGGCTCGCCTGAAAAAGCTCCGTCCTGAGCTTCACCAGATGCAGGATTAATTTATTGCACCTGTCCAAACAAAATGCATTTCTATTTTATCTGCGTTACGGCCTGTCCTGCAGTGTGATGGAGAGGTTTGCGTGTGCCCACGCTCAGCTGACCTTGACCTAGCCTGGTGGGTCTGTCCCCCGTCAGGGATGGGGGGACACAGGGACACTGAATATCAGTGTGTTAGCCCAAAAATGAGATCGCAGAATGGAATAATAGAATATTTGGGGTTGAAGGGCCCTCCCCAGCTCCCCCAGTTTCCCCCCTGCCATGGCAGGGACATCTTCAGCAGCTCAGGTTGCTCAGAGCCCCGTCCAGCCTGGCCTGGGATGGCTCCAGGGATGGTTCAGCCACCACCTCTCTGGGAACCTGGGCCAGGCTCTCACCACCCTCAGGGCAACAATTGCCTCCTGATGCCCAGCCTGAATAATGCAGCAGGGAATCCAGTTCCTTGGACTGAGAGGCTGATCCAGGGACATGTGGGGGAAAGGATCCAACCCTCTGCTCCAGCTGAATGCGGAGTGCCAGCAGAACAGCTCATGTTATTATTAATAAGGAAATAATTTGGCATAGAGTATCTTAATGTGATTGATTATACACCACAGTGCTTGGAGGGACGCATCCTTCAGCACGAGAGGATCACGACGGTCCTTCCAGGAGCAAACCGGAGGGGAGGAGGGATGTACATCCACCAAAATGTGTTACTTTGCCTTTCTTCCTGGTTCATGGGACAAAGCTGAGACCCAGCAGGTTTTCCTCAAGCAAAATTCCCAGAGAGTTCCATGGGATTTTTGCCTAATTAAAGCTCGAGCCACAGTCCAGGAATTTCTGCCTCTGTTGCGATCCAGCCAGGCTTTGCGCCGGAGCTTGTAAGCAATCTGTTAGCCTTAACAGAGGCTTTTCTTGGATAGAAATCAAGTTTATTCCATTAGAAAGGGGTTTAATCTTCCCTTTTCATGGTGGTGGGAAAGAAAAACTACTTGGCTGCCCCAAGCTGGGACCACAAGCTCTGATTTTCCTTTTTTTTAACCTTCTCTCTTGGAGAGAGAATTTAGTGAAGGACTTTGGAAATTATTCCAGCTAACAAGGGCCAAAGGAGCTCTGGAAAGTGAAATAAGATCATAATTAGGTGAGCACCTTCCTTTTGCCGGGTCAAGAAATGAGCAATTTCGGCTGGAGTTTCAAAGGGAGGAGCAATTAGAGGGAGATGAACTTTTGGCCCTGTAATTATGTATAACAGCTCTGCAGAAGTATAGATGAGCCAAACAACCAGGTGGGTGGTATTCTGCCCAAAATGATATTTGCAAAACGAATAGCGAAATAAAAATTAGAAGGGCTAGCATCTAGAGAACATAGTTTGAAATAGCTTAGTCTTGAGGAATTAAAAAGAAAAATAAGGAAGAATTTCCTTTGGGGAGATGGAGACAATCCTAAGGAGGAGCAAAAAGAGAAGGGGAATAAAATCTTCATGACACCTGGGAAGAAGCATCCTGGGGATGAGGCTCCTCTCCAACACAAAAAAACATGATATCTCAAAGACATCAACTCGCTGGTTCTGGTAGGTGAGCTTGGGTGATGCTGTGCTGGTACCCACAAGGGATCTTCATCCCTGGGGACATGGGGATGTCCCACATCCCTGTCCCCATCAGCTGCTTTTGCAGCAGAGTATGAACGAGGATCCAAAGATGGAAAGAAAAAAATCATCTCAGATCAAAAAGCGAAGCTGCCCCAGCAAGGAGGGCTCTGAGAGGACCCACTTTTGTCATCGTGATGGATAAATCTCTTCTTGCACAAAGCTTACTTTATTTTCTATTCAGGATTCAGGCCTTTAACTGAACAAAATACAGCACTGCAGACAAACATGACATTCAGAGACATTTTTTCTTTGGTTTGTTTATCAGCAAGATTAAGATTCCTGGCTGTGGAACAAAGGAATGTCTCACATTTATTGGTTTCAGGGCATGTGGAGTGCATTTGTGTCCTAGGATGCAAATTCATTGTTCATGCTCTGAATAAAAACCCCAGTGCCAAGAAACTGCCATCAGATTCAGATCTCTTGGCATCATTTTCGCTATAACTCCATACCCAGAGTGGGGATTTGATTTTTCCCAATATTCTGCTGCTGTGTTTTGTCTCCCAGACGCTTTCCCAATTTCTTTCTTAAACTTTGTGTCAGCTCATTTCCTTCTTTCTGAATTACCACCGCTGGCTGTGAGGCTGCAGGGCCAGCTTTTGGGATGTGGGTCACGGCACCATCCCTTGTGTGATGCACACTGGCTGCCTGCATCCCTGCCTGCATCCCTGCCTGCATCTCTGCCTGCATCCCTGCCAGCATCCCTGCCCGCATCCCTGCCTGCATCTCTGCCTGCATCCCTGCCAGCATCCCTGCCTGCATCTCTGCCTGCATCCCTACCTACATCTCTGCCTGCATCTCTGCCTGCATCCCTGCGTGATCCCTGGCCAAAGCCTGGGCAGCTGCAGGAGCCAGTGCAGACCTGGGGTTGTGGGTCCTTTGGTGACAAATTCTGCAGGAAAGGAGGAAGAGATGCACATTTTAGAGCTGGTGCTGGGGGCACACAGGCTCCTGCGCTCCTCTCCTCCCAAAGCAGGCAAAGTTTGGCTTCAAAATGCAATTTGCTGCCATTTCTAATTTTATTTATTTATCTATCTATCTATTCATTATTTTTTCATTTATATTTATGCATGCATGCGCACACACACTTCTCAAAGCTTAGCTACAGCTGTGCAGGACCTCAAAATTGTGCATGTACCAGGAAAGCTGCTGTGTCCAGGGCCCACAGCTGGGCTGTTTTCATTTCCAGCCCTTCTCTACAAGCACCGTAGGCACAATCCCCCCTGCCAAGACTCAACAGTGGCCAAGCCCCCATTTGTCCCCAGCGCGGGCAGGACCCGCTCGCCCAGCCTGGCACAGGGGCTGCCACCTCTCATTATCTGCATCTGGGCACGGTGTGTTGTGACATGACTGTGCCTGACATGACATGTCACCTTGGGAGATAATGAGTTGGAAATTTGTGCTAATAATTGTTTTGACGGTTCCCCAGGAATGAGTGTTTAGGGTTTCGCGGATTTTTTTGGTTGGTTGGTTATTGTTTTGTTTCTTTTTTTTTTTTTTTTTTTTTTTGTTTATTTTTTTTTTTTTTTTTTGTTTTTTTTTTTTTTTTTTTCTTCAGTAGAAAGTCTTGCACTCGAAATTATTTTATTAGGGAATTACTTTTTTTAGAGAGGGGAAGTATCAGTTGTGCCAACTGGAGGTTGGGAATCGGTCCCCAGCATCCCTGCAGCCCCTTGGGGTGGCCCTGGATGCTCCATGATGCTCTGGGGAGGCTTTATCCCACATCCCAGCCCCTCCCCTCCGAAACCTGCTGCCCCAGCCACCGTCACCGTCCTCAGGAGCAGGACCCTGATGTCACTGAGCGCACGACTTGTATCACCATCAGCATCTGTGGATGGTCACAGGGTCGCACCCCATCTCAGGGCTATTTAGCAGGGCCTGTTACCATAAGACAAGGGGTGATGGTTTTAAAATAAAAGAGATGACATGCAGGCCAGACATGAGGAAGAAACTTTTGTCCCTGAGGGTGGTGAGAGCCTGGCCCAGGTTCCCAGAGAGGTGGTGGCTGAACCATCCCTGGAGACATCCCAGGCCAGGCTGGACGGGGCTCTGAGCAACCTGAGCTGGTAAAGATGTCCCTGTCATGGCAGGGGGGGCACTGGGGGAGCCGGGGAGGTCCCTTCAACACAAACCCTTCTGTGATTCTATAATTAAAGGCATAAGGATGCTCGACAGAGAAAAACTCTGGGTACTGGGTGCTTGCCCAAGGCGGGGTGCACACAGGGAGTTATCACCGCTGAATCACAGCGTTTCACTTGGCATCGCAAGGCGCTTGAATCCTTAACTGGCACCAAACACATTTGCTTTCTCTCTACCTGCTACAGGAACCCTGGAGATTTTTCTAATGAGCAGAGCAAGCTACCGCTGGTGGATTTTTCAAGTTATCATCGCTTAAAAAATTACTTTTGCTCTAGGCAGCCATTCGTAATAATCAACTTGAAACCACTGCTAGCACAAAAAAAGTCTTTGCGTTGTCAGCAATATACCTCTTAAATACCGTATTGCCATCCGTCACAGCTCGCCGTAACTTGTAATTTGATTAAACGTGCTCTGAAATGCAGGGCTGGAAGTGCACTTGTCCGCAGTAAGTGGATTTGCGTTCCCTCTATTAGAAGGCTGCGTGATGCGACTTAATGATGGAAAACACTCATTAGGCAGTCACTTGTCAAACACGCTGCATCAGTGGAGTCTATTTTTGCCCAGCACCCTGATAAAAGTGCAATTTCTCTCCGTTTGGCTCAGACAGACAGACCTTCCTCCCCAAAGTAGCACAGCTCGTTCTCACAAAGGGGTATTTCTATTTTGGCAACCTTAGTCTCATATAGATTTGAGGGGAGATTCTCAGAGGCGAGTAGAGCAAGGCAGAGAAACCTTTCTGCAGCACTAGGTGGGAATCAGACTGGGACACAAGGAAGATGCTCACAGCAGCTGGGGAAAAGGTAAAAAGAGTTTTTCAGCATCACCAGCTTGGGAAACACAGGGCCTAGCTATTGTGTTCCCAAATATTTAAAGCAAAAAGATGCTATTTTTACAGTTAAAATATTTATATATTTTTATATTATCTTACTTATTTGTAATATTAAATATTTATCATTATATTTTATATTAAAATATTTTTATATTTCAAAACCAGCAACTGGTTTTGAAAATTCCCTGATGCACTGAATTCCCCGCAGCTTTCCCTGGGAACAGCCTTGTGCCATCACCTGTGGGATACTTCAAAAACCCTTTTTTTGCTCAAAATTTCCCAAGAGAGAAAAATATTAAATAAACTGGCTGTAAGATTATGGGAGGTATTGTTTTAGAGGCCGTAAAAGTGTTTTAATGAGGTCTGAGCTATATAAAAAAGGTTCGTGTTCCAGGAGAGCCCTGTCTGGAAGGCTGGCAGGAACCCGCTGTTAACAAAACACAAGTGTGTCTTAAACCTGCCACTTTCACCTGGCTATAGGGGCTGGAGCAAAAGGCACAATGAAATGTAGATACAATATTTAAGGGGCCCTAAAAGCGGGGCTGATGCTTGTGAGGTTCGTGCTTTGGAGCGGGGATGTTCCCAGCAGGGCTGGGTGGGTGGTGGGTCCCATTTTATACGCCTTTTCCTACACCTTTTCAGCAATTACTATATTATTTTGCAAAAATGTTTAGCCTTGCAGCAGAAAAACAGGCTGTATTTGTGCACAGATTTCCCTCTCCTTGAGAAATCAGGGTGTCTGATACAAAGTGGAATAAAAAAGTGAGAAAACTGCCCGTTTAGGCAAAGGGAGCTCCCACCTTCCAGCTGACGTGGTGGGGGATTTGGGGTGTCCAGGGCTTTTCTCAGGTAGGGTCAAAAGCATGGACATGGGGTGTTGTCCCCTTTGTCACCGTCACCCAGAGCCATGGGGTGAAGCCACAAGCACCAGGAGCATCTTCTACCTTGGGAATCATAGAATCATAGAACAGTTTGGGCTGGAAGGGACCTTCAAAGGTCACCTAGTCCAACCCCCAAAAAGGTCACTTTTTTCCCAACACATTTAGTGCCAATCCAAGGGGAACGCAGGTTGAAAAATACATTTTAAAATATTATAAATGAACAGGATGTGCAACAATTTCCAGGAAAGCCCAGGTTGCCGCAGCTTCACTGAAGCAGCAGCTCTGGCACAGCGGATGGAGCTCAGCACAGCCCCCATCAGCAATGAAACTATTTCTGCATTTTCAGATCCCACTGAAGAAGTCACTAACAAAACAAAATGGGAATTTTTCTACAGGACACTTTTGAACTTAAAATTTTGCCCACGGCACAGAGAAGAGGCCATGAGTTTTCTGCTACCTTTAGCATGATCAGCTATTAAGAGTGAATTAGTAGCTAATTAAATATGACACCCAAGGGCCATTACTAAGCGTCCCAAGCCCTGGGCTCAGCAAGGGGCTCCAGAAGTTCGGTCTGACCTGGGTTTGCATGAAACCGAGTGAGCAAGTGCGGATGTTGAGGCAAAACCGTGATTCCAATGAGGCTCAGGGCTGTGCCGAGGGACCTTGTAGCAGCATCTCCAGCAAAAGGCCTTCGAGGGTGTAAGGATGGTCCCATAAATGACAGATATGAAGCACCACAAGAAGTGATCCCATCTCTCCAGTACAGCCCACAGCCTCCCAATACAGATTGCCATGTCTCCAGTATAGTTTGCCATCTCCCCAGTACAGGTTGATTGCAGAGCCCTCCAGCTCCACCTCTCCTGCACCTCCACTGAGGGCTTTTACAGGCACTAGGCTCACAAATGCTAAATAAAATGCTAATAAAAGCAAGAAAATAACACGCAGAGGACAGGCAGCATCTTTTCAATGGAAGAACAGAGCAATGATGTGTCGTAAGAGCTTTAGACCTTCATTGCATCCAACCCCACCCAGCCTTCCCACCACCACACATGCCTTTGGGTTTGGGAGAGGAAAACAAAACAAAACAAAACAAAACAAAACAAACCAGAAAAATCACAATTAATTGGACAATATTGTGGCAAGAGCATGCCAAAAAGTTAAACGGTTTGGTTTTCCTCTTCAGACAAAACCAAGGAGCAGTTTCTGACCACACACACCCTGGCAGAGCCCCTTCAGCTCCTAAATATCCGGAGGCTGGGGCTGCCAGAGCAGCACGGGGTCCCCCCTTGCCAGGGGACACTCCAGAGCTGCCGGGCCAGATTTTCCTGGGAAAATCGATCTTCCCTCCCCAAAAAAAACCTCAGCAAAAAATCACGTTACGACGGTGAAATATGTTATTTTTGCAGCGTCGAAGCCCATTTCAGTTTGACTTCTGAATTTACTTT
This sequence comes from Pampusana beccarii, assembly GCA_013399365.1. Taxonomy (NCBI): domain Eukaryota; kingdom Metazoa; phylum Chordata; class Aves; order Columbiformes; family Columbidae; genus Pampusana; species Pampusana beccarii. The sequence goes on along the minus strand of VWYH01010425.1, from coordinate 211,409 downwards.
TGTATAGACACTTATATTGTTAAGTACAGTGCGTGTGCCTTAATTAAATAAACTATAGCTCTTGCAGCAATCTTTTATCAGGGAAACCCAAACAATTTGTTCTGACATCATTTAACTTCTTCGTCTCTCTTTCGCTTTTCCCTGTCAAAATATTCATCCAAACTGGCATGTTCTCACCGAGTATTTAGATTTTTGCAGACATTTTTACAACCTATTTGCATTTTTACAGAAAAACTCTTCCATCTGTTTATTTCCCTTTTGCAACCGGCTGGGACGAATTGCAGAAGAGAGAGCAGCAAAAGCCCGATGGCGCCAGGAAAGGGTCCAGTGCAGCTTCCCCTGGGCTCCATCCTTGTGTTTTTCCTAAAAAAGTTATTTTCTTATCTGCTCAGAGATCCCTCTTGTGAAAACAAATCACCCAAGCCATCCCTTCTCCGCAGGCTTCAGCAACTAAAACTTTGCAAATTCTCTGCAAAGCTCAAAACGAAATCCTCGCCAACAAAGGCTTTTTCAAAACCTGAGCTACAGATGCAGACGGATGTAAACAGCGCGTTTTCAGGAATATTTTCATATAATATGGGTTACTTTGACAAGCAGAGTCACCTTTTTCCCTTTTAAATAAAATAAAATAATAGACGAAATAATAACAGCAGGGCTTCAGCACCCCGGTCCCCATCTGGACTTGTCCAGTCTCCACACCACTGATAGTTTCTTAATGAAGATAATTTTTTTGAGAGTATTTTTGCCCTTTCCTGCACATTTATGTAGTGCCAAGCAGGGATTAATACTGTCCCATAGCACAGCTGGTGTTACTTTGATGCATAGATACTGTAGTGGCCTCCGAACTAGGAGAATCTACAACAACTAACACTAATAAAATATTTAAAAGTGCACATTATTTAGTTTAAGAGGTAAATTACTACCAGTGCGCCCAATGATGCAAAACACACTGGTGATGAAACGTGAAGCAAAGCTCCAGCACTCACGCGGTTGCCCCCAGCGCTTTGTAGAAGTTTTTGCATTATTTTTGGTGGCAGCAGCATCGGGTCAGTGCTGCCGGGTGCACACGTTGTACCTGCGAGTGCCCAAACGCCCCCACCCCAAACTGCCCCCTGCCCCGGGTGTCCAGAAGCTCCTGGGAGGGAAAACAGATCTCTTGGACCGAGGCGGAGAAAGGTGAGAAAATCAACAGTATGAGGTTTGCTGTGTGCACATGGAAGATGCTGAGAGCGGGTCTGGGCAAGGGACCACCACTGGTCCCCAGGAAAACAAAACAAAACAAAACAAAACAAACATTTCCCCCAGCATTGGGTCCCCCCCGTCTCCATTGCACCCAGCATTGAGTCTCCCTGGTCCTCATTGCCCCCAGCATCAGGCCTCCCCAGTCCCCATTGCCCCCAGCATCATGTCACCCAGTCTCCCATTGCCCCCAGCATTGAGTCACCCAGGTCCCCATTGCCCCTAGCAAGAATTCGCCCCATCCCCGTTTCCAGCAGCACTGAGTCCCCCTGGCCGGCATTGCCCAGAGCATCAGGTCCCTCCCATCCCCATTGCCCCCAGCATCGAGTCCCCCTGGTCCGCATTGCCCAGAGCATCAGGTCCCCCCCATCCCCATTCCCCCCATTGCCCCCAGCTCGGGGCTGTGGTGCAGCAGGACGTGCTGTGCAAGAAGAGCCCCGGGAGCACAAACTTCCCCCACACTGACATGTGCCCGCAGGGCAATTGCAAGTTAATAATCTTTTCCTGAAACTACTTTATACTTAACTTTTTTTTTTTTTCCTCTGGCATTGTTCCTTCTTTCCCAAAGGAAATGTCCAAGCCCTTATGGTTTGTATACGCGTAAGGAGGTCAGCATGAGTGATGCTATTGCACAGCGTGGTGCTCAGCCCGAACTGCAGATGAAAGGAGCAACACCACATCTGTGCTATTGCTTCAACATCTATATCTATATTGAGGTTATATACGAGGTAGAGTCAAGTAGAAGTACTGAGTAGCTACTTGCAGGAGCCCACCCTGAAGAAAATAATATAAAAACATTGTTAAGTGTATCTCTCTTCTCTGGGCTTTGCATAGCGACTCAGACAGACACAAGCATCGTTCTGGAGACCCACCATAGCACGGTCCAGACCTGCTGTCGGCCTGGGAGATCATGGAACCTTAGAATCATAGATAGTTTGGGTTGAAGGGACCTTCCCAGCTCATCCAGTGCCCCCCCTGCCATAAGCAGGGACATCTTCACCAGCTCAGGTTGCTCAGAGCCCCGTCCAGAGATGGTTATTTACAAACCTGTTTTCTTTGTCTGGGAGTTTTCGGATACTGTATTGCAGTAAAAAGCTAATGTTTATACATTAAGAGATTAAATAAATCCAGCAGCGCCACGGTTTGTTCACAGTTATCTTTTCACAGCAGGCTTTTCTGTATCCACATGTTCACCCCTTCCATTTGCTCGCCCCTCCAGCCCAGTAGCATCTGCTGAATTGGAGGCGCCTCTGACCCACCACAATTTATTTTTTGGGATATTCAAAGCAGGTACAACCACTGTTTTTCACCTTTGTCTCACGGAAAGGTTGGCATGCCCAGCCGAGTCCCCGCAGGCACATCTCAGTGTCCCACATGTGGCCATCAGCCACCACCAGCTTGCAGCCAGCTCTGCCTTGGTTATAGACATCAATTTTTGCTTCAGTGGCTGCACCCTTTCACACATGGGCTTAATGCAAACGAATGCAGAAAGGGCATTTAATGACATTTCTTTACATGAAGAAAATCACTTCTGCAATATATTTAGGGTCTGGGCTTTGCTTGGAGCTGGACAATGAGACTTGGCCGTGGTCTGTGCCCACACACTGAACCTGCCAGGCGGGGACTCGCTCCTCGTGTGATGCAGGACATGGTCTCAGCTCCATCTGGAGCCACAGGTGATATTATAATAATTAATAGTAATATTTGGTGGAAAGACTCGGCCTCACGGGCACAGATTTGAGCTATGGAAATGCTTCCATTTTCATGGGTATGACCCCAGCCTCTTCCCGCTGCGCTCAGTTTGGCCCCTTTGCACAGCCAGGTATTCTCCTGCGGGATGAAATAACCCGAAAGGGCCCCAAGTGCTTTTTCATTTCCACTCGCAACCATTTGCATGATGACAGTCATCAGATAATAAAGGCGGCGGCCCAAACGCTGCTCTCAGAAAAGGCACCGCAGCCCCTGCCAAGGGTCATTCAAACCGCAGGTTTGGCTCCACGCGAGCCCGGGCGACTGAGAGTCGTTTGGAAAAGATAATCAAAAATCATCGTATAAAACCATGGATGTAATTTGTAGCAAAGAATCTGTTTTGGCTTACCCATAATTTCACATGATCAGGCAAAAGTAGACATACATCCTATTTACGGCTTCTAGGAAATTTCTGCTTGCCCAATTCATGTTAAACATATGGATTTCATTTTCTCTCACACCTGGTCATATATATTTGTTATGAAAGGTTCATGACTCTCTGGGTTATGTGACCTATTCCCAAGATGATTAGAGTTAAATGTGTTTCCTGCTCTCCCAAATTCCATATAAACCAAATAAACCAATCCATAGATCCCCAGTGTAATATCCTGAGCCTACAAATACACACACACAATAAGTCAGGGAGGAGGGAAAAATCATATTGCTGCTTTCCATTAACGAGCAGCTGCGAGGGGAAAGTAATGAGGAAAAAAAAAAGAAAAAAACCCAGTAATTCAGGGAACAATGCAGACAGATATTTTAATTTTGTCTCACTTAGCTGCACTCAATTAAAACATATTTACAAATTTCTCCCTATTACACAGGTATCACCCAGTTTGTCCTCATGCTTGGAGTAAGCTCTGCTGTGCCAGTCAGACAGACAGACAGGGATATCATTATAATATATCTAATAATATATGCAGTGATGATGATAATAATAAATGTATATCTATGTATACAGCTGAAGCGGCACAAAGCACTCAAGCAGGGCTGGCGACCCCGATCACTGCCACTCCTGGGCTGTACGGTGACAACAGTGATGCTGGAAGCAGCAGAGCTGCCACCAACTCCTCCCATACACAGACTTCTTTGGCTCGGGACGTGACCTAAGAGTGGGGTTTTTTTGGTCCACAATACTATTTTTATGCAGTTGCTGACCTGTTTAAAATCGAGGGTGCTGAGATCTATCACGCCCCATATGGATAAGAAAATGAAACATTGCAGGAGGGCAGCACAGGGATCTGGTGGCCTGTGTAGGTCCCACTCATTGGCATCTTCAGAGGGGACTTCATGGTGGTCACCTGTGCCCTGGGGTGAGCCCATGGCTGAGGCCTCGGCATAGTGCTGGGCAGAAACACAGCTGGGGCTGACAAAGCCTTTTTGCTTAACCAGATTTTGCCATGCACGTTTGAAACAACTTGTTCATCCGCGTGTGCAATGTTGGAGAGTGACTCTGGGCATTCAGAAATCACATAAAACCTCTTGGTGAGGTTGCTTCATCATGGGTCATTGCCCTGCACGCAGCCCTGTGCACAAGGGGATGTTGGGGTAGACCCCTGTGGCAGAAGGCCCCCAGTCAAGGTTATTATTGTAGAATCATGGAATCATTTTGGTTGGAAAAGACCCTCAAGATCATTGAGTACAAGTGTTCCGCCACCCCTGGCGCTGCCTCATGTCCTGAGAACCTCATCTCCGTCTGTCCAACCCTCCAGGGATGGTGACTCCCCCACTGCCCTGGGCAGCCTGTTCCAATGCCCCACAGCCCTTTGGGGAAGAAATTGTTCCCAGATCCAACCTCAACCTCCCCTGGTGCAACTTGAGTCCATTTGCTCCCATCCTATCACTTTTTACGTGGGAGAAGAGACCAACTCTGCCTCGCTCCAAGCTCCTTGATGCTACAGATAACAGGTCTGCATCCCAACATCCCCGAGCTTTCCAGGGGCTGGGGAGCAAAGTCACCTCCTCTTGCGAGCCGCTGGCATTGAGGGCTGGGGTCTCTACACCCCATAAATAGAGTGCCCTGCTTTTCATCCCCAGCCCACCCATCTCCTCAGAGCACACTGCCCTGAGTCTGCTGCCCCCAAGTCATACAGGGACAAAAATCAACCCCAATAAAGAAAACGTGGCTTTAGGGAGGGAGGAAAGAAGAAGGATCAGCCCAGCACTGTACAAACCACCTCTCCTTTCCCTTGAGCGTTTTTTTTCCCTTCGAGGAACTGAAACGAGAGCCGAAGGTTGTGCAATGACTTAGTGTTGATAAAGCGGTAAAAAAATACCAAGAGAATTGCTTCCAAAAGAGTTTAGTTGGATGTCATTATTTCCTGTTGGTAGACAGAAGGAGAGTGGGAAAAACTCCTGTTTCGGGAGCCAAGCGCTGCAGAGGAGAGCGATTAGCAGATGGCATGGAAATTAGCTCATTATTATTAATTTGCCAGGCCTTTACCAGTTCATGAATTGCCCTTTGAAAGTTGAAAAGCAGCGTGTGCGTATGTACAAAAGAGGGCTTCTTTTGGCGAATCATCTAATTAGCGGCTGTGCCACCCACCGCATGAACGGGTGCTGTCCCCACCTGCCTCGGCACAGCCTGGTCCCCGCATTTGGGGACGAGCCGGTGCCGGCCCCAGCTGGGATAATGCAGCCCCTATTGCGGGATGCTGCTCAATAGGAACCTCCACCGTTGGTGCTTATTAATGTGCTAATGTTTTGTTTGAAGAAGTTAATGCTGCAATTTTTTTTTTCCCCCAGAGGTTTCTGTGAAGGAGGTAGAACCGCCTGTTTAAGAGTATTGCATATACATATCTATTGAAAGATAAGACAAACCATACTTCAATACGCTAAAACCTCTCCTCCATTCTCTTTTAAATTGGATTTAGTTTTACCTAGACCGTGCTTCCAAATGGGATATCCACATCCTTTTAGTTATTTCCAGAACATCACAGTCCTGTTGAACCAAGAGGAGAGTTTGAACTGGTGAAGCAGTTCAAAGTCTGAACATTTACATTTATAGTGAATACATTATCTTCAGTTGGAGCTGCAATTTGACTTTTCTCCCAGCTCCTCTGTATAGAAGCTGCTGCAAATCACAGAGATGATGATGATAATAATAATAATTCCAAAATAATTGATAATATAAATCATAGGTTTGGAGGTTTAAAAGGGACTTATAAATGTTGGTTGGTTTCTGCGTGGGACCAGGGCACGTATAAAACCACCCCCTTGCAGAATTTGGTCCATTTTTCCAACCTTGCCAGGAGCCTTAAGCAGTAAGACAACATAATTTGAAAATTAACCCCCCAGGCCATGCAAACCACGTACGTGGGCCTGATTGCTGCCGATTAAAGCAGTCCACAGTGGAGATCGCACATATGGCTGCTTTCCAAGCAATAGTTGTCACCAACAAGGGTGGCAGAGCTGCAAGCCACCAGGAGGGCTGTAAGCGACACAGCCGCTGTCATTGTCACGTCAAAACTGCAGCCTCATTGCTAGAGACAGGGCTAATTGCTTGAGCGCACCGCCGCGTGTCAAAACTCCTAATTGATTTCCTCCTCATTAACGATGCTCCGCTGCTCCGGGGCTGTATTTCAGCAGCGCACACGCGTGCCGCGCTCCAGCTCTGCCCGGGGTAAAACACTCGAAAGCCTGTGCGTGGAAACACAGGGAAACGAGTCACGGAGAGCTAATTAGAAAGCTCGCGTAAATACACTGTCGAAGCATAACACGCGCTGGAGTTCTGCTCGTGGGTTACGCTGAGTGCTGCAGGAGGTTTAGTTAATGCTGCTCTGTGCAATGATATTGCCTTAATTTGGGGTTAGATGCCGCTCCACAGAGTTAGGACCATTTTTGCCCGTTTTTGCTGCTGGAGCATCTTGGATGCGGAGCAGCATCTCTCCTCCGCAGCTCACCATTGGGGGCAGAGAAGATTTTGGTCCAGGTCACAGCATAGGGCACATTCACTCCAATACCCAGGAGGATGCACAGGAAAAATCTCCAGCTCTAAGGATTTATGGATGTGGACGAAGGAACTGGCATCGTCTGCTAGCACGGCCATTTGTTACCCACCGATTATCCAACGTGAAATTTGGTAGCTTTAATTTGGAATAGTGTGTGGAGTCCTTAGAAAAAGCTGCCTTGAAGTATTGCCACAGCCTGGTGGGGATGGGGGGCTGAATGGTTACATGTCATTCTCCAGACGGAAATCCTCGGAGAAGCTACAATGCGCTTTGTAATTAGAGTTAATTAACGCTTTTGCAAATTGGTCTTTATTTAAGACCAGCTGCTGAACGGGGGGGGGAAAAAAAAGAAGCCTGTAAGCCCATAAAATATTAATTAGCACAAGTGTCTCGTCTGCTACCACCGGTTTCTGTGTGGATGGGTGTTCGGCAAAGGCAGCTTTGTCTCCCTGGATAAAGAGCTAAAGAGCAAAACCTTGAAACAAATAATTGCCAGATTTCAACCCTTCCTTACAGAGCCCCTGCACACATGTCACAGGTACAGGGAAAAAGCCTTGCACCCTGAAAATGTAACCCAGCACTTTGGAAAAGCTGTATAATAAACTTTTAAGTACTAGAGGTGCTATATTGATAGGAATAAGAGGCAAGGTTTAATGCACATACGTTAACTTGTGCTATGGGAGAGTGCAATGGTCAAATGATGCTGCCTCTGGTCCCATTCCTGGGAAGTTTTTTTCCTTTTAGCTTTCCCATAAAGTGTCACTTACATGGGACACTGAATATTGTGAGGGAAGGGTAAATTATAGACTATGAGGCAGTATTTGTGCTGAGATGTCCTGTCTATGCACTGTGGGAAAGCTGGAGTATACTTAGATTAAATATTCCTTCTCTCCATCTATAAATTCAGGTTATTCACAAATTTGTAGAACAATCCAAGTCAGCAACGATGGAGATTCCTGCAGCAAATCCCCTCTTTCCCTGCAGCTACCCCCTTGCCCTGGGAGTTTCCCTACTTGTTTCTCTTGTGTTGTCTGTATAAACTTACCCAAGAACTTCACGACAAATATTATTTAAAAGAAGGCTTTTTGCCCAGAGTCCCCACTTTCCTGCTTGTGGGATTTTGTGCTGAGGCTGCAGCGGGGCCGGTTCCTGCGCGGCTCCGCTCTGCTCTGACTGAATGAGGTCACGGGCTTCTCCGGGCTATAATGATCTTAAAATTATGTGACAGAAACAAATAGGAAATATTTACAGTTAGGGCTCTGTGAGTACTTTTGTTCAACATAGAGATAGGATCACTTGAAGTTATATCTGCTTGCTAAAAATCCCTTTAAGAAGCTTGGCTAGGGATAAGACAAACCTGCGAAAACTGGGTTTCTCTGCCTTTTGCGTGGAGTCCGTATCTGGTGCAGAAATAAATAGCTGCAGGGAAGGTAAAATGAAATGTGAAAAAATCCACAGTTTCAATGAAAATTTTCAATCTGTGAATTCCCTTGAAAATACATCAACTCCTTAACCGTGTGGAGGCCATTAACTATTCCTGTTGGATTCAGTGAGTTGTTTCAGCAAAGAAATAAGTTCTTTTTATAAGGAAAAATATTTAATTCCAGGATGGTTTGAAGTATGGCAGTTGCTTGTGTTGTAGTCATATTTGGTTTTCACTGTAAATACAGAAAAAAGTTTTAGAAGATTACAACCCCACTAAGATGAAACAAACTGTTCCAGATCAACACCAGCATGGGCTTTTTGGTTTTTGTTTTGTTTTGTTTTGTTGTGTTTTTTTTTTCCTGATAGTCTCATTCTGCCCCAAAAAAAGTGACTATGAAATATGCAAATGCTAAATATGAAATACAAAACACAAGATGTGGAATATGAGGCGGGTGGTTGCTCGCAGTGATGTTATCCCATGGATCTGCCATGTCCCAGTATCACTGTGAATGGGCTCTGCCTTCAGCCCGGGATGCTCAACCAAGACCTCTGTGTCCCATGCTCCTAATTTTCCATCCCATCACAGTTTCTGCAGAGTATTTTGTTTCAGCAGCCCACGGTGTTGTACAGCAGAAGACAGGACTGGAGACATCCCAGGGCAAGCAGGGGCCCCCTGGACACCTGTGGAAGGTTGGATGGACCCGTGGGTCAATGGAAAATGAAGAAAGGTTGCTGAACGTTGCAATCACCCCCATTGAGGATGGTAATTTATCATCTTGGGAAAGTAAATGAAACACAAGGAGTTTAGGGCACGTGGTGATGTATTTGGGAATGTCCTTGGTGTGGTAAGCGGGAGAGTGTGGTGTCTCACGGAGCAGGGAACATCTTGTGGCCAGCGATGGCCGGACTAGAGGAGTCACAAAATCACAGAATCACAGACTGGTTGGGGTTGAAGGGACCTCTGGAGATCATGCAGTCCAGCCCAGCTGCTAACGCAGGGTCACCAGAGCAGATCACACAGGTCGGTCCAGTTGGGTTTGAATGTCTCAGAGAAGGAGACTCCACACCCGCTCTGGGCAGCCTGGGCCAGGCTCTGGCACCTCAAAGTAGAGAAGTTTATCGTCGCATTCAGGTGGAGCCTCCTGTGTTTCAGTCTGTGCCCGTTGCCCCTCATCCTGTCATTGGGCACCACTGAAAGGAGTCTGGTCCCATCCTTTTGACACGCACTATTAAGATATTTATAAACATCGATAAGATCCCCCTCAGCTTCTCTAGGCTGAACATCCTAGCTCTCCTAGCCTTTCCTCATCAGAAAGATGCTCCAGACCCCTCATCATTTAGAGCACCTTCAGGAGCCCAGACCCTCTGAGGAGCTGCCTGGTCCCAGGAGGAAGATCTCGAGGTGATCCCGGGACACTGGACCTCCCCGCTGCCTCTCACAGGCATCTCCTTCCCCTCTGCAGATGACAAGATCTGAAGTGACGGCTGTAGCAAGGCGTGCTCGGCCGGCGAGGGTCGTGCCAGGTGAGACAGAAGAGGAGACGCCGGCACGTTCCCAAGGAAAGTGTCGGAGGCGGCGGGGACGGCGCTGGCGTTTCTACCAGCCACAGCAGAATGTCAGAACGGCTCCCGCACGGATTAATGTGATGGGAAAAGTGCATTACAGGTCTGTGACTGCTAATCACAAACAGAAAGGGAACGCGGAGCGAACTGGGTGACAGCACTGGAAAGTCCGATGTCTGTATTTTCAGAGGGTGAAATTCAAGCCTGAGCTATGGCAGTACCCCATCGACATAGAAACGGCATGTAACCCATTCCCATTTGTATGGCCGGGGGGGTGGCTCTATAATCTCCAGGAGAAAAAAAAAGACTCCTGAAGATTTAAAGAGGCTTTGGATCGGGCTTTGAATGCCTTTTCATTTTATTCTATTCATGGATCAAATAGAGCTCTCTGGTCTGAATAATTGCATTTTACCTGCTGAAAACATGGTCTGAAAATATACCAGTACTTTATTTCATCTGATGGCATATAAAGCATAAACATTAGGTTTTCTAAAAAAATTTAAAAATAAGCCTCATTTTTCTCTTTAAATATAATTTACAACCGGAAACATTAACTCATAAATCATAGGCATAAATTCAGAGAGAACTGAAACACTACACTCAGCAGCAGGCAAATTACACCCAGACCACTCCATCACCAAGTGCTCCTTCCAAGGCCATTATTGGAAATACGTTCCTCGTAAGGTGAGTTAATGAAAAAAAAGGAAAGAGCCCTAGAGCTGTGAGGAAGGAGACCCCCAGCACCCCAGCAAAGTCCAGGCAAAGCCCCTGAGATGAAGATCGGGCTGGATTCAACTCACCCCATCTTGCCTGCACTCTTTGCCATGGGCTCGTGCTCCATGTGCATGAGCTTGGGTAGCAAATCCCCCGCTCTCCTGGCTGCCTCATTTGTCTCCCCAGCTTTGCTTGAAAGCCACTGGCATCATTAGTGTTCACGAATGGTAATTTAATAAATTCCAGCTAATACACCTCTGAAGCCACTAGGTCTTCAAACATCATAATCCTTTGGGTGGGTGTCCCTCCCACTCTTCACCTGCACCTCATGCGATGGAGCTCGTGACCTGCTCGGGGACACGGGTGGCCCTGCAATCCTCCAAGAAATCCATCCCAGCTGCACTCATCTGCCACGCAACACATTTCTCGGGAGTTTGGTGCAAAACCGATGACAAATTATACGTGGGATTTTTCCTTCTGGCTCAGCAGCTTGTGAGGCCGCCATCAAAACATGGGTTTGAGGAGAATAAAGAGGAAAGAAGCAATGTTTAGCAACTCTAAAGTAATTATTGGTGCTTACTAGACACGCAGAGCTCACCCCGTGCAGCACAGAGCCCCACAGACACAGCAGCAGCTCTGCGGCTGCAGCCTCCAGCTCTCCTGCCTTCGGAAAGGAGCCTCACAAATAAGGATTTAACAGCTTTACTAAGTACCTGCTTCCTCTTAAATGCAATATTTCCCTTTAGGTCCTCATCTCCCAGCAAGTATTTAATAGCTGGTCTTTATCAGTCAGAGCATCTCTAAAATCTGGTTTATGCTCCAACCGCCCAGCTGCTTTCTGCCCAAAACCTACTGTTTTCAGATACAGAATAATTATGTGCAGAAGGATTTTTTTTTTTTTCCCCTCTAAATCTTGCAACGTGACTAATCCAGCAAAGAAGGATGCATCTCAGAGGATGTGTCAGCTGCGGAAACAAAAACCAGATGCGGTTCCAAGAGGGTGGAGGGGAACCTTGAAATACTTTCTGCTTGTTCGACACCCAGCTGCACCCTGACACCAACCCCACCACCCAAAGCTGTGGGCAGGCGAAAGTTGACAGGTTTGGGGAATATCTTTAAAGCCCCCAAAACTGGTAAATACCTCCTAACTGGAGGTGTGAGATACCTCAGGTTTTGCCAAACGAGGTGTATAAAGTGCATTGCATATTCCCCATTTCCTTTTTCTTTGCGTTTTCTGCCGTATTTAGGGTCTGCAGGGCAGGGGTTCCCCTTCCCAGTGCAGGCTGTGGTTTTACACTGGGGCAGGCAGATTTTTCTGGATATTTCTGGTTTCTGTGTGTTTGCGTTGCTAGGATGGGTGGTGCTGCTGATACACGATGTGGGAAGCTGGGCATCCCTCACCCAGCCTGCACAGGGAAAAGCATCTGCAACACACAGCCCTGCAACAGCTCACAAAAAACCTAAAAAAGCCTCATTAAAGCCCTGAAAAAAACCCTCTGAGCACAAAAAGGAGGAATGTCCCCATTGCACTAACAATGTTTTCCTTCTGGCAGGCAGCAGACGTGCTGTGTTTACTTTGGGGCTATAAAACAGTTTGCTGTGGCCATTGGGGAGGGGGGGCTACAGCACAAGTGCCCTTCCCTTCTGCACTTACAGCAAATAACAACCGTAGGGATATATATATATATATATTTTTTTTTTATGCCCTGCTTTGTTACACCCGCACACAAGCATAAATAGTGCAGCTGTGCAATGTATGCAGCACATGCTCCCAGATCCTATAGATTGCTTATAGACCAAATACTATAGGTTGCTTATACACCAGCCAGAGTTACATTTGAAGTTGAACATTTTTTTATATTTAGTATATTTTGAATGATAATTCATTATTTACATGAATAAATGAGAGTGTTCCCAAAGGCTGGGCACCCAGCCTTAACCTCGGCCCAGAAACATCAACCCATTGCTGCGAAACAACAGAAAGTTACTTGGTTTTGTACCAAGAAACCCCTTGCAAGGACACTGAGATGTGGATAGTGGAGATTAAAAAAATGCCAGGACGGCTCATGAGATCTCAGCCAAGTCTGGTGGCAGTTTATATGAGTGAAGGGACATTGATAATATCATAACCAGGGATATTGGGATATTGATAATATCATAACCAGGCAGGGTTTTCATGGGAGCCTGCAAGCAGCCAGTGAGATGTCCCTGGGTACATTTATTAGGCCTGAGACAAAACCTTCTCGTCCAGTTTTCACTGTAATGATTGACAATAATGGAGGCAAAGCTGTCGCCCAACAATAAAAACAACTCCTGAGGCAAACAGAGGCTGTGCACATCATGACGATCAGCTAAAATCACATTATAGCATTAAACATTGCATTAGACAAGAGCTGAATTAGATCAGACTAAACAAAAACATCTAAGGAGAGTTTCTGCTCCAGGTCTTCCAGCACAGCTTGTTTCCTGCCTGATGGTGTTTTAGACCTCAATCCTTGACACTTGTGCATGAAGAATGTCCATTGCAAGAATATTCTACAGCAATTTAAAAATCCAGCATATTTTTAGTGCTGGGACTGAAGTTGGGGTTGGGGTTGTTCAGCCTGGAGAAGAGAGGTTCCAGGGAGACCTTATTGCAGTCTTTCTGTACTTAAAAGGGGCCAATAAGAAAGATGGGGACAGACTTTTGAGCAGGGCCCGTTGTGACAGGACAAGGGGTGATGGGTTTAAACTAAAGGAGGGAGATTCAGGCCGGACATGAGGAAGAAATTGTTGTCCCTGAGGGTGGTGAGAGCCTGGCCCAGGTTCCCAGAGAGGTGGTGGCTGAACCATCCCTGGAGACATCCCAGGCCAGGCTGGACGGGGCTCTGAGCAACCTGAGCTGCTGAAGATGTCCCTGTCATGGCAGGAGGGGCACTGGGGGGGACGGGAAGGGCCCTTCAACACAAACCATGCTCTGATTCTAAGTCTCGCACAAAACTTTGCTGCAGCGCTCAGAATGAGCTTTTCCAGAAGCCTGGGAGTGCTGCACCAGGACGGTGACAATTGCATCGATTGCGTTGTCACCACCTCCGCAACAGCAGCCGTCGCCTGTGCTTGCAGCTACCAGCTTCAAACGCTCCCTCTCACACGTTAATGACTTCGTCTCTCCCTCACTTAGCAAAATTGCCAGTAATGGGCACTGAAATTATTCATTGTGCAGCTGCTAAAAATGCCTCACGGGCTTGATAACACATGAAAGGACAGAACCATTTGCTGTTGCACTGGATGGAAGAGGCGGCACTACAGGAATGAGGTGTATTTGCAGTGGTTTATCTCCCCAAAGACAGACAGGACTGTATTTGGTATGGTGCATGGGGTTGCTGTCTTTGCCATCAGTGCCATCTGCCCAGACCCAAGTAATCCCATTTTCTTACGACTGCTGGGCTGAAGGTTATGCAAGGGATGAGGATGAGGAGCCCAGGGTGGTTCTTCCTCTCCTGTCCCATCTCTTTTGCTCACCTCCTTGACAACCAGTTCTCCAAAAGTAGTAGAAGATGTGAAAAATAACATTACAGAAAGTCGTGACAGTATCTAACCCTTGCTCACTTTGCTCTCCATCAACTTGTCTCATGGGCCTCACCTCCCTAATTTAATACATTTCCCCTACCCATCTATATTTCAGCAAACATTAAAAATAACAAAGATATCTTCAGAGGGAGGAAGGGGAATGTGAACTGGTGTTTCCTGCAACATGGGGAAGTTTGCTGACCATCACACTGCTCGTTTCCAGGAGCTTTTCTCCCCCCCATAAACTTTGCTTCTTCCTTGCCGCTGCCTTCTGTGGCCTCCAAAAAGGAAACATCAATGTTGCTATGGGACAAATGCAGTATTGCACTCAGAATGAACCACCAAACACAGCTCTCAAAGTGCAAAATAACCCCCAAGGCCTTTTCCAAAGAGTTTACAAGACTTTTGCACGCCCCGAGAGCTCCTCACTTCTCCTCCCTCCCGGGTCGGGAATTTGTATGAGCCCTACATAAACTTTTTAATCGTCATGTATTCATAGTGAACAACAGACCTCGGCAGTAACGGCATATATTTCCAGAATTTATCTCTATTGGATCGCCTTTGGCATCTAGTCCCATAAAAACTGACTATTCGGTGAATGGATGTCATATGTCTTGAGGCGCTGGAGGGGTTAATGTAATGTGTAACCAATGTAAGATATATTTAATGATCTCTGAAATTGCTTCTGTGAAGCATCCACATAACTGCCACAACTCGATTTACTACAGATCCTGCAAATAACAAATGTAATTACTTTGGAATCAACATAATATTAGGTCAGACTGGCTTATATTCCCCCAGTTTGCTGGGAACTTAATATAAATCTGAACCAAGTGTCTATCTCCAGTCCTATTCCCTGGTTGCACTCTCAGAAACAACATCCAGCACGACTTCTCTGGGAAAATGCTTTAAAGCCAGAATGCTGTAATATCCATTTTTGCCTTATTATGAGGCTGTCGCTAAGCCAGGAGATTGCACGTTTGCATCATCAGGTTAAAGCCTTAAATTGTCGCTGCTGGTTTCGCCACGTTAGTCATGTTTAGCAGCACAGTCAAAGGTTGTTTTGTTGTTCTCAGTCCTTGACATCTCTTGTTGTGCCTCTGAAGGACAACCAGATGACAAAGATAAAAGAACACTCTATGACGTGAACGCTGACGCCCGCAGCATCTCAGTTGGCTCCAGTGCTTTGTACAAAGGTGCTTTCATACAACTGCGGAATGGTTTGGGTTGGAAGGGACATTAAAGCTCCCCCAGTGCCCCCCCTGCCATGACAGGGACATCTTCACCAGCTCAGGTTGCTCAGAGCCCCGTCCAGCCTGGCTGGTGGCTACAGGGATAATTATTGGATAACATATGTATCTTAAATCTTCTTGGGAAGATTCACCTTGCCGCAGGGCAGAGCTGGGTGCTGCCGTATGCTTGGCTGGCTCGCAGGTCCCCAATCACCTTCCTTTTGGAGGTTGTGCAGGAAAAACCCACTTTAAACATCCAGGGGGAAAAAAGAGCTCCGTGCCCATTTGCTGAGCTGCTTCAGACAGCCAGGTTGGCTCTGAGATGTGTGATTTTATGATAAGCATCACATGCACGGTGGTAGGTGACGAGATGCCTTCACCCCACACATGACACCACAGTCCCGTGGTGGCCAGCGAGGACATCCCTGCTGCCACATCACACCCGTCCCCGTCTATCAACAGCAATTCCCTCAAGACACTCGCCTCCCAGGCAAACATGCACAAATAACACATTCACATTTTCAGCTAGGAACAAAGGTTTTATGCCTAAATTATAAACCTCCCCGCCAAAAAAGGGCCCAGAGCCACCTGCGCAGCGGTGCGGTGACAAGCGAGATAAAGCAGACAAAGGCGCGGGGAAGCACTCGTGTCGCAGTGCTAATAAATAAGGCTCTCCACAGTCCCTCAAGTGGAGAAACATGCTGGCTGGTTCAATAAAACAGGCTATAACAAGAGATTTATATGGAATATATTGGATTTATTCATGCAGCATTGCATATCTCTCCGTGTGGTTACACTTTTTTCTGCACCGGGTCCTTCCCTACTGGCAGCTCCTTATCACTCGCTGCATTTGTGTAGTAGAGGGGGGCTCAGGCGCTCAGATCATGCTCACAGCCGTATCGATTGCAAGCACATCACAGGCACACAGATGTGTGTGGCTTTTCCGCCCCCAGCAATGTAGCTCCAAAATCCCCAAGCTAGATATTCTTCAAATGCATTGAAAAATAAATAGCCAAATAGCAATTCTTGGCAGTAAACACTTGGCTGAACGCAGCACAGAGCCTCTCACACCCCGGCCACCGCTTCCAGAGGCCCCTTTCACTTGGGAGCGACACCAAAATATTTCTACGATAGGAAAAACATGGATTTAAATTGTTGAGAACACGATTTAGACTAAAGGTGGCTTAAAACATCATTTTAGGATGCTTGCTATAACCTGAATGTGAGCCATTTGGAGCTCGTTTGGTCACACAGAGTTGATATGGAGACATGATCAACCCTCACACAGAGGCTGAGCTGCACACATATAGATATATAGGTATAGCTATGTATATCTATGTTGTATGTATGTATATATATGCACCCATGGCTCCCTGAGTCAGGGCAGGTGCCCCCAGCAAGCCCACAGGGGCTGGTGGGGTCAGCCCCATCCACTAATAATGAGTCAAATTAGTCTAAATTCAGTGAGTTCTCATTATAGACCTGGAAAGTTATTTGTTTTCTTTTCCTCTGTAAGCGACAAGCAAATACTTTGCAAGTATTGTGGTCATTATAGCCCAAAAATCAGTTTTTTAAGCAGCTCAGGTTGCTCTTATTATTGTTGTTGTTGTTGTTATTATTATTATTATCATTATTATCATTATTATAATATTTACAATAATTTGAGCAGAATACCAGGCTGGTACCCAGTGAATGCCTCACTGCTTGTATCAAAGGTGTGGGCTTAGGTATAATACACTTCAACCAGAGGCGCTTTTCACACTAATCCAGTAACCATATGTCAAAGAAGTAGCTATCAGTGAAATGTGGCTTTGCTTGGATTCTTCTCCTCTTTATCACCAGATTACATCTAGTGAAACCCTCAAAGATTTGAGACAACTGAAATCTCATAAAGAAGGAAGACATGGGGTCAGGAGGGCAGAGGGACAGTATTTGTATGTCATGCAAGGACTTGGAAAAAGAGATACAGCGCTGGACCACTCTGCATATATAGAAGGATGCAGCGGCGTCGTAATGTAAAATGCATTAAGCTGTCAAAATGAAGATCCTGTCTTCAATCATGCCAAGTCCCCCAGGCCTCCATGTTAAATATTGCATCAAGACATTTCCTGTCCAGCATTAAAAAAGGGGGGAAAAAAAAAAAAAAAGGAAAAAGAAGAAGACATAAAAAGCAAAAAGGTGTCTTTGCCCTCGGAGCGTGGGCTGTCCCTGGTTCGAGCATCACCTCCTTAGGGTGACCCAGACACTTGCTTTGTGAAAGATTTATCTTGGTTTTCTCCCATAAATGCAGTTAATCAGTTAAATATCTTCCTGGGAAAACCTGCTGTTCTGCTCCGGGTGGGTTTTGGCTTTGCTGAGCCCCCCCGGAGCCTGCAGGCAGCCCCTGCTTCACATCTCACTATCCACCAAAACCTCTCACCTTAAATAAGCCCATGGCCAAACAGCCTCCTCCTTTATTCCTTTGAGCTTCCCTACCTGAGAACTTAATCTGAATTAATTTCTAAAGTGGATTAGTTAAACCTCATTAAATCCTTGTGTAGACAGCCGTTTTCAGAATTAAGGTGGCCTTAATTTAATTTACTCGGGAGCTTAAGTTGCTTCAATCAGCTCCCCGTGCACCTCGCAGGGGCAGCCCCAAGCAGCATTGGTGGGAAAGCAGCATGAAGAACTTAACCACCCCTTTGCAAAAACTTTCCAGCTCCCTTCATAAAAAATACCAACCGAGTCTGCTGAAGAAGCAGTTTCAAATTACGGATTGCAGTCTTGCCTCTTCTGCTTTGATGACTACTTATGAACTTGCATTACGGTATCTCCAGCCCAGTTGGTTTGGTACAATAGAGCCTTAAATCTCAGCTCCTGTGTTTCCAGCACTTGTGATAACCCCTCGGGCAGCACCTGATCGTGCTGGCACTTCTCTGCTAGCTCGTGCTTGCTTGCATGCACCGACAAACAAACTGGGACTGCTGGGGACACTGGCAGTGATCTTGGTTTTCAGGTGTTTTGGAAAGTGGGAGAGAAATAAATCCTTCCAATCCATGAGCATGGGGAGATGTCACATCAAGGGTGTTTGACTCCTAGAATAAACCTGGTTTCTGCATTTGGGAGGATTTGCTCACCTCAGACATCCACCAGGAAAGGAGCTGAGGTCGCACACAGAAATTAAATTCTATTTAACTTACCCCGTGCATGTTGGGCTATGTGTTGCTGGCAGGAGCTGCAGGAGGAGAGCTGCCCATGTCCAGGCCCAGCCCAGCAGGTCAATGACTCTTCTGAGGCCAGAGCAGCAATGAAACATCTCCCAGCAGCAGCTCTGCATGGTTTCTCCGGGACTGGCACCCTTATTCTTGCCCTAGTTAAAATATGATCCAAATGTTGCATGGGCAGAGCCAGCACCGCGTACATCGACTCCGGCCACCCATTTGGGAAGAGATACGGTCCTTCGCACATCAACAGCCATCTCCAGAGAGGTGCCAACCCATGACAGGGAAAACAAGGGCCCAAACGTTAAAGAAATCCTACCTGAATACACCTTATAGAAAGCAGTAAAAACTGTCACACCACTCTCCTCGAGATCATAATTTAATTTAGCAACAAAAGAAAGACAGACGCTTCCCACAAATCCTGACCATCAACAACCCTTTCTCTCCTGATACGATATTCGTATTAAGTTGTAAAGCCCCCGATTAAGGTATCCAGGGGACTATGACACCTCCAGAGATGCCGCACTAAACAGCTCATACAGAAACACCATGGAAAAGCAATTACAGGGAAATGCCCGAGCAGCAGAGATTAGCAGCAGCGTTTTGAGCAGCTTTACCTTGTCACTGGCTTCATTTTTAACAAAAGCTGGAGCTACACAGATTAAAGAATAATGTCACAGAAGGAGCTGATAAAATTGAAAAGATCCATCAGATTAATTACCAGGCTTAAAGGAGCTTGTCCATTTATTAGAAACAAAAGCCTTGGGCCACTCGCTATTGAAATTACGATATCTTCCATTCTCCGATTTTTGCACTTGATCTTGTAAAACCAATTCACGGGAATGGTATAAAGTCAAACAGAAGTTTGAATGGAGCCCTTCCCCACTGGGGATGCTCGCGGAGGCTCTTGCAGAGCCCTGGCAAGCTCGTTAGCATCAGCATTCTTCTTCATCCCTTGTAGCTCTCGTTGCTTCTTATTGAAGTCTCGCAAGCCGGCCCTGGCTGCTCCGCAGTCCTCACAGACACCTGCCTGCGCACGCACTGTTTGAAATGCTGCATCAATATTTACCACAACTTTTGAGAATACGGAATGTTTTAATCTTAAAACACCTACCTTGGTGGGGTGAGATTAAATAAATGCATAAATAAAAGACCTAGGCAGCGAAACTTTTAACCCCAGAGCACCGTTGGTTCGGCAGAGGCAAAGAAAGGAAGGCAAGATTTGGGGTCCGGACCCTAAACCAGTGATTTTGAATTAAAATCATCTGTCAGCTCATCCGAAGGTTTTGAATTCACACGTTGCAATTTCCTTTTTAACCCCAATAACGAGCATAACGTTAATAACATAAGATAAGCTGGTCATCTCATCACCTAAACTTCCCAAAGAATGAAAGGGGTTCAATTCCCGATGTCCCCAGCGCGTTTGTCGTGGTCCAGCTGAGTCCCACGGGAAACAGGACAATGGGCACCCTGCAAGGTGTCCCTGGAAATAAGGCCCAGCTCAGAGCAGCCTCGGGGTTGCTCTAAGTTATCCCTGACCTGGATAAGACCCTCAAACCCCTGGGCTCTGGCAGCAAGGGGGGAGTCAAAGCTCCTCCCGCCCTGCTGCTAAACCCAGCACAGGGGAAACGAGAATTGCTGTGAGAGGTGAGGTGACACGAGTGATGCACCGCGGCCAACCTGTTTGAAACATGAAGGCGGAAACCAGCTGCAAAGAACACCACCCCCCCAAAAAAATACATTTCTATTAACAATATACAGATATCATTTCTGCAGTGGTTTTTACTTACGCTAATCGGAAGCGTGGCGTTAATTAGAGGTTGTATATAAATACTCATGGCAATGGCAACATCCACGGATGATGAAGTCCATGGGACTTCTCCAATAGGTCAGTGGTGGAGTCACCATCCCTGGAGGGTTGAACAGACGGAGATGAGGTTCTCAGAGACATGGGGCAGTGCCAGGGGTGGTTAATGGTTGTACTCGATGACCTTGAGGGTCTTTTCCAACCGAAATGATTCTGTGATTCTACGAAGAGCATCTTGCAAGGATCTGTTTTAGCCAGGTCCAAGGTGCCCACAGCATCACCCCACCTGATGCTGCTCTGCAACTCCAGCCAGTTATAAATCGTGGAACCAATCGATGATCCAATGAAACTCAGCCCATGGCCATGGTGGAATATAGGTATCCATAGGTGCTCTTTGCTGTATGGGGCATTTCTATCTTTACATTTAGTGCTTAACTCTGGCAGAATGGATTTGCTGAGTATTACTCTAGGGGAACAGGGGAGCAGAGCTTCCTAACGAGCTCATCATCCAGAGCAATGCTGAGAATGAATTAACACCTTGTATGCAGGAAAGTACTCTGAAATTCTACCCTTTTCTCCACTACCTGTCCTTCAAGCTAATTATTTCTCATAGTAGATTATAGGTCAGGGAAAATAACATTATTTCATTGGGAAGAAAGTGTTTCCCCTTGCAGATAGGATAAATGTGATTTAAAACCTCAGTAAGTTTTCAGCACACTCTGCCTATGCAGGATTTCAGCGTAGACCAACTACGGGGTTTGCAACTGCTTTGGGTTTCATGTCTCATTGAGATGATCTGCAGAACGTTGTGCACTGATGAGCTGGATGGGTGCTTTACCTGCAGACCCTTCTTGGACTCAGCAGCTGCAAATTCGGCTTCTCCGCATTTTTCTGCTTCCCAACATCTTCCAAACCCCGAGCCAGCAGCCCCTCCAACGTGCAGAGGTGCAAAGGAGAGGTAGAGACACCCCACACCCGGATTATTTTCCTAAGGGCTCAGCATGGTTCAGGCTCTCAGCTGCATTAAATAACAGATGTATTTCTTGGGACTGCTCATGCTTACACCAATGCAAATAGTAATCATGTTTTTAAGCTTCCACTAAGCAAACATTCCATATAATTTGCTAAATTTATGCCAAACACGATAGTGTGCGTATAAAGGGGGATCTAAGTATGGAAGTCACTGTTTTAATATAATTGGCCTTTTAGATTAAAAGGCTCTTGTAATAACCTTTTTTCAAAGAAGCAGAAAAAGTCATAATTACAGAGCAGTCGCACATGACAGATAATGTTCCAAATTTAGAAAATTAGCTCTTCCCTGCATTTCCAGTGGAGAGATCATTGCCTGGCTGCAGTGCCAGGATGAGGCCACTGATATGTAAAAAAAAAAAAAGCTGTATGAAGAATAAAACAGGGTGTCCCAGGGCTCCTTTTCCCTGCAAGGTCCTGTGCATCTCCTAACCCAACCACAACCCCAACCGGGCACCAGTGCCTGTCCATGTTGGCATCCCAGCAAACCCAGCCGCTCCTAAAGTGGGCTTACTGGTCTTTGGCATCGTTTGGTAGAATTCCTATTGCCAATTCAATTCAGATTCACCCAAGGAAATGAATGAGAAAATATGGCACAACTTTAAAGACATTGTTTTCACTAATACTTTTTAAAGCATTAAGGAGGTATTCATCTTCTGGGTATAAAGGGAAGATTTTTCATAGCTCCGGGGTAGGGATGTATCACCTATCAAAGCCAAGCTCGTAATTAGCTGTAGTACAAACTAAATCAAGAGCCTTAATGCTTCAGTGCCAGTGAAGTCGATTTGCCTCTAAGATACATTAAGGGCCCCTTCGGTGGTGGTTGCTCCTTGAACACTACACAGTGACCCCAAAACTCATGCAATTCTAAATTTAAGGGACTAATTTCAGGGGAAGGCAAAGGACAAAACCCCTCACTGGCTTACAGCTCATTTTTACTAACTTAGGTTTTCCACTTTTTGCCTTGGAAATCAATGTGTTTTTTTCTGTTACATTAAGTAGAATACCAACCTGCCTGTGTAAGCATTTATTTTTAATATCCTGCCTATTGCAACACATATATTATATGTGACAGTAATCACCGTGCTCTAAAGGTGAAACCAGCTCAGTGAAGCCCCGAGGGGATTTGGGGCTCCTGGGAGAGTCGGGACAGGACAGACCAGGACTGCTGTGTCCCCAGCTTCGGCCACTGCCCCGTGACACATCGCATGGCAGCCCACCATGGTGGGAATCGTAGAATCACAGAATGGTTTGTGTTGAAGGGCCCTCCCCAGCTCCCCCAGTGCCCCCCCTGCCATGACAGGGACATCTCCACCAGCTCAGGTTGCTCAGAGCCCCGTCCAGCCTGGCCTGGGATGTCTCCAGGGATGGTTCAGCCACCACCTCTCTGGGAACCTGGGCCAGGCTCTCACCACCCTCAGGGACAACAATTTCCTCCTCATGTCCAGTGAAGTGAAGATGCACAGCACATGCCAAGGAATAGAACAGGCTACCACGAAGGAAATGCTTCAAGGAGATATATTCCTTGCTGCTCTCCTGCCATGGTTTTTGTTGTACAACAAATATCACAAGACCTCATCATAATGAATTAAGGTGCTGAGCAGAGAGAGAAACATATGCCAGTGCTTTATGAATGGTCAGGATGAAAAGCTGGTGATGCAGAGAGGTTCTGGGTCAATTATCCTTGTGTGATAGTGGGTGTCACACCAGAGGAGCAGCCAGGGCAGGGCAGGTGCCCCCCACAGCCAGACCTGGATTTGCACCTGGGCACTGCCCAGGGCAGTGCTGGAGTCACCATCCCTGGGGGGCTGGACAGACGGAGATGAGGTTCTCAGGACATGGGGCAGAGGTGGACTTGGCAGTGCTGGGTTAATGGTTGGACTCAACGATCTTCGAGGTTTTTTCCATCCAAAACGCTCCTCTGATTCTATGTTTCTGCTGTCACCACTGTTTTGCCACCCAGATAAATACCCCAAAGACGCATCTTTTGCCCTTGGTCTTTTGTCTGTCATTGAAACACCCGCGATGACTTTCCTGACTTACCAGTCACCGACGTTGTGCCAGATGCTGTCGCTTCGCTGTGGGTTTAGAGCTGTTTTTTCGCCATGGCCTCAAACCATTTCTGGCTGGTTAGAGAGAGAATTTTAACATGACTTGACTGGCTCACATCAGTGAATCGCATCCCTAAAACATTTAACACCGAGCTAGTCCACATCAGATGGGCACCGCTCACACTTCTGTTCATTGCCACTCAGAAATGAATCAGAAGGTTAATATTTAAAATGTATCTATCACAGAATCATTTTTTTCTACTTAGCAACCTGATGAAGGCATTTGAGATAACCATTTCCTCTACACTTCCTTGAATTTTTTTGTATCGGTTTCAGCATTTAAAAAAATGGAACTAAATAAGACAATCATTTCAGTCTAAGAAAGGTCCAGTAAATCACCCAAGTTTTATATCTCTATTTTTCTGAACTTATGCCCAAGAGCCTAGAGATTGAATCCATGTGCTTCTAATTTGAAAACAGGCAGTTCACATATTTCTGTAATGACCTCAGCAGCAATCTCAGCCCTGCAGACCCAGGTGTGCCGTGTAAAGAGCGAGAGACATGACTGCTCCGCTCAGCCACACGAGGAGACGATGTGTCAAAACAAATGTCAAGATTTGGGATTCGTTTCGCCTGGCCCCAGCAATGCCCGGGGATGATTTATCAGCAACCCACTGCGGTGCACGCTCGCGTGGTTTGCAGGAGTCTAAACCACGAGCAGAGCTCCCATATGACTATTTTGTATTTCTACTAATTGAAGTGAGAAAACACCTTTTCGCACATCCATAGGACCCGCATTACCAGTATTTTTGGTTTTCTGCATACAGTGTGCACGGGAGCCGGTACCTGTCAGGTGCTGACCACGCGCCTTAGAATGACGTTTTAGGGGCAGGAGCTGGTGTGACCCAGGTGACATTACAGCAGGTCGAGCTAAAGCCGTGTCTGCCATCAGCAGCACAACCATTGCCTCCAGCTGAGCCCCGCTTTGCCCTTTCCTCCCCTCCTGCTTAACGACCCACGCAGAGAAAATCTAATGAGAGAGAGGATGGAGACGAGCAATTGCCAGGGAACCGGCTCCAGTCTCTTCCCTGTGCTGACCTCTCAAGGCCCTGGAATAATAAAGCGTTCATTTCCAGCGCTCACCGCTCCGTGCCCCCGCGCACCATCGATCGCAGCCTGCTGCCCATGTGCCTGGACTCCAGCACTGCCCTGGGCAGCCTGTTCCAATGCCCCACAGCCCTTTGGGGAAGAAATTGTTCCCAGATCCAACCTCAACCTCCCCTGGTGCAACTTGAGGCCGTTTCCTCTGCTCCTGGCGCTTGTTCCTGGGGAGCAGAGCCCGACCCGCCTGGCTCCAAGCTCCTTTCAGGCAGTTCAGAGATCAGAAGGTCTCCCCTCAGCTCCTGTTCTCCAGCTGAACCCCCCAGCTCCCTCAGCCGCTCCCATCACACTTGTGCTCCAGCCCCTTCCCCAGCTCTGGTCCCTTCTCTCAACTCGCTCCAGCACCTCAAGGCCTTTCTTGGTGTGAGGAGCCCAAAACTGACCCCAGGATTCAAGATGCAGCCCAAAACCAACGAGTGGATATGGCTTTGCCCTCCTCCTAGACCCCTTGTTTGTGCGTCCCATTTCTCCAGCACAGTTAACTTCTGTGTTTGGGCTTCTACATTTTAAAAGTATCCTTAAAGCAACCTTTTCACTCTATTTTGTCCTTGGATAAAAAATACAGCGCATCATCAAGGAAGGGCTTTGGCTCTTGTGTTTCAAGCGTAACCTCTGCTCCCCTCCTTGGGCTTCGCTGTTCCTGGCTGGTCTGTGGGATTGCGGTGAGAACCTCCAGCTGCCATCAGACCAGCCGTGGCCTCAGGAGATGTCAGGCAGGCTCCTGCCTGGAAATCACATCTGGCAGCAGAGTTAAAATTGGAGATGCCAGCAGCCCCTCGTGGCTGGGACACTGGTGCCGAATGCGGCACTGCTGGCTGGTCCGGATGGCTCTACCAAAATCACCACCGCTGCTGCACCGTGGTGCCCGGCAAGGATGAAACCTCCTGGTGGCACAAAGGACCTCAAAACAACATTTAGCCAGTCTGAAGACCTGCAGCAGTGCTCTGGACAGATACGTGCCCAGTACCTTTGCAGGGATGCTTGGAGCCCCCCTTCTAAGCCTCCCAACCCACAGGCTCAGGGACCAGCCAGCACAACAGGCATGGATCTCAGAAGACCATTACATTTTATTCTCTGCTATAGGTTTTCATTGTTTCCCCCACATGAATTTGGTCTGGAGCAATGGGGATATAGAGAACTGAGGATAAAAGAGAGATAAATTGCCTGCGTTCATTCTAAAAATACTAATTTTCATCTTATTCCACAGTGTCCTTGTGCAAACACAAAGAGGTTTTCAAAGGTGCGTCTTGGGAGATTTTCTGAAGAGAAAAGAACAAATTATTTATCACATACATGCATGTTGCACATTGCCCTGCCAGCTGGGTCGGTTTGGGTCAGCAGATAAAGGCTCCCGTCTTTTGACCCGCAAACAAGACAGCACCATCACGAGGCATAAACCCAATTTGCTCTTGCACGGTTACAAAACAAGGACTCTCAGCCCTTTCCTGCCCCTGAGCTGAGCATCTTCAGTATGGGATGAATGATAAACCGAGGCTGAAACTCAGGAGAAATGCCCTAGTGAATAGTTCATGGGTTCCTCAGGGAGACTCTTGCTATTGAATAGCCTCAAAGCAACCCAAAAAAAACGAGGCACCTGGGCCTGCAGCTGCATGCGGCAGCTTCATTTTAGCAGCGGGAAGTAGGTTACCCAGGGATTAAACCCAATTATGCAGCAGGGATGCGAATGATTGTGTTTGGAACAGAATGCCTTAAAAATGCAGCAATAGTCACAGCTTTCCAGATCAGGTAATTAAAGCCGATGTGGCGGGGGTCGATGGGCACATCTCAGGGATGGAGATAGTGGGGCAGGCAGAGAGCACCGGTAAGCAGGGCTACCACAGCACGGGGGCTGCTCATCCCAACTGTAATTCTCTCCTGGCTTAAACCCACCTTTTTGCAGCTGAATTTTAGGCTGCGTTCAGGGGCAGTGAGGGAAATGGTTTGCTTTGCAGCGATGGGCAGGCAAGCACATCTCCTGAAGCCTGGCAATGAGCAGGAGCAATTAAGTCAGGCAGCCCCCGGGAAACTGCGTGATGAGCAAAACACTGAGAAATTCCTTCTTCCCACCCCAGCCCAAGGCTGGAGCGCTGGTTTATAGCCAAGGCAGCAACCAGCAAAGCAAAGTGGGGGATGTTTTCCCCGTGCAATAGTGCCCTGTACGCTGGATGAAGGTTTCTCAGGTTGGGCAGAGAGGTGGTGGCTGAACCATCCCTGGAGACATCCCAGGCCAGGCTGGACGGGGCTCTGAGCAACCTGAGCTGCTGAAGATGTCCCTGTCATGGCAGGGGGGACACTGGGGGAGTTGGGAAGGTTCCTTCCAACCCAAACGGTTCTATGTTTCTATGATTCTGTGCTTCTATGACTCCAAGGCTCCAGCAGCAGGAGGGGAAACAGCAACATGAAAACCTGCATGGAAAGAGCTCAGCAATTACAGCACGTGGCACAGACCTGCGCTGTGCTTTCCCCTTCCTCTGTTCGATGTCATCTTTGACAACTTGCTCTTGGTCATCCGCTCACACCCGAGTTTCCCAGACATGGCTCAGGAATGCGAAACAGCGTGTAAAATCCAGTCTGTGTTTTGAACTGTCTTGCAAAGCTCCAGGGATATAATGTAGGGAAAGGTGTGTCACGAAGTGTAAAAAGGGAACAGGCTCTTGTGCTGGGGAGTTAACAGTTACTATGGGTATGAGCTGGGGTTGAAAAAGCCAAGATGACAGTAATTCTGCTCTGCCTATCCACTGCTGTCCATGGCAAAAGTAATTGTCATTAAAATAAATGACATTTACTTGCCCGGATTTTGCAGCAGGAGGAGCTGGAGGGCGGTTTGTCAGGAGGGGCTGAGCATCGTGTCTGCGGCTGGCACAGCACCCAGGATCTGGCTGTGGCCAGGGTGGGCACCTGCTGCCTCCAGAGCTGCTGCTTGAAAGTGGCTGTAATACGTGGCCAAGGCAGGATACTGAGGCTTATTTATCATAGAACAGAATGATTTTGCTTGGAAGAGACTCTCGGGGTCATGGAGTCCAACCATTAAACCAACATTGACACCAAACCATGTCCCTGAGAACCTCATCTTTTAAACCCCTCCAGGGATGGTGACTCCACCACTGCCCTGGGCAGCCTGTTCCAATGCTCGACAACCCTTTCCGGGAAGAATTTTTTCCTAATATTCATCTAAGCCTAGCCACAGTTTTAACACACTACGACGTAGTGGTGAGAGCCCAATTCTTTCCCCAGGGAGCTGAGGGCTTTGGCATGGGGACAGCTCTGCCAGCCCACTTATACCCTGAGCTAGGCCTGGGCAATACACAGGGTCTGGGATGGCTTCCCAAAGCCAGGCTTATTTTACCCAGACAGCCTGCAGATTCCCAGCCAGGCTTTGGGATACATCACTCGTGCACTAGCACTGCAGGAGATCCTCCATCTCTGCAAAGTTCGATATGCTCAGAGCAGCTCGGAACACAGAGCAGATCATTTTGGAAGTGTACATTATTTTACTCAGCAGCCACCAATGGGAAGCACAAACAGGCCAGGCCAGTCCTTGTAGGAAACCTCCCCTCGAAGCATTTGCCTGCTTAACGCAGATCCTGTGCTCTTCAGGGATTATTGCCGCTATTACCACGCTTATGATTCTAATGTTATTTTGCTCTTAAAACTCTAATGAAAGGCCAGGTCCTGATCCGCAGGCCAGTTCTGGTTTCTGCTGCCATCACCACCGCAAAGGGTGGTGATATATTCTGCTGCCATCATCATCCGCAAAGGGACCGGGGACCTTCCCACGCACTCGTCTGACCCCGCTCGGGGCTCACTTGGTGGCTGCCCCATCCCTGAGACGTTTCTTCTCCAGGTTCAAAGCCAGGTCTCCGGGACATGTCTGCTCCTGAAAGGATGAGTTTATAGGAATTGACAGAGCTGGCTTTTCTCCCTGCAAAGGAAGGAAGTGACTTTAAGCTTAAAAAAGCAGAGCCATCTGGCAGTGCACAGCTGTGGAAATATTATATATCTAATTATTTATAGAGGTACCTGCGCAGGGACAAGTTCAGTTCTTCAGCCGTCCCTAACTGCGTCAGGAGAAAAACTCGTTTGATATAAAAACAACTCTGCAGTTCTTCACAAAAATATGCACATCGGGAGCTTTGGGTAGGGGAAGCGGCACCGTTTTCTTTGGTATTTGCAACCTCAAAGCATCAACAAGCTTGTTTTCTGCTGGTGGTCTCTGTATGGGGCACTGGCTTAAAATAAGACCTCTGGCATCTGAAAGCCATTAACTTGTACAGTCACAACAGCCCCAGCCATTAGCAGAGACAAAACAAGGCTAAGCAAAGCCACAGATAATTAACCAACTCTTGTTTCTCCTTAAATCAATAGCAAGAACATTACAGGAACAAACAGCCCGACGTGTCCCCAGGGACGCGGCTTTGCCAGCCGGCCACCCCCAGGAGCAGATTTCCAATGGAAATTATACCATCAGGTCCTGGGCTTTGAGATCAGATTTCCCTTATTGGCTTCCTGGAGTTATTTTAATCCATGAGGAAGACCTCAAATGGAGCTGGTTGTGGTCTGGAACCTGTGGTCTGGCTCTGAAATTTCAGGATGGGCAGGGATGGCTGAGCACTGTGGGGTGGCCCAGGAGAGACGATGGATCTGGTCGGGGCTTCCCCGTGCTCAGGGCAAGTACCGTGCACAGGAGTGATGGAGAAAACCTTCCCCGAGCCTCTGATGGAAAGAAGGTAGGAAATTCCTGCAGAAATCCTGCCAGAGCACAAAAGCACATTTTTCTTTGGGGAGAACATTGATGAAGGAGAATTTTCTATTAGCGTTGAAGATTACATCTGAAATAGCTGGTGTGAACAATAACTTCACAGAATCACAGGATCACAGACTGGTTGGGTTGGAAGGGACCTCTGGAGATCATCCAGTCCAAGCCACCTCCTAAAGCAGGGTCAGCAGGGCAGATCACACAGGATCACACCCAGGCAGGTTTTGAATGTCTCCAGAGAAGGAGACTGCACACCCACTCTGGGCAGCCTGGGCCAGGCTCTGGCACCTCAAAGTAAAGAAGTTTCTCCTCATATTGAGACAGAACCTCCTGTGTTTCAGTCTGTGCCCCTTGCCCCTCACCGTGTTGTTGGGCACCACTGAACAGAGTCTGGTCCATCCTCTTGACACACACTCTGGAGATATTTATGAGCCTAAATAAGATCCCTCTCAGTCTTCCACAGGCTGAACAGCCCCGGCTCTCTCAGCCTTTCCTCATCAGAAAGATGCTCCAGACCACTCAGCATCTTCAACCCAGCGTAACTTGGCACGCAGCAGCAAGAGGTGCTGGTGACCCTCCCATCTGACAACGGACCTGTCCCGCTCCCCCCGCCTTCCAGCTGCAAAACTCCCCATGAATCCTGGTTTGGGACACCAGCCCCTGCCCATAGAGGGAGACTGTCCCCCTGCACCCCTGTCCCTCAGCTGTAGCCACCCCAAGGCAGCAATGAGGGGCTGAACCAGAGCCCCCACACCCCCATGTGCTGCTCTGCCCCTGAGGAACCCCACACCATGAGGCTCAGTTTCTCCGTCACCCAGAGACAAGAAAGCAGGTAGGAGGAGAGACCTCAGGGAGAGGCTATAGATTTAGTAAAAGCTTGATAAATGCTCCCGCTACCTTAATTATCCCAGGAGCGGTGATTTAGTGCCTACTAGGGAAGCGCCTGTTTCTGGGTTTTGGCAATAAGTGCTCGTGCATCCCGAATTACCCATTATAAATTAATAAAGGAGATGGAAGTTAAATTATAATCATCCCTGCTATGTAACTTTTTTCCTGATAAGAAAACAATATCAGTAGGAATATATATATATATACACACAGAGTACATATTCAGTAACGAATTTTCAAAGGGTTCCCCTACCAACACCACCTAAACTGCATTTTCTTGCAATGCCTGAGATTTCAGTATGGAGTTAGAGTGGGTTTGAGCCCTGGAGAGAGTTTTATCAGTAATCCTCCATTTCAAACCAGTATTTGCAAATTATGGGAGTGTGGAGATGGCAAATTCATCAGCTGAAGCAAGGGAGGAAGAAATGTTCCCACGTTTTATAGGAAAAAGTCTTAGAAATGAAAACAGTCACTTTTCCCCCTTTCCTCATTTTGTATGAAGAAGTCTTAAAGACTTACAGCCAAGCATATTTTCTAAGAATAAGTCTTATCTCTTCCTTTTTAAATTAGAAATTAAAGTCTTGTCAGCCCTGGGAGAATGGGAAGGAAAGTTATCTTATGATACCACAGGAAACTGAGCGCTGGGAAAAGAAGAAGGGGGTTTAGACAGATGGTTTAAAATTGCCGTTTAAAGTGATGACAATCTCTTACGAACACTGGACGAACATGGCATGTGATAAAAATTCAGCATCACAGTTCCATAGGCTAACGCGTTACAGCCAGCAGCAGAGATGTGTTACATCCCAACTGGTCTTTCGCAAAAAGGAGGAAAAACCAGAAAAGACACTTGTATTTCAACACCCGAGTTTGTTTCATTCTGTGACACCAGGATGCAGAAGAGAGCTCAATCACAAAATAGCGCTTTTCTTATTAATTGTGACCCAGTCCTGCTACTTCAGATAGTTTTCTCTTGATTTCAGCAGAACACCACCCTCAACCTTTGCTCTTTTAACACGCTCAGGCCCCAGAAATGTTCTGCGGTCCCTAATTTCATGCCTGCGCTATCGCATCTGCTGCAGCATCGCCGTGCGGTGAAGGTATGCGCGCAGCAGATGGAGGTTTCTGCTCCAACGCCGCGTCCTACCTGTCACCCATCCAACAGTTTAAAGGCATTAAATTACTCCATCTGCTCTTGCAGCTTGCACCGAGCCTGTGCTTTATAGACTAACGGGGATTATTTCTTTTTTTTTTTTTAATAAATGAATGAAAAGTTGCTTTGTAAATTTGAGGCCAGAGCTGACTCATAATCTCTGCTGACAAATTTCTGTCAATATTTACTGACATATCCAGAGATCTGTAATGTTTAAAGTATCAGTTTTTATGCGAAAGCTGCTTTCAGGAAGCGTCTGGAAAAGCGTAATGCGCTTTCTCACATTCTCCCATTCATTTCTGCTTTAGCCCGATAATATAAATGTGGAACATATACACCAGTATAATAAAGAGAGAAGTAAGAGGTGCTTGAGTTTCAACTATGAAAAAACCTTTCCATGTCTGTAAACACGAAAGTCTGGTAATTTGTAAGGAGGTGATTCTGGCGAACCTTTTCTGCTGCAAAATGCATATTTTCTCTATAGTGTAAAACAGGGACACCCCCCCCCCCCCCCCCCCCTTTTTTTTTTCCGCTTTGTAACCCGTATTTCCCTTGGCAAGCCCAAACACAACATCGTTTTCGGTGAGGTTTCCACCTGCCCTCCACAGTTTTTGAGCATAGGTGTGTGTACAGGATGCAAAAGTACAAGATTTCCCTGGATTTACTGCCCTCAAATACACCAGAATTTAGCATACATTAACAGCATGGGCTTTAAATCAAAGCAGCATTTCTTAATACATTATTTATAATGAATCAATTATTAATAGAGGTAGCTTTTTTCTTCCCTAATAAATTATTATGAACTCTGCTATAACACGCTGTACCAATATGTACCATATAAATAATGTTACGTGTTTCAGTTTATGAGGACTTTTAAGCAGTTCACTGAGACATTTTCTACCACAGATTTTGAAGTGTTGCCTTCACTTCAAGCTCAAGCAATCAAACCTCCTTACTGCAGGTACTTTATCTGGCGGCAAACAGATACTTCAATAAATCACTTGATAAATATCTGTATCATTTACACTGGAATGTAAATAAATGTATTTTTTGTACTACTGGAAATATGGAACCTTCTTCTTTACATTTTTTCTGCTTTCTCTTCTTCATTGCAAATATTTCCTTTTTTTTTTTTTTTTTTTAAATTCTGAGTGTATCTTATGTTTTAATTTTTAGCTGCAGCACACCAGGCCTGACTTTCGTCTCACGACGGTGGATTCCCCAGGCCTCTGCTTTTGGGGTCCTCCCCAGAGCCCTGCGGTAACTGGGGGTCTCTTGTGAGGAGCAGGAAAATCTCCCGAGCCATAATGCAGGAGGATAAATAAATAAATACGTGAGCTGCCATGGAGAGGCGCAAGGTCTGGGGGCTGGGAGGAGACATCTCCTCTCCCTTTGCTCTTTCTCCCTTTGCTTCCCACCAAAGTCACCGATTAGAATCATGGAACCTTAGAAGAGTTTGGGTTGGAAGGGACCTTCAAAGGTCATCTAGTCCAACCCTCATTGCTTTACATTGCTTAACTCTCTAAAGCCCTTTTCTCAGATGGACTGATGACAGATGAAAATATACTACCCCATATTTCATTATTTTCCACTTAAGTTCCTAAGCAGATGTTGTAAAAGGTATGTCTTTGTACGAGGGAGAGGCTCTTCTTGCAAAATCCAGCACTAGCAGCTGCCATTCCCCAAAAAAATCTGTGCCGGTTAGCACTGGGATGTAAGGACAGGGTTTGTAATATCCAGCACCTAAAACCAGAGGTGGCTACACCTGAAAACGTCAGTCTTAAACCCACTGTGCTTCTGCAAAAGGGGCGAGGGTGGCTGCATCCCCCCCACGGCCACACAAGCAGCCCCGTGACACCCCAAAAACCAGGGGAAATCCTCCCTGGGTGGGTCTGCAGGGTGAAAAATTCACCCTCTCAAACATTCTCATTAATTTCCCTGCATAAACATAAAGGCCCAGCCTCTACTTGGCCTAAATCCACAGAGTCCCAGCGTGCTGCAGAGCTGTACCAAAGGCTCCGAGATCCCCAATGTCTCTCTGCGTCGGTGGTGATTTACCGCTGGGATCCAAGAACCGCAATCAAAATACAATTTGCATCATCACATCAAAGCAAATTTGAGATACTTCATTTTCATTTTAATGTCTCTCTTTCCTTACTTTTAGTCACTTTGGCTTTTAATGGCACCATCTGAATTTTAAATGACAAGCCAGCTCCCTGCTTTCAGCTTTCCTCCCGTGAACCCCAGTAACTCAATGTGTTGTTGAGGTCCACGGTGTGCGTTATACACCGATATCGCATCAGCTGCTTGAGCGAGCTGCGATTTCGGGGTCTCTATGACAACGATACTCAAGCCTGGGTCTGGCTGATGTTGTATTTCCTCCGTGCACAGCGCAGCTTATCACATCAGAGAGAAATATTTCCCCCCAACTCATTTATAACTCCGTCTCTCCCCGGTGCAAACATGTGTGAACTGGAATGTGTGACTTCCACCAGTGTGATAGGTGATTTGAAGCAAAGCCTCGTCTTTTCCCAGTAAAACTATCGCTGTGACTGGGACAGGGCTGATGGCTGCACAGGGCTGTGCAGGACACAGGAGATGGCTCCGTGGCTGCTACGTGGGTGACCGCGGTGGTTTATCAGGTGGTGGTGGCACGGCTGTCTCCAGAGCCCTACCAAGATGATGGATGTTTTTTCTTCTCAGCTTTATTTTTAACCAAACTGACCTTGGAGACCTTATTGCTGCCCTTCAGTACTTAAAAGGAGCCAATAAGAAAGATGGGGACAGACTTTTCAGCCAGGCCTGTTGCATTGAGACAAGGGGTGACGGTTTTAAACTAAAGGAGAGGAGATTCAGGCTGTGTATAACAAATTGTTGGCCCTGAGGGTGGTGAGAGCCTGGCCCAGGTTCCCAGAGAGGTGGTGGATGAACCATCCCTGGAGACATCCCAGGCCAGGCTGGACGGGGCTCTGAGCAACCTGAGCTGGTGAAGATGTCCCTGTCATGGCAGGGGTTGGACTTCGAAAGTCCCTTCCAACTCAAACTACGGTTCTATGGTTCTATGAGTGCCTTTAGAGGAGCTCCAAGCCTTTCTTCCCTGGGCTCGTTCTCCCAGCCCACTAACACCCCTGGGATGCTGCCATTCCCCTACCCAGGTGATGGTTTGAAGACCTGGTGTCACTCCGAGGGACACCAGACCAGTGCTGCACCAAGAAGAGCAGTTTTCTGGGCTTTTGACAAAGCTGCAGTCATCAATATAATCCATATATATTTTGCAATGCAGTCCTACATCTTCTTAATGTACGCCCACCGTGACAGGCTACTGCAGCCCAGATGCAGCTACACGTTGGATTATTCCTCACTCATACATGCTACACCGAGTTTCAGCTTAATCTTTGACAATTGTCTATGTGGTTTCTTCCCCACAATATAGAATTCAAAGGCAATGAAATGGGAAATTTCTCAGGTCCTTCTGTGGACGATTCCAGGTTATTCCCACGGGGCAGTACCTGCTGTTTCCAGCCAGTAGTCTAACAAAATTTGCCAGGATGACACAAAAAATATCTTGCAGTGAGAAACTTTCTACTTCTTTGTTTTCAATTACTCTAAACTGATTTTTCCATAGCCAGGACCCCCCAGATACGGTAGGTGAAAGGCAGCGTCCACCAGCCGTGGTGGAAATCATTAAATTGGAGTAGTTTCAGAGGAGAGCTGCGGGGATGATGGAGGAGCTTGCCTGATAATGAAAGACACCGGGAACTCAATTTGTTTTCCTTAATGAAAAGAAGGTTAAGAGAGGAACCGCTCGCAGCCTCTAATTACTTCTGGAATTCAAATGTGATAATAGAGGGCTCCCCGGCCAGGCAGATAAAAGTATTCACAACCTGGTGCCTGCAAGATTCAAATTCAGGTTTGAATTAAAAGCACATTTTTAGCGGTGTAGGTTATTAACCACTGAAACAACCTTTGAGAACTCTTCTGATTTGAAGAGGTATTTTTTTTTCTTTCTAAACCTAAAGCTTTAGTTCAAATAGAAAAATCCCCAGGCATGTTTTACACAGGAGTTCAGACTAGATAATCATTATGGCTTTTTCTAACCTTATAAAGTATTAATATGCC
Organism: Pampusana beccarii; assembly: GCA_013399365.1. Lineage (NCBI taxonomy): Eukaryota > Metazoa > Chordata > Aves > Columbiformes > Columbidae > Pampusana > Pampusana beccarii. The sequence goes on along the minus strand of VWYH01010425.1, from coordinate 175,827 downwards.
ATCACCCTTCTGCCCTCCTTTTATACTCTACTCATCAACCAATAATTTTTTTCAGCAAACACACGGAATTTCTTGAACGTGGTGCCAGCTAGGAGGTTATTAGCGATAACGAGTTGAGGCTGAACACGGTAGGAACCATCCGTGGCCGAGGGTGACTGTCCCCTGTCACCGCGTATCCCCCCAGCCTGGCAGCAAATCCCTGCTGATATTGGAGTTATTTTCCCACCTGGATATTGAAAGGAGAGGCTATCGTCAGCGTGTGGGCTTGGTGGGACTGCGAGGGCTTGGCGCCCATGGGTGCGTCTTGTATCTCCAAGGCTGGGCTCAGCCAGAGCCGTGAGAAGAGCTGGAGGACCTGTCGAGAGGATTAACTGCTCATCATGCTGTCAGGAAAGGAAAGGCTAGAGAAAATCACATTTATAGCCCTTTCAGCTTTGAGCCTGAGCTGCCCACATCCGAAACAGCAAATCCATAGGGAACTCTGTCGTTTGCTACGCTGTGCATTTATTTTTACAAAACTGCTGCACGCGACAGTGGTGCAAGTTGAGATTCGGTGGACAGGATTCACTCCTGACCCGTTACGGTTTGATGACAGAATTTCATGTTACAGCCTCCAAAATCCCTGGGATTTATACCAGCACTTCACACCACTGCTTGTACGGTGCTGGAAGAAACTAAGGCAGATGTGAATTTTCCTTGTCCTTCCCCAGTGCAGGTTGTTTGACGTGGTCGCAGGGCAGGCTCTGACCATGGCCCTGTGCACCTCCCAGCCCAGAGACTGCTGGTCCCACCAGCCAAAAAACAATGACATTTCTGCTCTTGTTCTCATGGGGAAAAAGCTGAACATCATGAGCAGGTTTTCTGTGTTGGTTTTTTCTGTGTTTGTTTTTTCCTAATATGCACCCAAAATGTGACCCTGTCTGCACAGGCAAACTCTGACAGGGATTTTAACTTGGTGCCTTTTTTTTTTTTTTAGCTTGTTTCCTCCTAGTAATTTGTTGCAGTGCTCAAAAGTGGTAAAACACAGATAACACGTTAGTATCTTTGTTGCTGCAGGTTCTCAAGGCTGTTGCGATAGACATTGACACGACTGACACATGCACCAGAAAGCATTACCAAAGCTTGCCCTTCAGAGCAGCAGAAAATACGTATTAAAAAATCCCATAATGCTACAGGAGACGAGAGACCTGCAACAAATTTTTGTTATGGATGTTAAACCTTTCCCACATGGGTGTGAAACGTGCCCCTTTGCTTAATTGGGCAGTTTAAAACACGGATCCCCTTCCCTTGAGCACGGTGCATTGGAAAAATGTCACTTGCTTTTATCTGCTCCATTCTCATGGAACATCAGACAACTGAAATCGATAACACAGAGCAAATTCTACCAAAACTCACCCATTTTATCTGCCTGGAGCATCTGCCCAAGCCGGACACCCCGCAGGCGGGAAGATACTTGGACATCCGGTGCTGTACATACATACATAGATAGATATATAGGGATGTAGGTATGTATATTCCGAAGCACGGAGTGTGCTATCCATTTTTCAGCTGCATATCAATGTACATGATACTCTAGTTATTCACGTCAGTGCCAGTTGAACACTTCATAACATCAGATGGCTTGTTAGCACTCAGGTTGCTAGATTTTACTGTAAATAAAATTCCTTTTTCTGCCTATTTTGATTACTTTGCATACCAGTTCACTTAATTCTCTCTCATTCTAGCACATGAAAAAAAGAAAAAAAAAAAAAAAGCAGAGATTTTCCTTATCTGTTTTATCAATTCCTAATATCTAAACCACCATATTTTAACAAACATGAGATAAAACTAACTCCATCTAGTTCAAATGAGTATAATAAATCAACTCCTTTAACAAGGCGACAGCAAAAATACCCCAAAGCATGTTTCTCACTCTGTCTTCCCCTTCTTCAAATGTCTCGGGACAGAGACATTACGACAATCCCTGGAAATCAAGTTGACATCTTCTATGCTATTCATTGTTTTATGTACTTTTTACATGCACACTTTGTTTTGTGTCTTGTCCTTACCTCCTAGCTGTACTTATTCCCTCAAGGCCAGCACAGGCAGTACACGTAGAGAAACAGTTTTCAGGATGAATAGATTATTTTAAAAGTAAAACTCGTGTGTGAGAAGATAAACTCAGAGCAACTTCTGTTGCTCTGCCAAGCTTACCTTGCCTCATGCTGGTGGGCATTAACGGTCTTCCCTTCGCACACCTTGTTTGGTGAGGCTGTACCACCACCACACAAGGTGCTACCACGATGGAAGGTGCCACCATGGTGGAAAGTGTCACCACCACACAAGGTGCTACCATGATGGAAGGTGCCACCATGGTGGAAAGTGTCACCACCACACAAGGCGTTACCATGATGGAAGGTGTCACCACCACACAAGGCGCTACCATGATGGAAGGTGCCACCACTGCGCAAGGTGCTAATGTGACAGGAGGTGCTACCACCACAAAGTTGCTACCTTGATGGAAGGTGCTACCAGGATGGAAGGCGCCACCACCACACAAGGTGCTACTGTGACGGAAGCTGCTACCACCATGCAAGGTGTCGCTATGATGGAAGGTGCCACCGCCCCAGAAGATGCCCAATGATGGAAGGTGCCACCGCCACGCAAGGTGCCACCATGGTGGAAGGTGGTGCTGCTACAACAGAAGGTGCCACCACCATGCAAGATGCCACCACCACACAAGGTGCTGCCACAACAGAAGGTGCTACCACCATGTGAGGTACTACCATGACACTCCTCTCGCGTACACCTGCAGCCCTGGCTCCGAAGCACACTGTTTCTCAGCAGAACACTCTTCCCATATGGCTATTTTTAAAACACACATGTAGAACGTAAATCAACTTCAATTTCAAGGACTCTGGTTGTGTTTCATATTTTTCACACAACACAGCAGGTGGGATGGAGTGGCAGGGGTGTTCAGGTGCTGTATTCCCCACCGGTGAAGGATGTGGCCAAGGAACAATTCTGCTTTTGAAGGAATTATATAAAAATGACACATCCGTGCACAGACCCGTTCCCCTCTCCAGTAAACGGCTGCTCCTCTTGTTCATACCCAGCAGCCAGCAGAAGTGAGACAGCCACAGGAATCCAAAGAGCAGATCTGGCTCCTCTTCCCAAGTGATGGGAAAGGTTATTTTCCTTTCTCTCTTGCTGGTGCACGAAATCATCACTCACACTTCTACAGATCAGATATTTTGGATCCAGGTTGTGCAGCATTTACCTGGTTTACCAAAAGTAGTGAAAACAATGGCCCTGTGGCTAGAACCAATCTCAAACAAAGCTACTCTACCCATGAAGTTTCTCCAAGCTCCACACACCTGGAGCTGGCCTGAGAGCATGAAGGAGGCTCAAAAGCTTATTAAACATCAGGATGCTCCAGCTAAAAATGTGCTGTGAAGAGCAATCCATCCCAATAGATTGCTGCACTGTCTGCAGTTTCTGTTATCCATAATTCACATCTTTCCTTCCTAGAGTTCTGCTTTATTCATTTATTTTCTTCACACTTCTTGGGCCTTTTATGTACATTTAATTACAATATTAATCAAAGAACTCAGAAGAAATTCCTATGCAAATGAAGTTACAAATTTGCAATTTGGAAAAATTTTAAAAACCTATTCATTCTACTTATATTGAAATATTTTAATGTATTTTTAATGTCTTGGCCCTGACAAAACCCATTTTCATTCAAGCAAAGAATACATTGAGCAAATATTATTCTCCCACATTTATTTCTTTGTCAAATAATTGATTTTTTTCTTAAAAAAAAAACTTTCGCCTATGTTATCGATGACATTACAGAAATTGCAGCGGGCAGATTTTTACAGTTAACAGGCATTTTTCATGGAAGGCCCATCATTATTAGAAGCCCCGTTTCTACAAAGCATGTTTCTGCTGCCGCTTCATTTCTTCTATTCTCTTTTCAGAGGATTTGCCATAAATCCCTGTAACCACCTTTTCTTTAATGAAGCAACGTTATCTGCAATGAGGCCAAAACTCCAGTGGTGCTCGGTGCCCTGTGCCTTCATGAGAAAAATCTTTCCCTCTCCTCTCCCAGCACGTTAATATCCTCAGCCCAGTAAATGCATGGGCAGGACACGTTGCAGATATTTTACTGGACACGGTGTAAGCAGCACCTGGGGATCGATGCTGCTGTGTGTTGGTGGGGATGTTTGGGAGCTCAGAAAAATGTTCTGCGGTGCTTAAAAGAGGGCGATGCAAGTTAAGCACGAGGTACTTGCAGAGCAGCTCTATAACCTTCAAAATATATTAATAGTGGAGGTTGGGGACTGGATATTTTTAACCCAAGGAAAGGTATAGAAATGTTGCTAAATCGTGTTTAAAATGCCCTCTCTCTGTACATGTATCTCACTGTCTCCAGCTAATTATTGCCTGCTCCAAAGAAAAATCTCTGTTATTCAAAAAGAGCAAAGCATAACTACCCCTCGTAACTGATACCTGAATGGCCATACACAGGGTCAGAGTTTGCCCAAACACAGAAAAATCAATCTTTAAAGAGAATGATAAAAATGTACGTATGGACAGCAGCTTACCAGGACTAGGTCTGAGTCTAGGCTCAAGCACAAGACTAAATGGTGAAAGCCACCTACACATGGACTCCACATCTGTGTGGGGAAGCGCTGCACAGAGGAGTAAAATAACCAGCACATCCCCAGCCAAGCCCTGCAAATGAGCTGGGTTTCATCTCAGGAAAGGGACCTGCATTGTTCTCAGAAGATGTCACTTCAGTGATAAGAAGAATAACAAATGGGTTGTTAGGAAGTGGTTGGGATGGAGCTGGAATGATGGCTTGGACCTTCTGGTGGTCTTGGTGTACCCACAGGCAGGACTAAGAAAGGATGAGGGAAATTCAGGGAGAATAACTTGTCTGAGGGTTGATCTAAGTGCAATTTGTGGCAAAACACTTGCTGCTGGAAGCTGGGAGAGATTGCAAAGCAAAGGAACATTCATTTTCTGCCCCAACCAGCAGGAACCTGAGCAAGTGCCTCTGGTGGGTCCCAGTCCTGCTCCTCCAATCCTGCCTCCCTCTGCAGTTTCACAGCTGAGTTTTAGCTAAAAATACTCCTTTGTCTTGTACTTTCTAACTTCCTGTGCAGTTTCTCTGTAGACAAAAGTGGAGATCGCTGCCAAAATCAGATACTCAAGGAACCCTATTACTTATAAAATCAAGTGTTACCACGTGATGGCTGCAAACATCTGGAATCCATTTCTCCCTGGTACGCTCTCGCTCCGTGTGGGACTCAAGCATGCTCAAATATCAGCCTCAAGCGGAGTTTATGCAGCTTTCCCAAAACTGAAACAACTCCCGCGGAAAGTGTTTTGCAGATAATTAAAATTTCAGGGGAAAAAAAAAAGGAAAAAAAGGAAAAAATAACATTGTCAAGCAGCAAACAGAAAGATTTTTAAATGCTTTAAATGATATTTCTTTTTATCTAAGGAAAGCATTTTCCTTCCTTTTTCCTCAAAGTCAGATGTGAAATTCGAACCGAAGAGCTGTTCCCCAGCCACACCATGAGTTAAGCCACACTTAGGGCTGTTCCTTTGGGCTGCTCATGAGCTGGGCAGGAAACCCTCTCAGCAGGATATCTGGTGTCCCTGTGTCCAGAGCAGGGAGCTGATGGGAGCACACCTGGGTCCCAGTGAGGTGTACGGTCTCATCGCACCCCGAGCAGCACCAGGAGAAGAGGTCCTCAGGGCATCATCCTTGTAGATACCCAGGTCTCAAACCTCAAAGGGATTAAAGTGTGGGGTTTGGACTGATGGTCCAAATTGTGTTGAGTTTCGGGCCCCTCATGCCAAGAAAGGCCTTGAGGGGCTGGAGCGAGTTGAGAGAAGGGAACGGAGCTGGGGAAGGCGCTGGAGCACAAGTGTGATGGGAGCGGCTGAGGGAGCTGGGGGTTCAGCTGGAGAACAGGAGCTGAGGGGAGACCTTCTGATCTCTGAACTGCCGGAAAGGAGCTTGGAGCCAGGGGGGTCGNCAGGGGTGGGTTATGGTTGGACTCGATGATCTTGAGGGTCTTTTCCAACCAAAATGAGTCTATGGTGACCTTGGATGGTGATGATACGGGGTGCTGAGCCAAAGTGCAGAGAGCTGGTGCAGGTGGGACAGGAAATACCTTTGGGTGGTGCCCAGGATCTCCTGGTCTGCAGCGCTGTCCCACTCAGGCAGTGCTAACAATTTATGGGTGGATGCACCGATATTCAGTACAGGTGATGTCTCTTTCCTGAGGGAAATATCAGCATGTAATCCACCCATTAGTGTCAGATTAATATACTATTTTCATTCAGTGTTATAGAGAGTAGAACTTCCTCCCCTACCACATACTCACAAAGTATCACCCGGACAGATTAGTCCTAAAAAATCCTATACAATTTTATTGTGTAAGACATTAGGGTGGGATCCATCCAGGGCGATTAATAAAGATTGTCTGCTTTGATAATAAGGGTGTAAACAACATTTTTTCTGCTGGGAGCAAACCTTTATGCCCTGCACTTAGATCATGCTGGCACGCAGTGCATTCGGAAAAACTCCTGTTGCACTGATCCCAGGTCCTAAAACACCCATTCCTGGGATTAGTCCCCTGTGGTCAGAAACAGCAGAATTACACAATTATTGGTGTGCAGTCTCTCTCTCTGACTAGTTGAAAATATAATTATATAGAGCTCTACTAGATGCAACTAGGATGCTTCTCTTTACCTCACCAAGAGCATCCCCAGGGCACAGTTCTAAGCGCTTGAACCAAACGGGACTTTGGAGGAAAGTCTTTCTTTTCCCTAACTTTAGAGTTTTACTTTATGCTCAGGCACACCTCCTACAAACCTCCCCGCTGACTACGCACAGCTAAACTGCTCTGCATGAAATATTCAGCGAGTCGGAGGAGGAAAGCACAGGAACAGCCAAGCAACCTCATGAGAGAGGCATGGGAAGAGAGAGGAGGAAGACACCTGCACTGCCGGCTGTATCCCAATTAATATTTAAACATTTTATACAGAGCTGGGACTTTTTTGAGCAGAGCGAATTGGAAAAACTCAGCAGTGTTTTAATTTGGAGCCTCCCGAGCTCTCCAGGCAGGTTTTACAGAGCCCAGCTCTGCTCCCCTCCCCTGGCACAGCAACAAGTTGCTCCTCTTCAAATTATTCTCATACTAATTAGACTACGGTAAGTTAAGAGAAGGATCAACGTGCAGTCCCAGCCAGAGATGTTTGCAGCCACCTAAGCTGGCAGGAGAAGCAGCTCAGAAGGACACAGGTCCCAGCAGGACACAAGTAGGAGGTTTGCTGAGGGTGAGCATGGGGTGCGTTTGCAAGCTCCATGTGTCATAAGCAATTTCGAAATCGTAACCATTAACTTCATAGAAATGGTAGGTTTTAGCCACACACAAATTGCACTGAAAACCATATAAGAATTATGTGGATTTTTTCTCCTCAAGTCTTCCACCTGTAGATGACGAATGTCTACTGATAATGGCAGCTACCTGCTCTGCCGGCAAAGCAAACTCTTCTGTGTTCAGGTCCATCAAGAGGGGCTACAACTTCAGGGCTTTTTCCCCATCCTGAATATGCTCTGTGCTCCCCAAGCAATTCTTGCCCATGGAGCTGCCAATCCCCAAATCCTTAACCCCAAACACACCAAAAATGGTGCCCACGCAAATACTCCCAAATATTCAGAGATAGTTCATATTCCTGTAGCACAAAAGCATTATTTTTCTTTTTTTTTTTTTTTTTTGTACAGCAGTTTGTTTAATCTTTCTTTTTGTCACACCGTGTCACTTGTCACCAGAGGGGAACCACTCTTCTCATTGTATCATGTTCACAGGGAGCAACCCCCTTGCAGCAAGCCATGCTCGCAGCACTCAAAAGCTCTGGTTTTGCTCTGGTTTATATCCCCAAAAGCTATTTAATAGTTTGCACATTCCTCAGCATGAAGTTTACCCTCTCGGTAATTCATGGCTCAGCTGGAGCAAGAACATTTAAAGAGCCAGAGCTGAACGCGTCACCGCGCAGAGCAGCAGATGGGACCGTGCACCGACCTCCTCACCTGCCTGGCACGTACGTGCACAACGGGTGCCACCAGCTGCATGGACAACGTCATCGCTGCTTCTTGAGAAAATCAGGACTGAATCCCCATGCAAGGGATTTTATCCCAGGAGGAACCAGAAGGACCATGGTCCAGCCCTGGGTTGGGCTCCCCAATGTCCAGCTGTGCTACAAACTCCTGTCGTACGCCCGAAGCAGCAGGGCAGGCGTTTTTCTGCCTTTCTGTCTGTGTTCCTCACAAATCTCGGGTTATGTGCCAAAATCTGTGCTGTAGGGATGCTGCCTGGTTGCTCAGCAACCATGTTTGTGCTGAGCAGAGCTCGGGGTGGCGGGCAGCTGCCTGCAAGCGTGTCGCAAAGGGGTCAAAATTTGGAGAAAGCTATTTACATAGGAGAGCGAATGCTGCCTAGTGAAACTGGGTAAACCCCGCTTTATTTCCAGCAATAAAAATTGGCAGTTAAGTGTTGCAGGAGGAGGAAAATACACTGAAGTTTGGCAGCAGTAAATCTTTGGGTGGAAAGGCGTCGTTTCGCTTACCCCATTCCTCTTTGCTCTAAGTACCATAGTTGTGCAAAGGAAGGGAATAAATAACATGGGACATACCCAGGTTGCTGTGGCAGCACAAGTGGCTGTAGCACGAGTGTTTGTCGCATGTCATAGAAGCGTGAAATGCAGCACAGTCCAGGTTACCGCTCTGGAAGCGATCTTCAGGCTGATCTTGGCATCACTTTACACTTCACAGACTGTTCCCTTAATTATTAAATGCAATATTTACAACCCATCACTCCAGATTCCCTTTAAAGCTGCTGCTGAGCTCCGATCCCGTTCTGCGGTTCCCTGATCCTGCCACCTCCATCGGCAGAGCTAAATTCCTGTCTTTCCCTCCTGTTCTTAGATTTCCAACCCAACCCTGGTCATTTTACGGTTCCCATTTCTTGCTTTTAACTCCAAATGACATGAAGTGACTGCTGCTGTTCGTTATGCAGCGATGGATGTGCGAAAGCATGAAGGAAGCACTCCTGATACTGTGGGATCTTTACTCTTAAAATGCACTTTTTGAAGTCATAATATTTCAAAGCACATTTATAATATGTTTGCAATATGGGTAAAAAGATTACTTTAGTCTCCTGGAAAATGTAATTTTCCAGTAATTGGTCTTCTCCTACAGTATCTCATATACATGCACTAATCCCTCTCCTCCAGCCTTGCACGTATTTTTATCCAATGTTATACTAAAGTAGGCTGCTGAACTTCCCCAGTAGCTCTGATTTTTAAAATCCCAGTAACTCCTTGTAAAATCAGATTTCCACGAGGGCAAAGAGTTTCTAATTATCTATCACATGCTCTGAGATTCGTCTCTATGCCCATAGCACAATTTTCAGCTTTTCTACGGTTTGCAAAACCACCAGCTCCCCACTCCTCAGTCGCAGAACATTTTCTGAAAACCAGATAATATTTTCCTAACAGGTTTCACCTTCGGGATATCAATGGTTCTGGCGGTATTACATGCATATTCTTGAAAGCGAATTGATTTGTATTGTAATCACTATATATCTATTATCTGCAAAGGTACAAAATCAGAATATTAATGTACAACCTGATGAAACTTCGCTTGTACTTCAAGTGTGGACACATGATTAATACATCCCAGTCTCCACGCTGAAGAAGAGGCTTTTCTGCTATTTGAGCAAATAGGTGAGGTTTTGGTGGGTTTTATATGATACCTTGTTCAAACTTCAGTCCTGCCAGGGCCTTTTTTCCTAGTCCTACCTGCTCCAACTCTGTGGCAGGAAACGCTAAGTATCTGCTGAAAATTTAATGGGTTCATCAAAAGCTTTTGAGTATTATGTTAATAATTAATTCAACGTGAGTCAACATTACTCATTGTAGTCATGTTTCATGGAGTAATAAAAGACAGGGTTAGTAAAAATCTATTAGTATACCTATATCCTCCTGCTGTCTGTGCAGGATTGCTCCATACTGGGTATATTTTTCTCCGCTGCATATTTAATACTCATTTTCCAGTACCACGGCTGATTATTATTCTTAGTATGCTATTTTTGATGTAAATGAGCAACTTCGTTTCTTTTGCATAAACAAATCTCAGACCTCCTGTATTGTAATACCCGTGTTTTCCCCAGTAGTAAAAACTTTACCATTAAGCTGAGTTTATTCTCCACTCAGCATGAAGCCGGCACACAGCACCTGGCAGTAAGTACTGCAACACATTAACGTCTTCTGGCAAGAAACTTGAGGACAAAAGAAAAAAAAGGAAAAAAAGAAAGAGAAAAGAGAAACCAAGGAAATTAGAAGCTTCTGCATCCTATCATGATGGAAAATCATACCAGAAAATATTCCAAAATTCACTGGTGCATCTTCACCCACAGATGAGCTGCCCGTCCACCTCAGTACTTTAATTTCATACACCACCAGTTTCTAAGTGAACAAATATGAGGATGTTCTGGTGTCAGAATATCCAAGTATATTTCCTTCTGTTCAACAGTGCTATCATACGCTGCTGTGCTAGAGTTAGTTTTCTTTTGTTTCAAATAAACTTGAACGCATCCCTGCTCCTCCTGGGATGCTGGGAAGCCAGCGGAGGTGGAGGGATCCCACCCTTACACATCCCCCGGCTACTGCTCCTCGGCAAAGTCTTCAAAGGCAATTATCTTCTACTTCAACCCCTCACAATCTCAGTTCAAAGGTCAGGGCCCAATAAATGAGATTTCTACTCAATTGTCTAATCACCATTAATCTTGTTAGAGTGATCCTCAGCTCCATCTGTTCTCAGACTCTCTTACTTGCACTTTTCCCGTTCCTTCCGTCTTTCTTCCTCCTTTTCATTCCCTAGCACTTCTCCAAGCACATTTACGTATTTTCCTTTTGCTATATTTGGAATTCTCAACTCCTTTTTTTACAAAACAAAACTGCATTTCAAATGCTTCCAATTTCTGAATCTCTCATATTCAAGGTCTAACGAAATCATATTGAAAATGCTATTTGTTTTCAAGTTGACTTCCTACATATCCTAAATCTCTGCTAAATTTCCAAGATCTGTTTTTCCTGTGTCCTTTGAATAACCCTTTCTTAAACTCTAATCCAGCAGAGCCCAGACACAGAAACTCTTTCAGCTTGTCAAGACCTTTCCTCTCCATTACATTTCCCATTAAGTTTTCCTTTTGTTTTGGCTACTGTTTCAATCTCAGATATATTGACAGTCTCTATTCATGCTCTTTTTTTTTCACCTCTCCTGATTTTATGCTGGCACAGGTGTTTATGACCATCCGCTTAACAAAAATAAGAAACTGTTCTCAAAAAAAAAAAAAAAAAGGAGAAGGCACATGCTCGTGCACTCTTGGTTTCAATAGTGTTGATTCAATCATCTACTAGGATTTTCGCATCTGCAGGAGAAAGAGATGTTAAAAAGGTAAAAGTAAGAAACCTTTAAAGCAGTGTATAGGGAAAAAAATGGAGGTTTTGAATCTTCAGATATGTCATTTTTGTGTCAAATCGTAAAAATCCTATGTATTATCCATCTGACAGTATACATGCATATGATTCTATATTTAGCAGCCAGGAGATAAGCTTAATAGCTAGCTTGCGTTTGCCATCAGTAGGTCACGTGGCAGGTGTATGCATGGGACAATGCTCTGCTTCTACACCCTGAACTTCTCTTTCCTACTTCATTTGAAAAAGAAAAAACAACCATAACTCAGATCTTCACTCATTTCTTTGAATGCCTATCCTGGAAGTGTTCGAATTAAAGACATTCGGTATTTCCTACTGGTAGATTTAGGGTTATTCTATAGGAGGGAGGAGGGAGAAACGGTCTTAGTTACCCTGAAACTATACTTGTTTTCCTCAGAATTGTAAAGCTGTGTTATTTGCACCTTTCTAGCCTTCTTATGGGATTATTGTCTTGGGGAAAGAAGTGGAGCCTCAATGGAGCATTCCGGAGACGGCCTGATCTGACTTGAGGCAAAGACCACATGGACTCTTTATGCCTTTTCCTTTCTCACCCAGGCTGTTTCCACACGATGCGATGATTCAATGTGCTGCGGAGCTGGGCAGGCTTGGCTCAACAGCATACTTGGAAAATGAGAAGCGAGTTTTGCTGCTTAAAGCTCTTGATTTGTCAAGAGCTGAGAAAGAGCTGTGGGACGGGGCAGCTCAGAGGTGAGGGGTCTGAATCCTTCTCCGTGGGGAGGAGGCGTATCTGTACATTAAACCAAGCCTGAAGAGTGCCAAAACCTCTGTCTTTTGCTTTTGTGCAAGCAGAATACCAACCACAACCAGATAAAACCCTGGGGAAATGCTGAGGCTGCTGCGTCCATCAGCTCCCACCTGCACCCGCATCAGGGTTTATGGATGAAGGGCTGGAGAGCAGAGCAGTCTCCATCCCTCTTCCATCCTCTTCCCCAGGCCTTGTCAGAGATAGAAGAAAAGCTGCTAACATCCATGTTATCAAAATAGCATTGCGTCCTCCAGATAGTGCCCTGCACCACACACATGTGCTGGTGGGCTCGTTGCTCTCATTAGGAAGAGCACATCGTTAATGCCCCCAGAGCTGGCAGGGACAGCACTTCACCCCTAAAACTTTTTGCCTTGAATTCAAACCGTTCAGCAGTGACATATACCGCCTTGTGATACAAATTCCTTTTCATTAACTAGGAAGTGGAAGAAAGCCTTAATTAGGATATCAAATTTCAGGAAAATGCAGTAGAGGCCGTTCAGCTCTGAGGTTTGGGTCTCTTCAAACCCAAACACTGATGGCACAAAACCACTGTGATGACAGATGTGATGGGCTGCCACTGTCCCATGCTTTATGAGAATAAAAGCAATCAGACAGGTCTTTGGGCTACTGGCTGCAGGCCAGAGACTTTGTTCCCCAAAGTGTCAAACAGTTGAACAAAATTGTTGAACAAAAAGCACCAAGGTCCTAAAAAAAAAGAGGTGTGAAGTACTGGCTGACTGGTCCCCGGTACCGGTGTCTGTCATTGAAGCACGGTGGGTTTCACTGACATCAGGTGTGGCACTCAATTTGCCAAAACAGGAAAAAACCAAAATCATCTGAAATTCCCAGAAGGTGTTTTTCTCACTATTTCAATGAGCGTTATTTGAGGTGTTTTAGTAGGATACTCTAAAGGGAGTAAAGAGTGTGTGAACAGGCCCAGAGGAGGGAAGGTCAATCTGCTGTGGGTCCCACCATTGACCCGCAACGGGACCCACTGGAGGACCCACCGTTGGGCTGACGATCAGATCCGTTATGTGGCCTCCTTGATTTAACAAAATCTTATCAGACATACCTCTGCTTTTCTTGTGAAGCCCTTTTCAGCAGGAAAACCAAGGAAAATCTATTCGTGAGGCCATGTGGGTATCTTGTACACTTAGAACTGGAGGCGCACCAGACTCGGATGGCAGAAAATAAGGACAACCAGGGTCAGTGATTAAAGGCAGGCTGGCACACCTGGGTACGGTTATGGGCTCCTTGAACCAAGCCATACAGGAAAATGTTGTTTGCTGTGATTAAGTTTTTTCTCTTTTTTCCCTCCTCTGTCTCCAAACTGTAGGTCAGAGCATACCCAAAGTTTTACTTTCTTGCTCCCAACGGTGCATAAACGTTATATTTTGGAAAGTTTTCTGCTTTACCCTTTGTGTTAGGAGCCTCATAACTGGAACAAGGTGCAGCACTGGGGTAGGACATTTCCTGCAACGGGGACAAAACCCTGGGTTCGTGCTTTTTCACTCTTCTCTCTTGCTTTAAAGTGCATTCCGCTAACGTTTACAACTATTTAGAGACAAATACTCCATTTGCCCTAAGAGCTGGTTATGGGCTTGTAATGCTGAAATTAAAAGCAGAGTGATTTCATCCTGGCTATCGGTGATGGGCCCAGCCAGGCAGTAAAAAGGTCCCTGTGGTGCAGGTGGGTTGTGCTGAGCTGCAAGCCCACAATGTGTCTGCTGCGGGAGTGGAGGTGACGGTTAAGGCAGCCGTGGAAGAGAGAAGGACCATTTAAACAAGGGATAGATGCAGAAGCTTTTGGAGAAAGGGGAGATGAGAGCCCAAGTGTCTAGAATGGACAATTCCCAACACTGCCAGTCCTATTGCGAGGGGAAGGGCAGGGAAAATGAGATATAACCTGATGAAAGACGTGAGTACATAGATTGCTGAGTTCCCTGACAAATTAGGAAAACCACATGGCCTGATTGCTGTTTGGAAAAGAAAAAAAAAAAAAAGATGAATGGAAGCATCCATACATTGGAAGGAATTAGAAGATGGTGTGGATGAGTGTATTATCAAATCTTAAATGAATCCTTTGCTCACTAGAGCAATACACCTATGTCACAGCTGAGCTGGAATACAAGTTCTTGGGACACATCACTGCAGAAACCTCCAGAGACAGCCAAGCAGAGGGATCTGCTGGTTCTGGAAAGCTGCAGAGCACAACGTAATCTGCAAAGATGCCGTGACCTCTCATCTCAATGGCTCCATGGGCCACACACCGCCCTAAACGTGCCTGCTGAGGTTTCACAGAATCACAGGATGGTTTGGGTTGGAAGGGACCTCAAAGATCACGTAGTTCCAGCTCCCTGCCGTGGGCAGGGACACTTTCCACTCGACCAGGTTGCTCAAAGCACTGTCCTACCTGGCCGTGGACACTTCCAGGGATGGGGCAGCCACAGCTTCTCCGGGCAGCCTGTGCCAGGGCCTCACCAGCCCCATGGTGAAGAATAGCCCTTCCAGGAGTGGTTGTCCCTTCTCTCCCTAAGACTTCCTCATGGACAACATACCACCAACTACCCATCAAATCCACAGCCTCCAGACACCCCATGTCATACCGTAGTGTGGTTTCTCACATCACACAAAGACATTGACACCCTGGGCAGGGAAACTGAGGCATATGCACCACCCAAGCAAAAATTCCAGGACCCCCTGGGCCATCCTTCACCCTTTTCCTCCTTCTCCATTCCTGGCTTGGCTTGTGCTGCTGAGGGGCTGCCAAAGAGAGGCAGAAGCCTTGTCCCAAACCTCCTGCAAGGTTTTGGGGTTCAAGAGCTGTCTTGCCATCCCCAGTTCTCCCTGGCACTTGCCTCCAGCCCCCACATCCCTGTCCCCTCCAAGCCTTTGGGACAGGGCAGTCCAAAACTACTCCAAAAAAATCTAAGTTTCACCCCATCCCTTCTTTGAAACAGTGAGAAAAACATTCAGAGATGATGAAGCATCTATTATTGTGTTTTAAATGAAATTTGGGACTCGGAGGGACCCTTGGCACAGCCCCCAGCATCCAACAGCAGGTTTGAAAAGACTACCATTTTCTCCATTCAAAAGAAAGGTCTTTTTGACGGCCACAATGGCAGATGAATGACTCTCAGATTGACTCATCATCTGGTTTAAAAGTCAATACCGGTAAGGCCTCATTCCAGCAAAGTACTTAAGCCAAGTACTTGGGGTTAAGCACCCGTTTTGTCAGGGCTGAGATTCACAGGCTCAACTGCAGCTGCTTAACACGGAAATTACATTTTTCTGTTACCCCAAACTGAGCACTAGCAACTTTTTTCCTGTGCCTGACTCTGTAAGCCAAAATAATGATGAGCTGGAAGCACTGAAATTTTGATTTTTNTGTTTTTTTTTTTTTTTTTTTTTTTTTTTTAACTGTAGATGCAAAGGGGTTCAGCCCTTTCTCCACACCACCCCATGGCAAACCTGAATGGGTCTGAGGGATTACAGCCCAGGTCCCTCTGATAACTCACTTGCCTTCAAAAGACAGCTTTGGGAGTGCTCCAGGCCACCCATCACCCATTTTGTGTTTTGGATCATTTCAGGCAGAGATTTCAGGTCCTCTCTATCACACCTCCGCAGAAAAAAATAAAAAAAAATATATATACATATATCTATATATCTTGTAGTTTTTAGCAGAATTTCTCCATTTCACCATGTTCCATGTGGCCTCAGCTCTCAGCCCCACATGTTCACACCTGGATATCAGCCTTAAATCTACCCCAACCTGAAGAGGGGGGTTCATCTCCGACTGCTAAGGACAGCCCAAGAAATACCTTATCAGCAAAATGTCAAGCTTCACCTCTCTCTGATAATACCTGCATACAAAGAAATTACATCAGAAATGACTTCCCTCAATCTCAGTAAAAGCACATTAAGGAAAACTTCCATTTCTAGGAAAAAGACTTGACAGCTGTGTTGAAATTACCTCTGGTAATTTTGACTGAATGGAAGCTTTTATATTCGATTGCACCAAAAATGTAAAGTATGTGTCAGTTATTAAGCTTTTATGTCTGACACTCAGTCTGGTACCTGACGACATCTTTCTAGCAATCTGGAGATCGTGCAGCTAATGTACTTGGAAAGGGTAGAATTAGGTATGGTGGAAAGTCATTAAATCTGAAATTAAATAAGCTTTCTTGGTTCTTGAAGGTAGTCTTAACAAAAAAATGTTCATCTGCAGAAGTCAGAAAACCTCCAGTAGCAGCTGTCTGAGCTTTTTTGTTCTGCTTTTAATAGTGACAATTAGTTGACTTGAGTATCACACCAGCTTTGCTGTGATTAAATGGGGGGAACCTGCAGGCTCCCACAAAATGAAACATTGAGTCCTCCTCGCCACTGGCACCAGCCTGGGCACCTGCCTTAGTCTGAGCTTTTTTTAGCCCGGTTTCAAAGCTTAAAAAAAAGAAAAAAAAAACCTATGCAAGTGTTCTGACACTCTGGCAAGCCAAGCTATTTTCTACCCAAGGCTTTTTAAGCAAGAAATGTCTAATAGTACATTGTAAGGCTGCCTTTAAGGGGCAATTTCAGGGAGGGACACAGATCTCACTTAGACTGGTCTATTAAAATCCACATAAAAATAAACACACCAAAAAAGCTGAAGAAAAAAAAAAAAAAGCCTGTAAAATGTTTAGACCAAATTAAACAGCCTAGAATTGCTTAAAACAGTGTTGCCATGGTTTCGTACGCCAGCGGGATGCTACGCCATCTAAATTCTGAAATTCTTCCCCGAGATCTGGGAACCCCAGCCCCACAAAGGGTGATGGGCAGAGCACGGGGGGGCTGGTTCCTCACCCCGGGGCTCAGAAACACTCCCCAACACACCTGGGCACATCACTTATTTCAAAAAAAGGCAGCTCTTTGTTTCTTCTTGCAAGTATTGTGTGCAATTAAATATTTGGTAGGAAAAGTAACTACAAAATGGACATTGATAAGAGGTATATGACATGGTGTTTAACCGCATTTATAGCCACGTGTTTTGCGTAAACACATCTTCTGAGTGAAATCCTGTTCATGTTCACAGCAGAATTCCCACCTCACTTCCCTGAGGGTGGTGAGAGCCTGGCCCAGGTTCCCAGAGAGGTGGTGGCTGAACCATCCCTGGAGACATCCCAGGCCAGGCTGGACGGGGCTCTGAGCAACCTGAGCTGGTGGAGATGTCCCTGTCATGGCAGGGGGGGCACTGGGGAGGTTCCTTCAACACAAACCATCTGTGTTTCTATGATTTTTCTGTGCATGTGCAGCATCAAGCTACCTGTGCAAACTCCCACGGCACCCACCCCTCTGCAGGAGTCTGATGGTTGTTATAGGTCTTGGTGCAACAAGATCAAACCCCCCAGGTGTTGCCACTTGCCGTGTACTCCGGGATGAGCCCCATTCTGGCATTAGCAAGCAGCGCTGGTGCCTCGTAGAGCTCTCTAGAAAATTTGGGTTCCCACCTTACGGCTGAGGCTGTGCTTACAGAGCATACACATCCTGCGATTCATTAACGTGGTAACGATCTCTGGGTGAACATTAATGGTCTTTGCGCGAGTATAAAATGATACATCTCTGCCAAATATCTGGCTGTGGTTAGCAGCTTCAACTCTAAAGGTAAGCACCATGGAGGAAAATAAAATAGTGTTATTAAAAAAAAAAAAACCTCTCAAAATAAACCTTAAAGAACAATAAAAACAAAACAGTTGGGATATAAACACACCCCTTAGTGCCTCTGCTGCAGCACACACCACAGAACATATGGCATACAGGATCACCCATGGACCAGTGTTTCCTGTACGTACTCATGTTAAAGCAAGATGGGGAATAGCAAGAGGTGCTTTGCTTTACTGCTGCTACCAGGGACCCCTTCTGCACTTCACGTGGTTCTTGCCCCAGTGAGGAGAGCTCTTGCAAACCAATAACTGCTCTTGTTAGCAGGGCAGGCAATCAAAATAGATATATCCTGATAAATACAGGAAAAACAGGTGAGTTGGTTGTATCTGAGCATAAGCACAGGCCCTGCTGGAATGCCCACTCCTCTGCTGAGGAATGCGACACCAACAGTGTCACTCCTGTCTAGACACCACGGCACCTATCGGGGACACAGCATCTCCGCAGCCTGAGACAGCACTTGAACCCAAAATGGACTCTGAGCTTTTCTTCTGAAGTTATTTAGGACAGAATTTTTAGCAGGGTCGNGCAGGGGGGGCACTGGGGAGCTGGGGAGGTCCATTCAGCCCAGACTATTCTGTGATTTTTCAGCTGAAGGGCACATCCACAGGCACAAAGTCGGTGGCCCCGTCCCCTGTGCCAGCCCTGTGGTCTGCAAGGTACCAGCAGCTCCTTCGCAGGGACCCACCACGCGCATCTGCATCAAGTGCAGCAGAGGGGAGGAAGGCAGCCTCATAAAACCTGCTTTGATTTATTTAATGAGCTGCTTACTACCAAAGATGAAAGAAAGGAGCTAACAAACCTGGGAAGTGCTATAAACATTGTTTTCTAGCACTTCTTGATGGAAAAAAAAAGACGTGTTTCTTGGCAATATACATGAGCTCACTATCCCCAGGCTGTGTGAAGCTGTGTATGGGGGTCCCGAAGCCCTTGGATATCATATTGGGAAGGGCACCAGGAGTGATACCCAGAGGCCATAGTGTCCCAGGAGTATCTATCCATCCCACCTGCAAAGTCCTACAGCACCACCATCACCAGTGAGAAAGGAGCCAAGAGTCAGAGCCTATTGGTTACGTCATTAGCTGCCATCTAATTAATCAAAATAATAGTTTTTTAAATGACGTTATAGAGCTGAGATGAGCCATCTCTGATTTTCCCACTATTGCTCTGGACCCTACAATGCAGTTCAAACAGAAATACAGATGTACAACCCCTGCTGATGGCAGGTCCCCTGTATAACCTCATAACCTCCAGATCCCATTCACAAGATGAGCAACGCCTGAAATCCAGACTTAAAAAAGGGTCCCGTACCAGAGTTGTGATGCTCAGGGACCCCAAAATGCCAGGGGGTGTCATTAGCACATGGTCCAGCCCTTTTCTGTGCTGTCTGGAGGATGAACAAATCCCCCAGATTCAGGGATAAGAGGAGCCAAAGTAACGGATGTGAGACACCCCGAATCTGCCGATGGCTACAGAGGTAATTTAAAGGGTGTATATTTGAAGTGTAGTTCGCATTAAGTACCAGTGGGTAGGAAAATACTTCTAATTATTTCCCCATACTTATGTTTTCTCACCTCCATTTCTTTTATATTCAATTCCCTTGTTTTCTTTTTCAGAGTTAATTCTGTTTTCAGGCAAAGAAGAGCGCGAATACGGTTTGTTACACAAAATAAACTGCCATGCTCAGTGATTTGGCTACAAAATAAGCTGGTTTGGGGAATGCCATATACAGCATACTGCATAAAAACACATTTTCACAAGGGACTCTGTGAGACACAGCAGTTCCGTTCTCTAAACAAAAACAAGTCTTGTTTGCTAAGTCAGTTTTACATCTTTGGCGAGGGAGAAGTTTTCAAAATTCTTCATTTATTTTTGATTTATACGATTTTCCAGTGTTTTCCAGCTCTGTGAATTACCCAAAGCAGAGGCTGGAAGCACAGAGTGGAGTGTGGGCTGAGCCGTGGGGAATGTCTGGATGTGAACATGCGAATTCAGCACTTGGTGAATTTGTCCCCAAATGTCCCCACTCAGCAGCTTCAACACCAGCATAACACAGTTTCCTGGCTCTCATGGCATTATAGTGAGCCACAGTTTATCCTCTCCTCCTTTTCTTAAGGCACCAGCTTTGACTCCTGCAAATACATGAGATTCTCAGCAGTTCTTATTTTTGCTATTTTCAATTATTTTCATTTTCAGGTTTTTTTCTGTCTGCTTTTCAGTTAAAGGGTTGGAAAGATGCCCCTTCAAAAGGCAGAGAGCTCGACATGGAGGGCTTTAGGAATATAAACATGACATGGGGTCTCACGTCCCATGCTTCCTACATGCCAAAGGCTGACAAAGTGTTAATGTTTCTCTGGCCTGAGCTTAGTGTGCTATTGTCAATTTTTATTCTGCTATTGAATGCGTGGCCTCAGGCAAGCATTTGCCCTCTTTGCCTCAATTTTTCAATCCATAAAATAATAAAGAAATTACAATACTTTGACAGTTACAAAAACACATGACATTTATACCCATTTTACATAACGCTTACTTTTAAAAAAACTGATGCATTGCCTCAAATTTCACATTACTGTGCTGGGCTATCACGTAAATATCTCCAGAAGCAAACAGAAACGGTAAAAAGTTCGTGGTGGGTGGGACCAAAACTTCACAGCATGAGGCTGCAGAAACTCTTTGCATCTCAGGAGAACCAAATCGTATTCTACCAGGAGCCCAAATGAACCGAAGAACATTATCACTTCATCTGTTCAAAATTTCCTAAGCCTAAGGTGCCACAAACACGTTTGTATGAATGATTTTAGACTAGATAGATGTCTTAATATTTAAGATGTCAGATGGAGTAATATGTAAGTAATTATGTTTTGCCTTTCATTCAGTCTTTGTCAGGGGTACAGACTGATGGCCCTGGAGATTGAAAGCTTCTGTCTAGATAGTGAAAATACTCATTTTTAACACAATGAGCACAAGCTTTCCCTGCCATGCTTACCCGAGGGGGCTGAAAGCAGGACTGATCAACCCAGCTGCAGCAGAACCTTGTCCAGAAGAAGGGTCCTCCCTTTGGTATCCTATGGAGATATGGTAATATATGGAGCATGTATAGCTGGTTTCCAGAGTGGCGGTGAGCTGGTGCTGGTATGGAGCACAGCCTCGGTGCTTGGCTCATGAGTGCTACTGGTATTAAGAGTAGTCAATAGAAAAACTGCTACTGGTATGAAGAGTAGTTAATAGAAAAACTGCCACCACATAGTGCCTCTGCCTTTGCGAATCTACCACAACCAGGCAGTCTGGGGCCAGATCTCCACCCAACCAGGGACACACAGGGCAGCAAAACTCAGCCTCTCCCAAACCTCCTCCAAGCAGCCGATTTGCTTGAGCCGAGGGGGTTTGGGCTCCTCCAGCACAAAGGCAGTGGGAAAGTACTGATAAATGGGCCAAGGAACAGAGGTGACAAAGATAATCTGGAGAGAAGTCATCCAGAGTGAGGGAGGTACCAGTACAAGTACCAAGGCATAGAATCACAGGATGGTTTGTGTTGAAGGGACCTCCAAAGCTCCCCCAGTGCCCCCCTTGCCATGACAGGGACATCTTCACCAGCTCAGATTTCTCAGAGCCCCATCCAGCCTGGCCTGGGATGTCTCCAGGGATGCAGCATCTAAGTCAATGCACATGGGAGATAAATGAAACCATGAGAGTCCTCCTGCTTGCCTGAACCTGACCAAGCCTTGAGGACTCACACGAGACGACCTCACTTTTGGGAGCCGGCTGCAATTCCTGGCGATCTGCACCCCATCATCACACAGCCTGGACTGGCTCAAACTAGCAGCAAGCTTCTGGCCCATGCGATGAGGACACCTTATTCAGTTCAGCCTACTGCTTTTCCCTGTGTTTGATGCACCCTGTGTGGCCTCGCGGGCTGCCCACCAGAACCCATCGTCCCGAGAGCAGGGGTGAAATTCCAGCTCCTTCCGAGGTGATGGGAAACTCGGGCTGACCTCAGCAGCGGGCTGTATCTATAGTTGTTGCCTATTCATACAACAGAACAAATTCAATTATAAATTCAGTGCAGAACACGATTCATTAACTACCTGTCAGCAACGTTACATATGGATGTGCAAACCAGGTTTACACAGCCCAACAGCACAACTACTAACATCTACTCACTGACATGATGGTTAAGATGAATGAACATCACACTTTTAATCTGTTCGCTTTTAACTGTTGCCAGCCTTGTACAGTCATGAAGAATCTGCAAAGGCCACTTTGCAGCAATATTTGACAGCTCAGCTTTATTTTGTCCAGCTTCGCTACTAAAGAACACCAGTTATTTGCAAAGTAATTTGTGAAAATGTGAACATGCCACGTGAAGGGAATGAAACCATTTCTCAAATTCCCATGCCTTCTCCAGACCTGCAAAAATTAATTCGTCCTGTGAGAAAATACACATTTTGTTAAAATGCATGATATAAAAATGGATTTCTTCCAGTAACTCAGAAACTGCCTTGTGCTTTTCCCTTTCCTGCTTTGGTTAATTTGCCCTCTCCTGACAGAGCCCATTCCATGTGTCACTGTTACCCAGTTGAATCAGCAGCGGCCCACAGTAAACATTTAAAATTAAAAAATCCACAGCGCAACGAGCAGACTTTTGCAAGTTGGCATAATAACAGAAGGAGAAACAAAGACCTCCAAAAAACACCAGTAAGATTTATCAAAAGGTCTTTCGGGCTCACATGCCAGAGCTGCAGCTAAAACTGTGCACAGGCATCGCATTTTGCTGATCTGGAGGCTCATTAGTGGAAACACAGCTGTTTTCTGCAGGAAATCATCGCCCTCTTGATGCAACACTGACTTGGTGGGGTGAAGCTGTTTTAATTACCACCTGCAAACAGACAGCGAGTGTTTACAAGTTGCAGTAGGCTCTCCCCTGGGGAAGGATACAGAGATTTCTTAACTCTTTAGCGCTGTGATTCAGGTACTTATTCACTGGTGTTTGTGCAAAGCCTGGGAGTGGTGATGGATGAGCCTGGGGTGGCTGATACAGAAGCAGCAGCATAAATGTCAGCTGATGTGAAGTTCAGAACTCAAGAGCTGATCAACTCAAGCAAACCAAGAGCAGCTGACTTGCAAGGCCTCCATCATGCTCATTTTTAACATTTGAGGAATTTGGGGGAATGTGAAGCAAGCACACACGTTAACTAGTCCATGATCGCAGCAAACACACAATATGGACACTAGAAACACAAGGGAAGTTTTGCACATTGACTTTGATGATAGTGGACGTGTTTTGCAAGCAAAGGCTCTTACAGAAGAGGCACCACCAGCCCTTTGGTGCCTTTCTCTGCATTCCCAACTGGACAACAAAGCAGGTGGGTGAGTAGAGGCAAAAGATTTCACTAAATAAA
Source organism: Pampusana beccarii (assembly GCA_013399365.1). NCBI lineage: Eukaryota > Metazoa > Chordata > Aves > Columbiformes > Columbidae > Pampusana > Pampusana beccarii. Next base: position 152,406 of record VWYH01010425.1, on the reverse strand, counting down.
AACAGCAAGAATCCAGAACTATCCAAAATTTGCCATCTGTGCTGTTCACCTAGACAGCCTGTACAGTAAGGAAGGCTGTGGATGCTGCTGTCCGTAGAGAGGACTGCACTTCACCTGTTCCAAAGTGGGACAAATTACCCTTTGGAGGAGGCTGGCCAGCCCCAACAACTATAAAGTCAGCTACAGGAACCAGCTGAACACTGCACATCCCAGTTCTGGTAAGATAAACAGCATTCTTGAAACTATCATATTTTATTAAGTATTCAATATGTGATTCCTATGGCAGCACTACAAGTCTGGAGGCTCTTCAAGGTTACCCACATCTAAAAACTGAGAACACAACACAAATAAAAAGCTCAAAATGCAACACAGGCCCCAAATCAGTAAGACTTTAAATACCTTCTGTGGCTCTGAGGTTGACAATGTTGCACACTGAGTTCACTAGGGTGAATGTTTGGTACCCAAACAGCTCCAGCCCACAGAGGGGAGGGGAGGTGTGAAAGCCAGGCTTATTTTTGTGTGCTCCAGAAAGCCAAGCAGAGCTCTGGGGCGGTGGGGGTGCTTTAATGGGAATGCAAAGTGGTGTGGGAAGAAGGGGAGGGAGCCAAGCAGCTGGCTTCAATTAGTCATCAGCTCTGGTGGAGGCTGGGAGGATGACTCCGGGGTGGTGAAGGCCAAGGGAGAGGGATGGAGGGAGGTGGTGTGGGCAGGCTGAGGGGTGTGTGAATCTCAGAACACGTTGGTTCGGCATGTTGGGGAGCAGCGGTGGGGGGGGCAGGGGACAGCTCTGCAAATAACACCCAGCCAACAGTAAGATAAATACAGTTATTTTGGTTTTGGCTTCAGGAGAGTCTAGGGGGAGGATTGATAACAGTAGGTGTTATAAATGCTGTTATTTTGTGGAGTTTCTTAACCTGCAAGTTCTGTTTTCTGTTTCTTTCCTTTGTAACCAATTCACCCTCGCTTGCTCTCAGGGGTTCTGCTAGCAGTGGGATGGCTGATGTAGCTCAACTTTAACAGCTCCACGTGTGGCAAAAATACTCCAGCTGCTACTAAGAACAGCATTTATGACCGTGTTTTTGGTAACACAGGTAAAACTGTATCTATGTAAGACTGTATTCCCCGTTCCTGGCCCTTTTGCACCTAAATGAGACCCCACTCCTGAAAGGATATATCTTCTCTATATAAATAACACCGAACTTCCCCACAGGCCTCTCGCTACCCTATGTAAATAAAATCACAGCCCCTCCAGGCCTGTCAGTGCGAGGCATTAATGAGCCTGCAAAATCGTTTCTTCTCTCATTTGGTTTGGCAGTGCAGATGCTTAAGTCTCTCAATGTGTTATTCAGAAAGTTTGGAAAATGTAAAGTATGCCTGAGAGAGATGCCAAATCCCTGAACTCATGGGGGAAGCGTTCATATAACTTAGAGTGGGGGGAAAAAGAGCTTTCAGTGGTGTTTACTGTGTGCATTAAAACGTTCCAGTTGTTAAGAACTGGCTGTATCTGCACCAGAGCTATCTGCTAATAACCAGAAGCACCCAGATGATTGTAAAAATGGTGAGTTCCTGCAAAATAACCCCATGTGCAGGCCAGGCAGGACACATCTATTTGTGACACCAAGGGGAGCTGCTGCTTTTGTTACAATACTACGAAAACTTGTCAGAATCCACGGCAAAATGGAAGTGATGATTTTTAATCTTTTTTAAGGGTGTCTTAACTGAAAAACAAACCCATGTTTTTTTACCAGCACTGCCCACTGACTTCAAAAGGAGACGGGATGGGTTATTTTCTTGTGCAGGAAGGGTTAAATTCCTGAATCCAGCGGTGGCTCCTCCAAACCCCTTGTACCTGTGGGATCTGGAGGAGCCCCAGAGCAGCACAGGTAAGCTGGATCTAGGCTCAGCTTTCCATGGCAGGTCCTCTCCTCCAGGGGATGGGGTTTTGCAGAGAGCATCATCCGCAGAGAACAGAACCGCTGGTTTTCACCTGTTCTTCCTTCTGGTAACTCTCTCCCGTTTCCATGGGGTGGGAATGGGGTGGTTGTCCCCACAGCTCACGCTCGCACCAAGGTGATCTGCCCTGCATGGTGCCACACTGTGCCCGCCTGATTCTGTGATGATTTTTAACAAGAGATTAACTACAGCAGCGCCTGGGTGTCTGGTCATCTTAGCCATCCACAATTTCAGCATGAAATCAGTAAGTGCTTGATTTCTTTACCTGTTTTTACATAACCTTGGAAGAAGGTGCTGCAAGAGCAGCATCTGAACAGGGAAAGACCGGAAGGGACCGTTCCCAGCGTTTGCTCCAGACAAAGGTGCCCTGAGCTCTGGTTCCAGCAGCGCAGGGACCGCAGGACCGGCGGGTGCAGCCGCGCAGGACCCCAGCAGGGACGTGGGGATTTCAGCTGCAAAGCATCTGGCTCCCTCTTGTGCTCCCCGTGTTTATGGCAGGAGAAGTCTGATGGGACCAAGTCCTGCTGGTGCAGCCGGGCGGGAGAGGCGGCCCTTGCGCATCTCCTGTGTCCGGCCGGAGGAGCAAACCACCCCAGGGGCTGTTAGTCCAGACCTGACCTGGTACGGACCGTCTTCATGTTCTGGTACCCTTGGGCTTGCCAAGAGAGATCGAGATGTTCCTGGAGCCCAACTAGAGAACAGGGCGTGCAGCTCCATCCGCACTATGTGCAGCCTGACCCTTATAGCTCACGGGGGATCAATTGTGACCATCAGCCGTAGCTTCTACCTTGGAGAAAATCCACCCTTCTCCTGCACGAATCGGTGCAAGCGACAGCACTGCCGTCTGCACGCACCGCGCTCCGTGGTGGCAGAAATTTAACGAGTAAGAAATTATGTCACCTTACGAAGATAACAGAACTTTGTTTTTCCAGTATTTTATACAGCTCTTTTTTTTTTTTGGTAAAGTTCTCTGCATCACTGGTCCTGATCCGCACTGCTACTATTGCAAAGGTCATAGCGGTAACGAGCAGGGAAATACACCTGAAAAATGGCTTTAATGCAACGCTCCAGCAGCAGCAGCAGCAGCTGCTGCCATTAGAGGTAGTATTGTATTTCTTCTTAACTGAGTTACTTCTAGGAGAATTCTTTAAAGGTCATTAGTGGGTGTCAGGAGACAAAGGAAAGCTGTGTTAGGGGAAGCAGAAAAAGGGACTTGTTTTCCAGTAGATGTTCTGCAAATTTAAGGAAAAAGAACAACCAGGCTGGGGTCTGTAAATTCTGAATTGCTGTGTGGTTTTGAATCCATTTCTCTGGTTGTTGTTTGGGGGTTGGATGGTTTATTTGTGGTTTGTTTTGTTGTGTGGGTTTGGTTTTTTTGTGTTTTAATAATGATAATGAAAAATAATCATTTTTTTTCCTCTTAGCCGAGTTGTCTGGTTATCTTCACACAGCCTGCTGCAGAAATTGGGAAAAACCCCATTCTCTAAAGGTGGGTGAAAACGATGGAGTATCTACGCGTGATTTCGCTACGCTCTTAGTTCAAAAGAGAGGGATGGACAAGGTCCTTTCATCAGTAACTGCGGCAGATGGAAGGGTAAAAGCCCAAAGGACATTAAAAGAGTTCTTTTGAATTAAATTGGATGGAAGCCACATATCCCGCAAGCACTCAGCACCCACACTGCATGCGAGGGACGAAGTCCCCACAGAAACGTTGTGCAATGGAGAAGGAATTTCCCCGGCGTCAGCTCGGCCTTGCTCTCCAGCTGCTTTTCTCTTGCGCAAGACGTGCAGCGCAACAGGAACGTGTGTGTTTGTTTTCGGGAGCCTCCTGAGAGCCAAAGTGGAGCCAAGCGAGGGCCTCAGCTCCTCCGGATACACCGGCTGCCAAGCTCATCTCCTCTCCCTGGTGGGTCCGGCCCCATCCCACCCGCGGGCTGCAGGTACCGGCCCACCGACACCCTCGGCTGACTGTAATGGTCTGTTTTCATCTGGCTTTTGTGCTTCCAAGACTCGGGTGTGAAGACAGAAGCCTAAAAGTTGTCTTAAAGTAAAAATGTAGATCTTCCAGGAGATGTGATATGTCTTTCGTAGAATGTGCTTTTTTAACAAATACACGCATAAAGTTTCACTGCAACTCCGAGGTGGCAGAGGCAGTTTTGATAACGCAAGTTGAACCTGCAGGAAGGGCTTTTCCCAACGGAACAACCTCCTTCCCACAGGAATTGAATAAATACTTACTTTGTATAACTAGATGCTCAGGTGGAACGGAGGTAAAGGAGGCTTTGTCCTCCCTTTGCCACGCCAGGGCAGCACTTTGGGTCAGTGATGTTGAAAGGACTCTAATTTTTCTTCCATCCACCTCCCGCATCCCTTCCAGTCAACAAGGAGATCGCTTGTGCCTCCAAATTGTGCAATTTTTTCCTGCTAAGGGGTGTCAAGCAGACTCTTGAACCCTCAGGTCTTCAGAGGACAGAAATCAGTGTTTACCCCACTGACTGCAGAGCGGTGCTTCAAGAATTGGGCTTAGATTCTGCTCCTATTTGTGACCTTTTTAAATTTTTTTTTTGTCTGTAGGAGTTGTGCGTTAAGTCAAAATTGGGCTTTGTATGTTTACAAACTGAACCGTTACGTACCCCCTTCTGGCGAAGGGCAGCAGGCATCGGCACAGCAATAAGGACAAGTATTTTGTTGAGGTCCCACGAGCAAATCCTCTGTTCAAATCAAAAGTACAAACCTGATGCTGAGAACACTGAGCCAGCAGTGATGGTTTAGATTGAGGAATAACAGCTGATGTGGTTTCCCAGGTATCTTCCAATATACACAAATACTAAATGCCCTTGTCAAGTGGAGTTTAAGAGAGACAGCAGTGCTCTGCTTGCCATAAAAATAACTGTGAAAATAGGAGCTGGCAAGTCTCTTACCAGATCTAATTCTGATTTGTTTTGTTGTATTTGTTTAAGTAATCATGGTAATGACAAAATCGGACTTTCTTTTTTTGCTAAACATCTATTGTTCTCCATGGTATCCACATCACGAAGGAAGGAACAAATACGTGCTTCACTTATGATGTTATTCTGCTGAAATGCTGTTTGTATTTTTACAGCAAACACGAGTCGGTGCTGGTGGGTCACAGCTTTTTTCCTGCTACAGAGAGCAGGTTCCTCTGTGGGGTTAAATCTTGGAGCAGCTCAGTCACAGCCGTACATGCCACAGCCTCTGCTGTCACTAGTAAAGACCAGGAACCACCAAAGGTGACAAAGATGGGCTGTTCCTGGCCAACGCTGCTGCAAATCCAACGTGAAACCCAGCCCCAGAAAGCCTGGAGCTTTACTAATCCACCCCAGAGCCAGATCCCTATTTACTAAGCACTCCATAAACACAAACCAACCAAGGCAAAGCTCTTTTTTTTTTAATCTAAAGAAATGACATCCAGAGAGAGCAGATGGGAGAGCACCGGGGAACAATGAGCCAACGCCGGCCCAGCACTGCCAAGGACGTGGTGGCAACAGGGGCTCGGCCAGCGAACCAGGACAGGAGCTGCTACAGCTGAACCACAACAATAAAATTGTAATCAACTGGGATGTTTTCAAGATTTTCAGTTTTTGACTGAAAATTGTTCAGTAAAAACAACTTGCTTGCCAGGCAGCGGGAACGGAGTGATTCCTGGCCCAGCACTGCAAACTGTGCTCTTGTCAAACTTGACTCAAAAAGCGATGCTCGGCCAGTAGTAACCAGTCAGGATTCAAACTGGCACCAGTGCCACTGGTTTACCAGCGTAGCCCTAAACTTGTATTGAAGTGAACAGGAAATACTAATGCTGTGAATCAGAAAAAAATGAGGCTCTTAAGTAAAGAGAAGGAAAGGCCAATAGGGACACTAGAAAAGAGCAGTAATTTCATTAAAGGATTATCCTTCATAAAGGATTTTCTTTTTTACAAGGTTGAAAAACTTACGGTTTTGCTTAAGCCCAAAGCAGCCCAGAGCTGGAGAACTGTCTGTGCTCCACGAGGAGGCTCTTCCTGGGCCCCCCTCCCAATTCAGCAAAGTAATTAAGCTTATCATCTTCCCCCTTTAATAGTGTATTTTAATTCACAGCTTTGGCACTAGTTTAACAACTTTATCTTTCATTGGCATAATGGCAATAGATAATCAGTCGTGACAAGAAAATGCCTAAAACATTTCTTAGGCTTTAGGTTTGGGCTTCCAATCAAAAGTCTGGGGGGCTGGCTAAAAGAACAGGGACACAACATTTCATATAACTGATTTCTTTATTGGCATAAAAACTTAAAACTTTTCCGGTACATAAGACAAAAGAGCTGGTGCTCTGTAAATTTTGACAAATTATCCTGAACACACTGATATCACAAAATAAAAGTTATTTTCTAAATTGGTTTTATAAAAAGCCTAAATTAAGATGGGCATTTGGACCCTTGTAATGGATATAGGAAGAGTTTACCTTTAGAAAAACAAAACCACACTGACATTGTTGTGTTTCTGTGGACTAGATTTGTCCCTAACTTTACAGAGATGGAATTTTGTACCAAGCCTTCAGTTTTAACTATAGGCATTTAGCCCCAGGCATAAAAGTAAAGGGCAAGAGAGACATAAACAGGTATTGTTCTAATAGCTCTTTAAAGTTAAAACAATATACATTTTTTTTAGCCATGCATGTATCGAGACCTATCAAAACCTGACTATCTCTGGTTCCTAATTTGTATTTGTATTTGTTCCTAACCATATTTGTATGGTTCCTAACAAAAGGGAAATGCAGTGTTCCAAGGCATTCCACTTAGAGAGCAACTAATGTTGACTAAGCCTTCCTTAGATTGTCCGTATCTCACAAAGGTGGCAGAAACTTCACTGTCCCAACCTCTAGCACTGGTCTGAAAAACACAACTGGGAAGTGCTAATAAAGCATAAGGGTGTTTGTGCTCTTAATTACAGCAACTGATTGGTTTTGTGGAGAAAAAAAGAAATACTTTCATGTCGAAACAGCATGCTGTCAAGGGATGCTACAGATGCAGTTAGAGCTGGAAAAAAACCAAACCAAACAAACATTATTGCTCCTATGAAAACAAATTTGCTTATTTTCTACTGTCAAGAACTTCCAATGCCATCTTCTAAGGTCTTTCTCGGGACATAACAAGCCAGTAAATTTAATAAGCATTCCGTCCCCTCGAGTGTCACAGCTCTACCTTCTTTGTGCATCCCCACAATGAGAACTTCCTTCTGCAGATAAAGGTGACAGAAAAAAGGTCCCCGTTCCTATTTTCAGTGGTCATCTCCTTGCACAAAGAAACAAATCTCAGGTTCATGAGGCTTGTTCACCCTGACAGTGGTGAAGGAGGAAGGTGACATGTCTGCAGTGACAGAGGTGCAGGGGTTGCACCAGGACAGTCTCTGAGAAGCACGACATGTAAACAACACGAACGCAAATGTTCTACCTGGTTTGAAACAGGTTCTGAATCTTATTGCTCACTTCCTTCATAAATTCAAAAATGTCAGGAGGATTTCCTATCACATCGATGTAATTTTCATAAAGAATGGTCAAAACATCAGGGAAACGGCGTTTTAGACTGTCACACACCCGTTTATATCTCCGCTGTTCATCTCTGGTGTGCTCCTTATAGTAGATCCTCTCTTTACGTAACGCTTTATGGAGATTTATAGACTGATTTACAATTTTCTCTTTGACTCTTAATAGGTGTCCAACATCAGACCTCCTTCCAGCATTCTCAAGGTACACTGTAGTTACGTCACCATCGGTGATGTCAGAAATTACAACGTCATCATTCACTTGGAATGTCCTGGGAAAAAAGTGCTTCATGTAGTGATATACACCTGTGTCAAGAACCACCACTTGTTTCTCCCCATCTGCATCACGAACAAAATTACTCGTCTCCGTGGTGAGCCTGTGTTGCTGCGGCCTCCTCTTTGCTCTCTGATGGGATTTACTTTCCTCTCTTTTGTCCTTCTCTGAAAGGGATTTTGCTTTTAGTAACAGAAAGTCTCTCAGCAATGTGATTGCTGGAAATGAGCCTTGAACAGAAATGTGCCCATTGGCCTGCAAAGGACCAAAGCTCAAAGCTGCGCTCTTCTTTTTAAGTTCTTCTATCAGATCTTCTACAACAAATTGATCTTTGAAAACAGACATATTGAGGATGGATGTGACAGAGCTGAAGACCTAGAATTTTGAATTAGGGAAGTTAGATAACGGTTAACATAGCAATGGAAGCACAACTAGATAAACTACAAATCAGCTTACATTTTCACAGTAACGAGTTACTTTCAGCGGGTAGTATCTGGACAGCCTCTTGTCTTCTAGTCGATGTTCATCCTTCTTCAGAACACCCTCTACAACTGAAGAGAAAACCAGATTCACTTCCTGCACAGTCAGATAATGCGCCATGGCCAGTCTGATGGGGGAGCATTTCACACGTGTTTTCCTCTCGATGCTTTCCCTAACAATCTCCCATACATACACACAGGGGATTCAATACTCTTGCCTAATATTTCATGCATTAGTCAAAATTGTTCAAAGAGAGACAGAAGCCTGTTTTCTTACAACGCTAATTGGCAGAGACTTATTCTCAAAGGCCTGACTACAAAAATCATACCTGTTAAGGATGGTATAGATTTATTCCTAAAAACAAATATAACAAACTCTTTGCACGAAGCCTGTTCACAGTCATGACTTCACTGAACAGAAACAAAATCCTAAAACTTACCAGCTTACCTAAACTTACCTAAAACCTACCAGAGGGGTGCTGGTCTCACAGTTCTACAAAGTTCTAGAACCAGTAAACAATTTAAAATAATTTGGTTTAAGGTTAACATTCTAGGGCTAATTCTTTGGGGGACAGCTATATTTACTACAGTATATTAAATACCTTCTTGATCTTCAAAAGTCACATACGCTACTCCTTTGTTCGTTGTCGGATACGAAACTTCTTCCACATCTCCCCCGTTATTCTTGGGCATTTGGAAATGAATCATGAGGATGTCGGCCATGACCTCGTCGTGCAGGAGCCCATCTGGAACGCCAGTGACGACGACGGTCCGCGCTGGTTTAGCGGCTCGTCCTGTAGCCTGCACACAGAGACACGGCACACCGTGAAGGAAAGCAGGACCCGCCACCACCAAAGTGACTCCCTTTTGCACACACAAAACGTGCATTTAGCAGCTAATTAATTAATCTGCTGAATCAGATTGCAGTGAATGCAGGCTCCCCCAGGCACCTTTCCGTCACCATGCAGTAAAAAAATATCCTGACTCTTAATTTACACCCTTAAGTTTAATTTAGCACAGTATATTCTCCTCTTAAACCCGCAAAAAAAAGAACTAAATTTAACAGCTGCTCAAATGAAAGGTCCAGTGTCACACTGATAAGGTTGTTTGCTCTGTTTCCACTATTCAAAATTTGAAGAGAATGAAAAAATGTAATGGCATGTACTGTTCAATAAGGATTGTCTTTTCAGAGTGGAAGGGTCAGATTTGTGTTAAATTCATGAGAACCGGGATCCAGGGCTGTGATCTGACTCATCTCTCCACTCATTGAATGGATAACCTTGTTAAGTGGGGAGAACAAAATCCCAGTCACCCACGACTCACAGTGCACAAAACATCTAACTACACACATGATTTTCATGAGAGCCAAACCTCCCAACGCTGCAAACACGAAACCCATCCTAAATAGGATTTGCATCCATGTCTTGTTGAGAAAAGCATGTTTTCTTTCCATTCTTATTAAACAGACATAAACAGTAATATTTCAGTGGGAGTATCACAGAAAAATTTCTGTAAATGGTGGAACACTTAGTAAATTTCGTAACAGTTCATTGACTTTTTGGAAGAAATAAAATGCATTAGTATGTCTGCATGGCAGTGTTCATGGGAACGAACTGTGAATAACTTCAGAGCGACTGTACTCCAGGTCAGTCACTCCATCTAAATTCTTCAGACTTCTCTTACAAAGCTTCTTCTGGATCTGGGCTGCATAAAACACTATGGCGAGCACGGCAGTTACAAAGCCAGGGGCAAATGCTTCATTGACGTGAATCCAAAACCTCGTGGACCATCAACCAGTGTTTCTGAAGGGGGTGAGGAGACAGATTCAGTGAGACTGTGCAACCACGCAAGCTTTCAATTCATAAAGACTTGAGATATTTTTTTTTATCACCCATCAAATTTAAAGAGCCAGGAGCTTTAATTGTATTAGGCAACTATTTTGGTGGTAATGTTCGTGCGAAAGCAAGTTTCTGCGCTAATGAGACAACATGAGGAGAATATAAACAGGGTGCTCCCAAGATTGATGGGGTTTTATGCAGGATTTTCTCACGCTGAAGCCACCCGGGCACGAGCGGGAGCGCTCCGCTGCCAGACAGCATCTTGCACCTTGCCAGCTGGTGTTTTGCAGCAACGCTCGTGCCTACTATTGGGGTTAGAATTAAAAAAATCCCATGAATATACAGTTGGTTTGTGCTGAATCACTGCTCAGACAAGGCTGCGTTCAGGGGCTGCCGCTGGACAGAGACGCAGAGCTGTAGGAGGTGGCGATGTGACGTGATAGTGATGAAAGGAAACAGCCTCAGGTTGCACCAGGGGAGGTTGAGGTTGGATCTGGGAACAATTTCTTCCCCAAAGGGCTGTGGGGCATTGGAACAGGCTGCCCAGGGCAGTGCTGGAGTCACCATCCCTGGAGGGTTGGACAGACAGATGAGGTTCTCAGGACATGGGGCAGTGCTAGAGGTGGGTTATGGTTGGACTCGATGGGCTTGAGGGGCTTTTCCACCCAAAAAGATTCTATTTTCTAGGAGCAGCCCTGCTGGTTGCCGGCGAGCGCAGCGCCCTGTGCCCAGCCAGCTGACCGTTCACCGTTTCTCGGGAAACAAGCGGCACAAACCCACACTGACGGGAGACGGGCTGTGAACGCTTCGAATCATAGAATCAACCCGGCTGGAGGAGACCCTCAGGATCATCAAGTCCAACCATAACCTAACTCTAGCACTAACCCATGTCCCTAAGAACCTCGTCTTACCCACAGACCTCATCGGTTCTCATAGTTATTATAAAAAAAAAAAGAAATAAGAGTACTGAGAGGGAAATCAGCCCTTCCACTACCGAGGGGGGCCCGGGGCTGCAGCGCTGCTGTCTGAGCAGCGGGGGACGGACACAATTCACTCCTTTTATTCACCTCGCCATTGTTTTGAACGCTCGGAGGCTCCTAGCAGGTCAAGGCCGCTCCCCGCCCCGGCCAGCCCGCCCCGCAGCCCGGGCAGCGCCGCTGGGCGGCCCCGGCCTCCCGCACACCTTCCCGGACCCCCGGTGAGCACCGGCCCCTCCCCGCCCCGCTCCCCGCACGGCGCTGCCCGCCCCCCGCACTTGCCATGGCGGTCGCTCCGCCGCGGTGTCCCCGGTGTCCCCGGTGTGGGAGCGGGAGGGCTCGGCCTGTCCCGGCCCGGCGGTGAAACCGAAAGCGAAACGGCGGCTCCTGCGCTCCCGGGGGTTCGGGGCGGGGGGGTTCGGTCCCGCCTCCCGCCGGCCGCGCCGCCCCGGGAGGAGCGGGATCCCTCCTGGTTCTCACAAGAAATGGCCGGAGCTCCGCGGGGTCCAGGGACGCCGCCTCCCGGGGCAGCGCGCCGTGACCGCCATGTCTGGATTAGAAAGGCCCGGCATGTGTGGGCTGGTCCCGGCGGTGAGGCCGCACCTCGAATCCTGGGGGCAGTTCTGGGCCTCTCAGGCCAAGAAAGGCCTTGAGGTGCTGGGGCGAGTGGAGAGAAGGGAACGGAGCTGGGGAAGGGGCTGGAGCACAAGTGTGATGGGAGCGGCTGAGGGAGCTGGGGGTTCAGCTGGAGAACAGGAGCTGAGGGGAGACCTTCTGATCTCTGAACTGCCTGAAAGGAGCTTGGAGCCAGGGGGGTCGGGCTCTGCTCCCCAGGAACAAGCGCCAGGAGCAGAGGAAACGGCCTCAAGTTGCCCAGGGGAGGTTGAGGTTGGATCTGGGAACAATTTCTTCCCCAAAGGGCTGTGGGGCATTGGAACAGGCTGCCCAGGGCAGTGCTGGAGTCACCATCCCTGGAGGGTTGGACAAACTGATGAGGTTCTCAGGGACATGAATTAGTGCCAGGGTTGGTTAATGGTTGGACTCGATGATCTTGAGGGTCTTTTCTAACCAAAACGATTCTGTGATTTCTGATACCCCTGTGTCTCCTCAGCACGGGGCTGCCCAAGCCGGCTCCTCACACACAGACAAGGTGACCAAAGGCTCCACTGAACATGTACGGCCACCGTGGCATGCACACCATCCTACACCAGGGCCCTCTGACCGCCGGTACATCGAGGTTTGCTCATGGTGGAAACTGCAGCTGTGAAGATGTGAAGTACTTGAGTGGAGGATGGGCATAAAAAAGTCACAGCTCTTCTTCAAACTTCCAGTCAAAGATAAATCTACTCCGGTAGGTAGAAACAAGGATATGACCATTTATAGAAATATCACCTGAAATCTGTATTCTTGTTTTTCGTCATTAAAACTGTTTTCCAGCCTTTATGTGGCGCCACTATTGCTTTAAAATGTAAACAGTATAATCAACTCATCAGAGAGAAAACTGAGCCGTTTACAAATACTGATTGTCTTAAAATGTTACGTAAAAGCCCATCGTGATTTTATTTACTCAACACCTGTAGCTTCTCACTACTCCCCCACACCATGATACCTTATGAGAATTTTAAGCTTTTTTTCTTTTTTAAGGATTTGCTTCTCAACTTTTATCAGTGAGGTACAATTAAAATTCATTACATTTTTTACCTTGTCAGGTTTTTCCCCCCATTCTTTGTAGGGCAACTTGATCTCATCAACATTTTAAGATTGTTACAGGCTAAAGTACACAATCTCTGTAAATACTCCAGTACTACTGTTTTTTAAAATTATTGCATAATTGTCAGGTAATCAATCCATGCCTTTGCATGCACTAAACAGTAAGAGGTGCTACAGTCACATGTATCTCACCCAACAGTAAATTCAAAATTAACTGTGGTGCTCACAGCCTTTTAGTTTCCCATTTTCAATCCAATCTATCAACAGCTTCTCTAGATTAATAATACCTGTGATATCTACGGTGCTCTTCTTGCACTAGTTTGGTGCATTGTCTCTTTTCTGCATAAGATGTCAAATACTATGAAAATAAATTATTTGCGATGTTGGACCCACGCTACTTTGAGGTTAAGATTATTGTTGCCAAACCATTTCAGCCCCCAAGGGTAGCAAATGAAAAGGACAACAGCAGAAAAGGAAAAAACATTCCTCCTTGGGAAAGAAATCCTCCTCTTACTTTGTACTTTTGTTTTATTTCAAATATATTTCAGAATGAAAACTGGAAGGATGAACTGGAAACAAAAGGGGGACTTTACACACCGAAAAATTAATTTACCCTAAACTGTATATGGCTTTTTCCAGCTCTCTCTACACACCCTGCCAGAGCAGTCAGGCCACTCACACGCACCAAAACAGGGACCTCAGGCACAGCGCTGGTACAAAGCAATCTGGTTTAGATAGAGAATCATCTCAATTCTTTAATATTTTCAAGTAAGCAAAATCATGAACAAAAATGAGGAGAAATGTAGTCATAGAAACAAGTATTCAAACAGTAAACCAGGCTATTAACTTATCAGAAGCTCAGCAGAATTTGCGTTAGACCCTAGGAGAAGTAGCTGCATGTCGACAGCTAAAAGCACTATGACTGCCATGGCATTTCTTACAAGGTGCAATTTCCTGAGTAGATTTGTGGTGATTTTGCACTCTCCCTTTCCCTATTCTCATCACTAATTTGATAATGCAGATTTTGTGAAGTTACAGGATAATTGCTTGCAGGTATTTGAGTCGCGGTGGCACACAGCAGCCTCAGCAGGCCTGGGGTTCTGTCAGAGATACCTTCTGAAGCTCTGGCACTTCCAAACAGCGGGTCTGGGAAGACACTTTTGACTGGGATTACCTATGGCTTTTGTAACCAAAATGTAAGAAGGAATATATTTATCCCACTTTGTACTATGTGACCTGTCTAAAATTTGCAGGATACAAAATCTGTCAGTGTGCAGAAAGTTTCAAGTGCTGGCAAAAGCTTTTCCTATGACTTTAATCAGGAATCTCTGGAATACCAAGCAGTGAGTTTTGCTGAATTTCTATGCAAAGTCTGTGCCGTTAGACAAATCATAAAGGCAGGGAGTTCCTCTTTGTAAAGTATAAACTTCAGAGCATTAAAGTACAATGTGTGCATAACTTCCTGTGCCTCTGATGAAGCAAAAACTTGGAACTTCATGAGTTCAACCTCCAATTTCCTATGTGGCATTCTAAGTATCCTCCTCAAAACAAACGCATGTTACTCCTTTTGATACATATTTGATTTTCTCTATTTCCCCACCATTATTACTAGGCTTCTGAAAATGAATTTCAATCATGTCCTGTACGCTTTCTTCATCATCTTCTGTCTCTTGAATTCCTTTCAACAGAATGGTCTTCTTAGAAATCCCACAATAAGGCTGTTGAGGAAAGAAAAACAACTGAAGGCACTGACAGATACTGAAAATAAACATCCTTGATCAGGTAGGGCTCGGATCTTTGTTTACATTTTATGACTTTGGACAGCGGGGTTTATTTCTGTCACTGGAAATAGCAGGAGTTCCAAACTCTATCATACACTGCAGAGTTCAATATGCTGCCTTAACTGGTGTGTCCTGTGCTCCTTAATGCCCCCAGAGTGGATTTGGGGATCTCTGATGACTCTGGACAGCATCACCCCAGAAAAATCCATGCCAGTACATGACACACACCTGCAAAGGATGCTGCTGTATCTCATAAACACGCACACTCAGTCAATGCTGTAATTATAAAGGCCTGATTATATACACAATACTGACTTGATTACACTCTATTCATAGAACGTAAAAGACAATTTTGGTGAGAATATGATGAGCAAGCAAACTAGTGTTACAGGAGAAGTCATTATTTGAGATGAATGAATGAATGAATGAATGAATGAATGAATGAATGAATGAGAAATGAATGAGCAAATGTTTCCTAGAACAAAAAGGGTCTCCGCTGGTATTATCAACAAGGCTTCTCATTAGGGATGGACATGACAGTGCTTTGTGACTTGGAAAAACATTGCTGTGTCTGCTATTAACCTGCTTTACAAACAATTCAGTATCTGTCTCCTGTCTAGCACATACATTATGGTAAGCAATGATACAATTTGATCGAGGAAAGACACACACACCCTTTAAAAATAAATTACAGCTTTCACACTGCAAACCATCAGATTATCAGCAGAGCAGACTCACACTTGCTATGAAGTTTCACAAAGTGCATGACACAAAAGCTGCTGCGGTCCTCAGAACTGAAAATTCTACCCACATCTCATATTTACCACATATATTTTCTATCTAGGGCTTAGCCTGGACTAGATTCTTTTACCTGAAACTTTTCCAAGTGTGCGCAGCTGTTTGGGGAGACAGAAAGCCTGTAGCACCTTCCGTTCATAAAGAATGGATATTCAGTACATCTCACAAAGCCGTTGGCTGCTGTAATAGAGAATGAGAAAAAGAGGAGTAATATAATCTGAAATGCATTCTGTAAGCATATCAAAGAACAGACTAATCTTTCGTATATGGATTTAGAAGCTAGTATATGGTAGCACACTTGTACACTCTTCATATGCATTTTGAGAAAAGTTCATTTGGCATTTCCAAAAAAGCAAAATTGTTAAATACCCACAAAAGCTTCTGAAATAAATCTAAAGCAGCTGCTCTAAATGGATGTGGCTCCACTGATCTTCATAGAATTTCATACAGTTGGGCAATCTGAATGCCTGTCTAACTTCATTCTGATGAAACAAGAGCTAAAATCAAACATATTTTCCTCATTTTCTTTTTGCAATATGAATGCCAAGCAATGCAAAGAGAAAAAAGGCTTTTGACAAAGAAAGAAATAAAGCTCACAAACAGCGTATCAGGTCATGTTTGACCAAAAAGGAACATGATGAAATACTGCTTTATTTACAGATGGGTGGGTGAGCCCACATCTTTTCCTCAACTGCTTAACTCTCCGTGGCAAGAATTTGCTGCATTCAGCGGTTAAATTAATGCAGAATGTAATACGGAGTGGAGGGTAACACAGAATGGACAATCTGGCCTGTACATCTCGCTAACAAAATATTACACACTGTACCTCCAGGTCTGAGGAATGTGATAACAGCTGTTCCAGACTGCCTGTCGTAGCTCACATTTTCTACTTCTCCTCCTCCTCCCTGTTTAGATTTGTAGAAATTCAGCTCTAACTTGTCTCTCATCCAGTCCTCAGCAATGGGTAGCTCAGGTACGCCAGAAATGTTGATCTTCTTGCCAAAAATAGTGACATGGAGCTAAAAAAATAAAAGGTTGGTGCACTTTGTGATTGAAAACGCCCAAAAACCTGAACCTAAAGCTTCTTAAATACTGCGAGTTCATATCTTTATAGTTTAATCTTTCGTTTGATTACCTCAAATTTGATTCCCATTTCAAGTGTAAAAGGCTTCACATGCACATCTGTTATTTTGCTGTCCAGGTTCACAGTATGTTTACCCATCTTTATCAGTCTCTGGGCAACTAAGGAAAGTCACAAGTTTTCAGATATGAAAAGCCTCGTTGAAACATTATAAAACCAAAACTGTTCCCCAGTCTCTTAAGCAAAATCTCCTTTAGCATCAATAAAGAACACATAAATAAAAGTTAGGCAACCAGATCCCATTATCCACGTCTTCACCACCCCTCTCTCATCTCACATCTCCCCATCACCTGATGTGTACGTTTAACCAATGTAACTGCTGTCGGAATAAGGCACTGCCCAGAGTAAAGAAAATAATCAAATTCTGCTGCCAAAACATTTTGAATCGTTCTTGACAATACTCTGGGAGGTAGAAACATATTCCCGATTTCAAACACCAAGTGTTGTTTGTATTAGCTGAGAGCAGAAGTCTGGTAATCCAACAAAAACATGCAGAGTGCTTGCAAGGGTTTTTTTTCTACTGATTGGTACAGAACAGTGAACGGTTCTCTGTGTATTCTTTCTTTGGCTGTTGCTGATTGTTTTTTTCTCTCCAAATGTTTATGTAAATATTTTCCCTTTGGCAATAAAATACATCAGAGAAATTAATTTTATACTTAAAATATGCGTCATACCTTCTTCATCTTCAAAAGTAAGCAGGGCCTGGTTTTGATTCAGTCTGAATGGGATTTTTGTAGCTACACCAAAAACACAGTGAGTATTCACATCTGGATAATCATCCTTCGTGTCTTCCACGTGACTGAACTTCATTTTCATTTCTGCTACTTTTTTTTTAATCTATTATTTTAGAATCAAGATAGGAAAGAAAAAAACCAAATTCTGTAACTTATTGCAGAATGGAAACATAAACAGTAGTCTTCCCTTGAAGTGCTACATCTATATATATATTTAACAGTCAAGCAGATTGAAGTCATGGCTGGTAAAACAGGTCAAACTCTTCTAACTAGACTGACTAGTTGTCTATTCCTGGGAATTTTGTCAATGAGGTGGGCTTTTTCTCCCTTTGGTTAACTTTGAACTTCAACTTGACCTTATACAGTAATAATTCAACTGAAGTCCACAGAGATTTTCACCTGCAGAAGTAGAATACTTTTGGTATCAAAAATTTGCAAAATGCAAGTATCAGAGTCATTTGTGTTGCGATTTATTGTTGCCTAATTGCATCACTGCTCTACAGCAATGGGAAGTCTGCTAATTAACAGCCTTATTTGTTGCCATCTTAGTAAAATAAATAAGAATATCCAAGTATTTTCTAACTAGGATAGATTAAAGCTGTTTGTGAAATGTTGGTTAGGAAGAGCTACTTTGATAGACTTGAGGGAGTTTCAGATACCTCTTTTTCCCCCTTTACATAACCATTTCAAAATAAAACCCTGCATAGAAGAAAAACACTTCTTGTGTCAAGATAAAGTAACCAGAGTAATTAAAGAATTCCTGCCACATATCTTCAAAACGAGCATCTTATCTGTGAGCTGCTTTCTTTCCGTTCCCTCTGCTGCCCATGGAAAGAGACGCTTTTCCTAAAGATAATTCACACACAGGGTGTAGGTTCCTCTTCACCCCTTCTGCAATCCTTTAGAATCTCCTTCTCTGGCTGCAAATTGAGTTATCTCTGATTTGGAATAACATGAGAAAGGTTATAATCAAGTCAAGCTCAATGTAGGCTAAGTATAAATGCTACATTTGCCATATAATGGACATATTCCCTTTCTTCCATCCTTTTGCCCAAGAAATGTGAAATGAAAGTACCTGAAAATTACTAATGCTATGTGTATTTTTTATTCTAGTGTCTTTCGTTTAATAATATTCTGCCTTTCTTCATTCCTCTCATGCATTCAATATCTCACATACTTGTTTCCATGTCCTTAGCCTGCTTCACATTATCTAGCCAGATAAAATAAGAAAACCCAGAACTTCAAGCTGTATTTTATATTGAAATCAGTGGAGGTTCAAATTATGAACACTGGCCCCAACATTCTGGAACTGACAAAATGAAAATGCGTCTTCCCAAAAGACAAATTGCGAACTATTTCCAACTTTACCTGCCCGCCCAGCGAAAGCAGCGAACCGCATCCTGCGAGGTCTTCCCGGAGCTTCTCAATCTCTCTCTTCAGCTCAGCGTTCTCTTGGTTTAGTGCAAGGAGTTCTCTCTGCAGCCCAGCGAGTGTAAAATGGAAAATTAAACACACAGAAGACAAAAATACATTTCAGCAAAATCTGTAGAGATTAGAAACGGTTTCAACTTTTAATTATCCTACACGACAGCCATGCACAATACATTTTTTGCATAGCTTTAACTACCTGTAAGGTAAATTCACTCACCAAGGAGCAGTTATAAAGTAAATTACAGTAAGAGAGTTTTTGAAACAAGGTGTTAGTGTTTCCAAGCACATGTAGTTTACCAGAAATTGCACAGCGCTTTCCATAGTTATGTCATTTCCCTACACACACATGCAAAGTTAGAGCCTATGTCAACACGCAAACATTTTATTTTTCGTACCACGTGTGATCCTGGGAACTGTTATTCCCTTTTCTGAAAAGTTTACCAGTTTCTACTCCTACTCTTCCCTCTTTATCTTCCTCCAGCAAGGAAGAGGGAACGTTTCTTCTAACTCTTGTCTGCTACACACACCCTCCACACCAATGAATCCTTAACGGGCATAAAGCCCATGTAACTAAATCCAGTATTCCCTGGGCAGGGAACACAACGGAATGAGAAGGAAACACAGCAGATGGAGTCACAACCAGCCATACGCGGTTAGAAGATGGTTCCTTTAAAGTCATTGATCACTCGAGACATTTAGACCAGTTCCCATCGGCTGAAGATGATGTAAAACAAAAGCCAGGTGAAGATAATGGCCTCTTCTGGCTTTAAAATCCAAGCATTTATGACTGGAGAACCAAAACCAGCTTCCAGAAAATCTCCCACCAACCTGCATGTACTTAACTTATTAATTGCATTTTAATAAATGGCCTCAAATTGCGCCAGGGGAGGTTGAGGTTGGATGTGGGAACAATTTCTTCCCCAAAGGGCTGTGGGGCATTGGACCAGGCTGCCCAGGGCAGTGTTGGAGTCACCATCCCTGGAGGGTTGGACAGACGGAGATGAGGTTCTCAGGACATGGGGTGGAGGTGGATGTGGCAGTGCTGGGTTAATGGTTGGTCTTCATCTTCTACACAAAATAGGTCTCAGTTTCGCCATTACTCTTCCAACGTTACCATAAGTCTTATTTTATTGCAGTGGTTCTTAATCTGCCACTGGAAAACTATGTATAGAACATTCTAGTCATACAGTCTGCAGACTGATACAGCTGTTTAAACTGAAAAGGAAATATTACTCTTATTTTTTCTAATCACACCTCCTTCCCAACTCCCCAGGTACAAAGAGCCAGGAGTGAACTTTGTCCGTACCTCCCAGGTGTCCCTGGACATCATCATGTCCTTGCGCTGTTTCTCTTGAAGGTTCTTTAGCTGTATCAGCTTCTCCTCTGCCTTAGTATACTCTTCATCAGCACTTACTTTACAGAGAAGAAGGTCAGCTTTTGCCTTTTCAGCTTTTTCAACTTCTTCCTGGATAGTGAAAAGATTATTTTTTTTTCTCTTCCACAGGAACAAACAAAACCTTAAGCCCTTTCTATTTGTTTATTTTTGAGACTTTGGATAAATATTTCTCTTAGACTTACAAGTGTAGTTACCACTGAGATCAACACAAGCAGGAATAGAGAACAAGTCAGACAAACGTGATTTGGTTTTAGAAGGGTGGACTAAAGATCTTCCAAGTATCTTTCAGCTAATTTCCACCAATCTGTGTGCTTTATAGAACTTGCCTTCCATTTCTTCAGTTCTTCCTTAAGTTTTTCCATCTCATCTTTTGAAGTGCCAAAAGAGTCAGTGGTGGGCACACTCTGGGGAGAAAAGAAGAGGCACACACAGGTTTTCCCTTCCATTAGGCGATAACTGAGACACAGCAAACAATTCAAATGAGTCTTCAAAATAAAAATAAAAACCCAAATGCTCCAGAATTGGATGGAGCGTTCTGCCATGGTCGTTTTCAAAGATTGTCCATTAATGAAAGTCCAGTGTATTTTGCCTGTATGCTCATTTGCTGTTTTTTCTCCAGTTATGCAGGGAAGATATGTGGTGAGTCAAACATTTTGAGAGATCAATTGTATTTCTTAATTACATTTTCCTAGAATCTGCATGCCAGGCGATGGCATATACCACTTAATTCTTTTTTTAAAGCGTTCAGACACTTAGGCCAAATGATTGAGCTATTTTAATGGCTTTACAGGACAAAAACCTAAGATGGTGGATCCTGGTCAGTAATCATTATTTGCTAACTAACCAACTGAAAATATTCACAGGCTAGTATTTTGATAAATAGTAAAAGCAAGTTGTCCCTGCATTCTTCCATGGAGAACTAAGCCCCTCAAACCACTGATGTTTATCTAAGTGCTTTCTCAGCGGTTCCTCTAAGAGAATGTATAAAGGATATGCAGGCCTAATGAGAAAAAAAAAATCAAAATTGGATGCTTCTGAAATGAGGGAGATTGGACAACAAGAGGTATCATCGAGCAGGAGGAGGGTGAGAAAAGAAGCATTTCTGAATTTAAGTACTTCAGGGCAGAAGTTCACAAGCACGGGAAAACTGTAAAAAGCTCGAGAAGAGAGAAAATCCCCTCTGTTCTGTTTTGTTTCTATGGCTGCGTTATTCTGCAGGACAGACAAAAAAAAATCCAAAGAGACCTGCTGAAACAATCCCTCCCTTTTACTTAAGATTACATAACACTTGAATGTGAACCATGAAGTTTAGGCATGGAAAAGGTCTAGATTAGATAATCTCGTCGAATCCCTTGGTGGTGCTGGGTATTTCCTAAAAACAATAAAACACAAAATATTTTTTCCACTACTTTGTCCAGTTTCAAATGCCTGTTAAGCAACAGGGAAATCCCTGTCTGCGTATAACTTAAAACTGGGAAAAAAAATTCCTTCTCTCAAGGGATTGAGTGCCGGAAAGTAGAAGGATGCATGTGCCACAGCTGGAAGCTGATAGGAAAGGATGTCTGTTTTTTCCTGAAAAATGGTCTAAGGCAGCAGTTTTAAACCTGGAAGAAGGAAAACATAACAAGGAAAATGCAAGAAATCCCATGGCAAGTCCCATCCCAACTACTTAGCAAAACGGAGGAGTTGAATCAAGGGAGGCACCAGGAAAAGAGAAGTTCCCCTAAGAAACCTCCACAGAGAGACATGGGGTAGGACAGGGAAATTCTAACAGACTCTGGAATGCAGACACTTTGGAATGGGATTTTCCCTATGGAAAGAGGAGATGGGAATGAGGGAAGTCCAAAGTATTAAAGGATGGAAGAAGATGAGACAAGAAGTTTCAGAAGCAGCCCAAGCACAAACCTTCATTCAGAGGTGCTATAGTCAAATACTGATATTTTTTTTCCAGGCAGCACATCAGGAAATACTTACAAAACCATTATCTTGTAAAGAGAGCGGCGGACTTGTTAAATCCATTGAAACCTGAGGGAACAGGAAAAAACATTACAACATTGTGTGCATTGGCTCTTTTTTTGTGGCAGAACAGAATACCAGAAAGGAATATGAGAAGCTGTGTCGAGCTTAAAGAATTTTTGAATGTCGGTGTTGTATCATTTTATAGGCAAAAGTGGTATATATTGGATATCTGAAACCTCATTGCTTACTAAGCATCAAAAACAGAGACGTGTGAGGAATTCTACACAGCACAGCTTAGTTTTTCTGTTATGAAACTTACATGCTTTATGCTACTTTTGCGCTGTTACATGCATGCCTGACATCCTGTGTGCTCTGTGCTTGAGAGATACAACCCTTAAACCCGCTTAGCACAAATGAAAACACTGCAGATAATGTAAAAATCTGGAATCTGTCGCCACAACATTTTGTGGAGACAGATAAAAAAGGAATTTAGACACATTTCATGGGCCGCTGATCCACACCCAGATGCTAAGGCACACAGGTTCCCAAGCAGATCTGTTCTTTGGATGCTGGGTTTAGTGTGAAAGCTTCTCACCCTGAATTGAACACAACAGCTGCCAGGACCTGGGGACATTTCTGACGCTCTCCCCTGGGAATTCTGAGCCTGTTTCTGACCTGACACCCGTGTACCCGCTGCGTTCGCCAACGCGAGGTTTGGCACTGAGGTGTTCGGTTTATGATCCAGGAATCTGCTTTGCGTTAAGCAACCAAAATTTACCGACTTACGTGCTGAATCCTGAATTAGGAAAAATCAAAGTAGTGTAATTGTAAAAACACCCTCCCTTGGCTCCTCCCCAGCGCAGCCCCCCCGGCAGCTGGGGCCTGTCCCTGTGTCCCCAAACTTTCTCCTGTGGCCCTGGGGACCCAGAAGGCTCCTCACGGCCTCACCCGCTGCTCCGGCAGCCCCTGCCCGCCCCGGGGCTCGCAGCCCCACAGGGGCTCGCACAGACAGCACCCGGCCTCCCCGGGGCTGGGGACACAAGCCCGGAGCCCACACAACTTACAGAGCTCCGGAGCGCTGGGTCGCAGCCGGGTCCCTGCCCAGCAGCCTGCGGGGCTGCTTTCGGTTTCTTCCTCGAAATGACGTAGGCGAAGGTGGTGGCTCCTCCGTCCTCCCGCCTGCGTCCCACCCGCCCTCGGCTGCCGAGCCCAGAGGAGTCCTTGGTAATCAGCCCGTGTGTGTGCTACAGAAAACGGGGAAAATGCCAGAAAATGTGGGGAGTGGGTGAGCCGGGAAAGGCCGCTGGTTGCTGCGCCCTCAGGGAGGGCACAAAGGCTCCCGGTCTGCCGTCACCTCCCTTGTGTTTCACCTCTTTTCCACCCATCTCACTGGGCTGGAAGCTTCTGGTTTGGCCCCTAGTTTTTTCTAAGACTTGTTATCCTCAGGCTAATTCTGTTGAATTTGTTTTATTTATTTGTTTGTTTGTTTTAAACCACTTCCTCTGGGATTATGTGTTTGTCTTCTTAGGAATAACTCTTCCTTCTTTGCTGGGTGGTGGCAAAAGTTATAAAACGTCCAGTGACAGAAAGACCCTTTGCTGATGGAGATGCCACATTAAATTTAAAAAAAAAAGTTATGGAAAAAGTCTGGAAAACCAAGCGGCAGGTGGTGGCCGGTGGTCCTTTCCCTGGGGTGGCAGCAGCCCACAGTCTCAGAGGGACCCCAGCATCTCAGAGGGACCCCAGCATCTCAGAGGGATCCCACTACCTCAGAGGGACCCCACCACCATCTCAGAGTATTCCAGCTATCTCAGAGGGTTCCCACCATTTCAGAGGGTTCCTACCATCTCAGAGGGATCCATCCATCTCAGAGGGATCCATCCATCTCAGAGGGACCCCACCACCTCAGAGGAATCCCACCATTTCAGAGGGTTCCCACTATCTCAGAGGGTTCCCACCATCGCAGAGGGACCCCACCATTTCAGAGGGATCTCACCATCTCAGAGGGTTCCCACCGTCTCACAGGGATCCCACCATCTTACAGGGATCTCACCATCTCAGGTCAGAAGGATGAGCTGGGGCCCTGGGGTAAGGGCTGGCTCCATCTCTCATCCAGCAAAAGGCTTCATCCTCCTTCCAAGAGGCACATGGTTGATTTATAACCCCTTCAGTATAGATTCATAAAAATGATCCGTGGCAGACACACCTAGAATTGGGCAACAAAGTCCTGGCTGGGCAGTCTGTGGGCAATCCCAGCTTCATTCTGTGGTGTTTAAGGTCTCTTGAGGTTTTTTCCAAGTCCTTTGGCTGGCGATAGCGTTGGGTGAGTTGGATTGGAGCCCCAATCTGACAAGTAGCTCTTTTTCCCCCTCACAAAAAGCCCCAGTTTTGGCCAGACCGGTTCCCAGGTCTGTGACCACAAGTGCTGGTGCCAGCGCAGGGGCAGAAGGGGAGGAGAACTTCAACATGTGTGTGGGTCAGCTTAGGGAAGGCACGACATGTGGGCTGGTGTCAGGTGAATTGTGGTTGCAAATATTCGCTGTGTTAGCTGATGGACACTCATTTGCTAAAGAGATTTCAGGGAAGAACTTCTTTGGGGGAAAAAAAGCTTAGATTTCCATGGTGATCAGCTTAAGGAAGACAAAGCGCTGGGTCCTCCTTGAAAGGTAAAAGGCTTTGGTTACTGAATGATCGTTCTTCATGTAGGTGACTGAAGCAAAGAGTCTCTTATGGATCCTGAGAGAGCTGATGCGACTCACTTGTGCTGCCAGGACAGACTGGGCTTCTCGTGATGGGACCTCTCAGGTGGCAGCTACAAAGTGAGTTGTTGAGTATGGGTGGGTGAAAGAAAAGTACCCCAGGCATCTTTCACCAGTAGCTCTTGGATTCAGGAACATCCAACATTGTATCCAAGACACAGCTGATTGAATTAAAACTTAGTGATATTTGTAATAGGTGCGTTGCAGTTGTGAACAAAACGTAGGCAATGTCCTAGGCCAAGAAAAGACAAAAGCACATCGCTCTCAGGTTTCCTTTAAAACTAAGCTGACTAATCTTTTAAATGTTACCTTCAAAACTGCAAACAGACTTGTACTCATTGGCCGAAGTATTTTGCAGACTGTTAAAGAAATTAATCCACAAAAATTCAAAATGTGCCAAATAGCTGGAGAAAGAGTAGAAGCTGACTTTGTGACTTAGCGTATGTGGGCTCGTATTATAGTGTCAGGGAAAAGCAGGAGCAGCCGTACGGCAGCCACGCGTTGCAGTGAAATCGGTTGGGCTCAGCGCGAGAGAAGCCAGACGAAAGTTATCGGGACTTTTGCTTTTCTTGGCTATATCAAAGGAATCTTGGCTTGCATCTTGCTTGGATAGAAATCACCTTGTGCCACTGAATTCAGTGGGAGTTTTACCCAGGGGGTGATTATTGTGGCAGTTTTGAATGTCTGTGTCTGCTTTTTTTAAGATAAGTGGATGAAACTATGACCTTGTATTAGAGATATTTTTTTAATTATTTTCTGCCTTGACAATGGATAACTATGTTTACTATTGCTTTGTAAACACAAAGCTGGTTACTAATGAGATGAGTAAAAGGGAGAGGTTTAGCTGGAGTGGCCAGGGAGGAGGAGGTGATTTTATGATGACCTAAGTACATCAGATTTCAGTTTAAATGTCAGTGGCAGGCTGCTCTCCAGCAACCCTGCTCATGTTGGGAAGTCACTGCTGATCTGAAAGACCCTTGTTTCTCTAAACTCCAGGGAATGCAGCAACACCAACATGTTTACTCGACCTGTTTTGGGATGGGAGCTGAACAGTGTGTTTGTGCTTGTTTGGTGAAGGACGTCTCTTGGAGATACTGAACTGGGCCAGGTTCCTGAACTGAAATGGAGTTGACTTGGAGTCGATACGTTCATTGATTTCGGTGTGTTGTGAATTCATGCTGTTAACCACTTCTGAATCAGACTAAAGGGAAGAGCATTGATTTCATAACTCTGAAGAGTCTAACTGAGGGGCAAAGTCCAGCAGTAAAATACAGCGTAGAGTACACAAAGCTTTAAAACTCTCAGGACTTCTCTGAGCAGTCTGCATTGGTACCAAACTTGCTCTTCAAAAGTCTAAGAAACCATTGGTGTGCCTAGAAGTCTGACCTGGAAACTTCAAAAGAAAACCATGACCCTTCTGGCAGCATAGGATTCAGACTCATCCACAGCAGCAAATCCTCTGATTAAGCTGGAAGAAGGTTCACAGCCCTAAGTTTATCTTTTATTGGTACCAAACCAGTCTGACCATACCTCAGCTTCTGGACAGTAACTGTTAAGAATCTCATGGCATTACCTTCAGAGGGAGAGTATTTTGGTTGTTTTAAAGTTAGAATACATCCAAAGAAGGAAATAAAAGGAATTTAGGTGCTTAGATCATAACCGTCCTAATGAAAACCCTGCTCAGCGCCCGTCTGATCCTTCAGGTACCCCCGCTGCAAAGCAGCCTTGTTCTCCAGGCAGGTATAGTAGCATCTTAATGTTGGCAGTTCTGCTTTAGCTTGATGACACTTCAAAGCCAGATTCAACCGCTGAGGTGTTCTCATGGCGTGTATGGTACTTTCACACTGACAGAACCAAGGTCCACAGCTGTCCAGTTTATTTCGCGCTTCCTTTCAAAACCTGGCCAACAGAGGCTAGTGATGCCTTCCTTGCTTCTCTTCAGGATTTGCGGAGTCTGGAAGATGGTGTGTGCTTTTGTAGATTTTTAGTGCCTGGAAAAAAGGAATTAGAATTTCAGGTTCTCCTTTAAGGACCTACTCATGCATTCTGTCCACATATTATTGCACAAATACATTCCTTAATAAAGCAGGGTACAGTCATGATTCCTGTTTATCAAAGCTGTTTTTTCTGTGTTCTCTGAGCTTTCACACATTCCAAGAGAGAGGAGACCCCATGGTCCAGAGCAACCAGTATTGCATGGTCAGAGCACTGTTCCAGCAATGGGGAGCAATGGGTTTGACCTCTCTTTGGTGAATCCAGGTGTCCCAGTCCTTTGCACTTTGTCCAGCAGCTACCCTGCTTAAGGGGAGTGTTGTGCCAGGGGAGGTTTAGAATGGATATTAGGAACAATTTCTTCCCCAAAGGGCTGTGGGGCATTGGAACAGGCTGCCCAGGGCAGTGCTGGAGTCACCATCCCTGGAGGGGCTGGACAGACGGAGATGAGGTTCTCAGGACATGGGGTAAAGGTGGACATGGCAGTGCTGGGTTAACGGTTGAACTCAATAATCTATGCCTGCTGTACCACCTCCCATCCTTAGTGATCCCATGATGATAGTTCTGGATCTCACTGCTGAGATACCAAAGTCTGTAGTTCGTCAAACCTCCGTGTCGAAGAGACTCCAAGAACACAGGGATGGAGATGTCTCTGAAGAAGCTGTGCTGTCTACCTTCATTCCTCTATTTCTCTCATAATCTGAGTGTTCATGCAGCCACGTGGCGATCTTGACCAGCTTAAAAACTGACCCTGAACAAAGTTACTTTTAGCTGGCTCATATCTCCAGTCCAGTTCATCCTGTGCCTAAAAACCAGTGTGCCATCCCAGGAGGGTCAGGAGGCTCTGTGGGGATGAATAACAACTTATTTCAGCGGTGCTGCCAGCGTAATGTGGCTTAAAGCACTCATCAGAGCACAGCCTGGTTGTCTGGTGTGGCACACGGTGCCTCAGTGCCAGAAACAAGGTTCCAGATTTTGTTTCGAGGGGCCTTACATTTTAGGCATCACAAAACACAGTCCTTTTTTTCTAGCAAGGCAAGAGAAATAAATATACCTGACAATGAGCATCCAGCACCTGATGTCAAACATCAGCCTCTTCCCACACAAGCAGAATTATGGAATCAATACTCTACACCGATCTGCGTTCTGTACAGGACGGACTCTGCAATGTGTCCAGCAAGACTTGGGAAGGTTTCAGCTTCCCCGAGATGTGTGTCCCAGCACACGGCGCTATGAGGCAATGCAGTGGCTTAGGAAATAGTCCCAGCAGGGCTGCTCGAAAGCAAACAATGAAGCAGAAATCATCTGAGATGCCTGTTGTTAGGCTTGAATCACATTCCAGTTCTGTGGCTGTAAATCACTGCGTGTTAATGAAATACTTCTTTCCAATAACAGTGTTTCAGTGAGGATTATTGTTTTATAGAGGCAGGATAAATTCTAGCATGCAAGCTGTTTTACACTGAGAAAACATAAATGAGAGGGATAGAGGAGATGTGCCTGTCAATAGTATTAGTCTATGCTTTTATTTTATTTGATGAATGAATAGAAATAGGTTGTTTATATTCCTTAGGAATAAAAAACCTTGCCTCTGAAAGTCCCAGGTGTGTCCCAGGCAGAGCACTGGCCAGAGCATGGACCATAACAGAAGGCAAAATGTTTCCTTGCTCTGTCTCTGACCTGATGGACAGATTCTGAAATTGTCCATATGAAAAAAAAAAAATCTTTTCTGTTTCTTGCCAAATGTTGTAGTGAGCAGGATTTCTGGATGAATACTCTATCGAGATAATCTTTTGGGCTATATTTAAATAAGCACCTTATTCTCTGGAAATGCTTTTTGAAAGTGGTTGTGAGGTTTCCCACTTTTTTTAATTTAAAAAAAAAAATTGATACATATCATTCTTCGTGGAAGAAACGCTTGTTGAGTGTAAAGCAAATAAGGTCCTGTCTTAAATAGAAATCCATGGTACAGCTGAGATAAATTAAAAAGTAAATACATGTAACTTAAAACGTGCGAATTGCTTATGTAGAAGATATCTCTGGGAAGTAAAGTAACCCCAGTGTTATAGAGCTTTGGCCTTGGCATATTACTGGAAAACCTCAGAACTCTAGATGGTGGAGGAAGGTCATTTTGCCTGAAAAACTGTTAATGAGAATTGAATATATTAGGTTCAATTTATTAACACCACTGTTTGGGGCAGTTCATCTCAATCCGTAATTCAGACATACCATAGGATTGAAAGAATTACGTTCTGGTATTCCAAGTGTTATCTTCAGCAAGCCTTATCTAACCTAACCTAACTGGGAAAATTGTTAAGTACACTGAAAAGTTCACATTTGCAGACAATTCAGCTTCTCTTTCCAGCTTCTGCCTCCATCCTTAAGTCTCTTGGAAGAGCCCAAGTTGTGGGATGCTGAATAGGCGCCTGCGGATATTTGCATGGACTTCATTTTCTTTTACCCTTTTTTTTATTGAAAGGCACAACGTGAAGCCCAGGATTGACTAATGGCTGTTCCTTGTTCTTCTGTGGAAATCCCACGTCCTTCATCAGCAAGATATCGCCACAGACAGGCCCTCCAGGGTATGTATATCACATTTCATGGGTTATGGGTTTTTTCTTTTTCGTTTTTTTTTTTTTTCCTAAAATAACCCAGTGTTTAATTGTTTTGGATTAACTTGTATTTCAATTTCCTCCTGCGCTCAGCTGTTAGCCCAGATCGTTTCCGAAAGAAGTGTTACTAAGAGCTCTGTTTATTTTTTGCAGTTTTTTATTAAAACACTGGGGTTTTATGCCACTGATTCTGGCTGAAGATATTTTGCTGTGTCCAGCTCTTAAATAAGTGGCTCATATTCCCCAAGACCCTGGTTTCAATCTGACAAGTCATCATGGTTACATGTTAAATCAACATCAAAGATGTCTAGGGTGGTGTTATTCACAACTGAAGGCAGCCTTAGAGTACAGTGTATGCACTTTTGTTTGTATTATTTCACCACAGAAAACTGACTAACAGTTTTAGGGAGAAGAAAACTGTGAATAAATTTGGATTTGGGTAAAAAAAAAGAGCCATGGCAAGAAAGAAAATATATTGAATGAGCTCAAATATTTGTTTCAGCTCTTTCAAAATGAAACAATTTGATTTTTCCTTTCAGAGGTTTTGGAAAATCGCCTCTTTTTTAAACCTGAAATGAAAATTAAGTAATTTAAATCAAACAAAATACAAAACTTGAACCCAAATCAGTCCATTTCACTTACAAATCACTTTCTATAACAGACAGCTTTATTCCTTTCTATCTTTTCTTCGTTGTGTTTGGCCAGCAAATAGAAAATTGATGAGTTTTATTTCTTTGCTTGGATCTCTGCACAAATGTTTCTCAGTAATTATATTTCCCAGTACGAGTGTTCAGGCCATAATGTTCTTGCATCAAAGCGTAGGATATTCAACACGCAATGGAGTTTTGGTAAGATTCGTCTCATCCTGGCTTTCAGGGAAAGATGATTCATTCAACTCCACGGCTCTAAAGCTGGGATATTGATTTTTTAAATTTGAAGCAGCTGTTGATATTCAAAGAGGACAGAGCACCCAGTTTCTGGGGTGGCAGCCCGCGGTGCTGCTGCCACTGCCAGCCGGACAGCTTTTCAAATACGTGGGCTGGGATTCCCGCAAGATACCTGGAGTTGTTCTGCAAGCAACTGAGTATCAAACCCCACACACATTCTGCCTCTACGGAAGCACACGTATGAAAAAAAATGAGGAGAGCCTGAGTAACAAAGAAGCCAAAAAAAAAGTAACCTAATTTTCATTAGGTTAATCCATGGTAGCAATGCAGGCTGAATTTGTAAAATAAAATATTTGAATACAAGTCTTGCACAGTACATCTGAATTCCCCCTGTTTTAAAAGCATTGCCCCGTACATAGAATCACAGGATGGTTTGGGTTGGAGGGACCTCCCCAGCTCCCCCAGTGCCCCCCCTGCCATGACAGGGACATCTTCAGCAGCTCAGGTTGCTCAGAGCCCCGTCCAGCCTGGCCTGGGATGTTTCCAGGGATGGTTCAGCCACCCCCTCTCTGGGAACCTGGGCCGGGCTCTCACCGCACTCATGGGGAAGAGTTTCTTCCTTATCTCTCATCTAAATCTCCCCTCTGTCAGTTTAAAGCCATCATCCTTTGTCCTGTCACTCCATGCCATTGTAAAAAGTCCCTTTCCAGGTTTCCTGTGGGTCCCTTTAGATACTGGCGGCTGCTCTAAGGTCTCCCCAGAGCCTTCTCCTCTCCCAACCCCAACTCTCAGCCTGTCCTCCCAGCAGAGCTGCTCCAGCCTCTGAGCACCTTTGTGTCCTCCTCTGGACTCGCTCCAGCACTCAGTCATACGGTAGGTCAGACTGCAAACACTGGAGTTGCCTCTTGTATAAGTCTAGACTGCAGGTCGTTGCTTTAACGAAGATGCTGCTGGTGATTGTCAGTGGGTACCGAGAGGAAAGACTCCAGGCGTTGTCATTTCAGAAACAGCAGGAATAATCCATACCAGTATAAAACCATTTCCAGCCTTGTGCAACTGGGCATTTCCAGGATTATGATAGTGCCAAGAATATTAGTTAGCACCAGGCTGAATGCTGCAATCTTGTTTTTTTAGTGCGTAAGGCAATGATCAGAGACACCAGCTTGTTCCTCTTGAGCTCACCGGCTGAAAACTATGCCCACGCATATAAGCAAATCCATAGCCGAACTTCACAGAAGGTTGGAAAACGGGTGACAGAGACCCAATGCATCATACTAAACAAAATAAGATAAAATACAGTAAAATACTGAGTCACCTCAGCATTGGGAAAAGACAGAAAATTGGTTTCCTCAGAAGCTGAAACAGACAGCAGGAGGGAGGCGAGAAAATGAATGTGCAGTGGGGTAGGAAATGAGTGTTGCAGACATAAAGAGACATCTTAAGCAATGACTGCTGAGACTAATCCACCAAGCATGTTATCACCATCTCCATCTGCTGGGCTTTCAGAAAGGAATTCAGCACAATGCTGCAGAGCAGCTTAACGTGGATGGTTAGTTCTTGTGGGACTGCCCTTGGGCCCACAAGGACACTGTGAGACCAAGGACGGTTCTGCCACCACCACGCCGGGGTCCAGGGTGGGAAGCAAACGTTTGGTTTGCCAGAGGAACAACATTTGGTTTACGTGTGGAAGGTCCCTGTATCGAGGTACAAAATCTGACATACCTGGCCGAGACTTTTAGGGGTTTTACATCGCTGTATTTCTGCAGCCACTGGATAAAACGCATGATGAGTTCAGTGGCTTCCAAGGTTTTCCAAAATGCTGAGTTTATGGAGAGGTGATGCAATGCTGGGCTATCCATTTCTGTTCCACCCTGTGTCTCATAAATTCGTTTTTTAATCTGTCTACCAGGAATATCCATCAGAAACAATGCATTAAGAACACAGAGCAGGAGACGTTTTGATGACCACCTATAAAGCAAATTTTTCCAAAGTATTTAGGTACTTGGCAAGATTTTCACAGGTATTTGTGCACAAACTCATGGGAGTAATTTGCTTCTGAAAATTCACTACCTGCCTATGTGCATCTTGGAGTATGAAAATAATTTTTGAAGTCTAAGATGTTATGAGGTGGACAAATGAGTGAGATTTAAAGGAAAGCAGGTGAAAAACAGCCGTCAGCTCTTCAGCATGTATGCGCTCAGTGTCCATTGGAGGCTCACTTAATGGAAAGGGTCTTAATTCACAGACTTAAATTAGATGTTTAGAGCTATATAGTGTGAATACATGTGCTATGTTGGATGCCAACAAAATAACTATAAACACAGGAGATTGAAAACAGCCCTTATGAATGTTTTGTTTCTTTAGTTATAAAAAAATAATAATTAACATGTTTATTTTGTAGGCAATACTTTGTCAATTTTGCAACAACTTATGCAATATCTCACTACACATGTAATGTGAGCACTGTGATGTTTTACTGCACTCTTTAATGTAGTTATTAGTTCATTCTGTCCACTTGGTGCCTTTTAATTATTGCCAGCATAGGGATCATTCTCATGGTACCACAAAACTGGGGAGTCACATAATTAGTGTAGATAAATAAACTGTCAAAGAGGAAAAATATTTTTTTTCCTTTCTGCAGAAGTAATTATTCACTGCAGCTGATTAACTGTCCCTTGTAGGCATAAATAATTATCCCTACTATCTCACACATGAGAGGATTTCTTAGAATTACCCATTTTCGAAAGCATGTGAACTTACAGAAATGTTTATTTCCCCAAACTGCTTGAACACAAAGCCTTTCTTACAAAAATTGTCTCCATGTGGTTGAATGGGCACCAGTGATTTGACTCTGATCTTGCTTTCAGCAGTGTAAAAATAGTTAATACACAATGTTTTTAACAAGTGTTGTCATGTAAATACTGGATGGCTCATATACATTTGCCAGGCACTAATATTTTTATGGACATGCTTACTAAAAAGAAGCACATCGCCTTTAAAGCCTCTGATTATCAGGTCTTTTATGTGCATATTACAGGCACGTATGTGTCCTTAAGATGTTCGTAACGTCTGAGAACATCCTGAGCTCAGCACAGCACAAATCCTGAGTTGACTGGAGAGATTTTGGGGTGACTCTCTCGTGGTGTTTCCCTTAAAGCTTCTCCACTTTGGCTGGAAAACAAAATACTTGTTTCTAAAAGGAGGAGAAAAGCGTTCTTCTAAGAACAATGGACATCATGGTTTTTACTACATTGGCTGTTTGATATCAAGTATTCAGTGGACAAGCCTCAAGTGTCTTAACTATGGTCCGAAGGGACTAAATTCTGTACATCTGACTCTTTGCATATATTAATTATGCAATTAAATATTAATATTTTTACATACACACAGATACACCCCCAGATTGTTGCAGTTTGCTTTGCAATGGCTGGAGTTGGAAGTTATTTATTGTTTTTGGAGTCCCTTGGCAATCTTGGGAGGCTGTTTGCCTTGGCGTCCCCCTACCACATTACCTATTCTTCAGTATCATGTTCTAAAAATTGTGTTTACTACATTTTGTGCTTTTTAAAATTTATGTAGTTTGAAAATATAAACATAGAAAAACATCCATGAGACACTTGTAAATTTTGTATCTGTATATATTTTTAACTTTGATAGGTTCAACTATTTTATTGAGAATTACTGTCACTATAGGACTTCAACTGACAAATATTTTAACTTGGCAAGAGTTCAGATTTTTTATAAGTGAATCCATTATGCTCTCCTAACATCTGCTCTTAATAATCCCAAATGTTTTTGGTTTGTTCTACTTTCACATGAAGTTTTGTGTTTGCTTTGTTTTAACTAAAGCACCATTACACAGAGCAGTTAATTCTTATCTCATTGATGTTGCTGATAAAAATGGGCATTGATTTCAATGAGATTTAGACTAGAAGACAAAGGTGAGTAAGTTTTAAAATATTTGGTTATAAGACAAAACAGTCTCTGAAAGTTTAACTTAACACTGTGGCAATAAATAGTAAAATCATTGGCCAAGTAAGTTCTCACGTTATAAATTTCTTCTAAAAATGCATCATCTGAAGCATACAGGGGACAGAAAAAGTTAGGAAATCTGGTTAGAACTTCCTTTTGTCTTTCCTTTCAGTAGAACAAATGTGCGACAATTCAGAAAACCGGTTTTGTAGATTCACTGGGAAGGGAGTTTCTCAGTAGTGCAAAACATAAATGTAAGAGTTTAATCAGCTCTTTTCCACAACACAGTTTCTGTAACATTTTTCAACTTTCACTAGACCGGAAAATGTACAAAAAAAGAGAGGTTGGAAAAGCAAGTTAATGTATTCATGTAGGCCCACCAAATCCCACCAAATCGTTGGTTTCCTTCATTTTGGATGCATTGAATACTTAAAGCATCTTCTTGTCAAAGGCATTTTCCTAGAATCATGGGATGGTTTGGGTTGAAGGGACCTTCCCAGCTCCCCCAGTGCTGCCCCTGCCTTGAGCAGGTCCATGTCCCTCTTATGCTGGTGGCCCCAGAGCTGGACACAGCACTGCAGGTGGGGTCTCACCTGCACGGAGCAGGTTTAATTTTAAATGAAACAGGTATTTCAAAAACCCGTCTTGTTCTTTTAAAAGGCAATCTCACTAAGAGCAAATGCCAGACTAGGATTTTGTATAAACCAAAATGTCATCTGGAAAATGCGTGACACAATCCTGCGCTGACGCTGTGGAATCTGGAGCGGGAGCGCTGTGTTTCGCTTTGGCGTGACACTTCCCGAAGGATGCACGCCACCTGGACACAGGGGACAGGAACGAGAACCATCAGGGGTCTAGAAAACAAGACCTACAGCAAAGATGAAAAGAGCAGCCTGTTTATTTTTAAAGAAGGACTTGAAGCGAGAGGCGATAACAGTTGTAACATAACTTTCTGTTACTTTAGTCTGCTGAAGCAAAAAGAAGAAATAGGCTAAAGCTGCAGCAGGAAAGGTTTTAGTTAATACAAGATGTTTTGGTTAAGGAAGGTATTTCAAATGTTAGGAAGAGTTAAGCACCAGGAGGCTGTGGAATTGCCACCGCTGCAGGTTCATAAGAACGAGCTGCACAAGCATCTGCCAGGAATAATTCAGGTGTAATTATTTCTGCCCTGTGGTGTATGGTTGGGATCTGATGGTTCTTATGGTCTCCATGGGGGTCCTGGAGTGTGGAACAATACTTCAACTTGTACCTTGACAGCTCAGTTCATGAAAAAAAAAAAGGTTTAAAATAAGATAAAATTTGTTTAAAAAGAGATAGAAATAAGACAGGACTGGAAGTGGCCTTCTTTCAAAGAACAGCAGGTCCAAGCTCCTCCTCAAACACCATCTCAGAATAAGTTCAGTGCTCTGTTTGTCTGGCTGTGCTAAAACTTCTCTGGAGTTTTGGTTTGAAATTGCCTGCTGCTTTTCAGCCTGAATTTAACTCTTTATGGGATGGGATGATATTGTTGGGCTTTTTCCTTTCTTTAGGTTAAATAGCTCTTCTTTCATTCTCAGGTTTCCCATAATGTGAATTCAGTCAGTGTTGTCACATTCCCCCCTTTCGCATCAGCTGTTTTCGGTTTTTCTCATAAGAAAAATTAGCCTTAATTTTCCCATTATCCCTTTCCTTGCACTGCTTTTTCCTACTCGACCAAGTAATTTTTCCTGAATGAGATTGCAGTTTCTTGCAAAAAACCTCTCAATGAAGCGCCTTTCACTGCACGCTATTCAAATACATCATTCTTGGTATCATCCTCAAAGCTACAAACAATATAGTTGTAATACATTCTGTATCACCGCCAGTAGTATATTAATCGTAGAATACAAAAGCTATAAATACTTCCCTGTTTTCATTAATTTATAGATAGAAGAAAAATGAAATGTTTAGATGCTTAATATTTAAATTAATGCAAAGGAGATTCGTGACCCACATACCCTACTGCTGTTTTTTAAAAAATCCCTTCATCCTCAGTGCTTCATCCATTAAGCTACTGGTTTTTTTTTTCTGTCTGTCGTTGCAATTTGTCTTGTATCACTGTGGCCTCCAGAGCACAGTTTGAGAACCACCAAGTGAGGTGCTCACTTCAAACTCTAGTCAGACATAGAATAACTTTCATATAGCATTTCTTAACATATGCATGTATGGAAAGAGTTAAGGAAAGCTCCCACCTAAATTTATGTAAGATTTGTCTGGGATGTATTTAAATGTGGAAAACTTGGAAGAAAACTGAAGAACATACTGTCAGAGGAACATCTTAAGTGCTGACGTGCAGCTGTGGAATATCTTCTTGTTGCGAGAGGTTCTGCTGGGACTCGCAGATGAAAACTTTCCCTTGGGAGGCAGATGTATGGGACTGAACGTGTTACTTTATTGGCACTGCAAGCTGCACAGATTGACGTCTAGGCTGAGGCTGGAGCATATGTCTAATGTTAATGCAACACAACAGCAAACATTAAGTTGTTTCCTCAGGTACCAAAATATTCACCATCCCCAGTGTACACTCTCCAGTGTAAAACATGTACTGAACCCCATGGAGCTTTTGGTGTTGTCCAGAAAGGCTGAAGTTTATTCGTTTGAGGGATTATTCAGGGGATGTTATAATAGATATCTGAATCCTCACGCCAAGACTGGATGACCTCTCGTGATCTCTTACAGCCTCAGTTCTCCTGTGATTCTGTGACTCATAAGCCATTATATTTATTTGGACTTATTAACAGGTAGCCTTGTTCCTCCAGGGAGGTATATATTAATTCAAACATTGGACCTTGTATAAATCAAGAGCTGCTGTCAGATACTGTCATTCTTAGAACCGTTTGCTACTTTATGTCATTTATTTATTAAGCTGCTGTTTCTAACTGAGGCCTTTCACCATTAACAGTTAACTTCAGTAAAAAAAAATAAAAATTAATTATTGCATGAGTGTTTTTCACAGGAATTTCAGCATGGTAGTCTATTATGAATCATCTCCAAGTTGGGATGCACTCCTTGCTTTTATGAGTTAGTCACTATTAACACATTTTTGTGATCTCGTGGGACTGGCACCCGCCTACCGCAGAACTGAACAATTCCCTGTGGCATGGACATCTGGCTCTGATATAAAATTATTAAGCTAGCAGCTCACGTTGTGATAGCATCCAGAGGGATTTGCTTGGAGGGGCAGACAGAAAAGGTGTCCTGTGCAGAAAGGGGCATCCACATGATACTTCTTTCAGAAAGAGGAATCTTCGTGTCATTCTAAGAGGATTTTCTTAATTTCAATCAGTAATTTGTCTTTTTCAGATTGCAGTGAATGATATTGCTGTTGAATTTTCAGTGTTGTTTGGTTTCCACTCCTTCCCTCATGCCTCTTCATTGTTTCTAGGCTCTCAGAAGATACCAAAAATGTGTCACAACTCCAAAGCAGCCAAGGCCAAGTGCCCGTCTCCTTCAGCTGATGGGAAATGGATGCTCCAGAGCAAGGCGCTCAGCACTGTCTCCTCCATTCACCACCAGCCCAAAAGTCCATACTGGCGTTTTTGCAACTCAGATCCCAGGTAACCTCAGATACATGTCTTGGATGTTAATGTTTAGAAACCAACAGGCTTCTCTCAATACACTTTCACAGAATAACGCTGGATTAGGTCTCATTCAAAAAGCTCAGACTCTTATTCATTGGGCATTAAAGCAAAAAACAAGTAGAAATAAAGTGTCAATCCTCAAATCTAGAGAGAGGAGACAGAGTCGTGCTGCTGCCTCTGTGCAGTGGGATGAGTCTCTGAAGCGCTTTCTTGTTGTGCTGCCAGAGGAGCTGTGTGGTGTGGTGGGGCAATCGGTGTAGCAGAGACTGGCGACCAAACCGGCAGGCAACGTCCCTGGGCCCACATCCCACTCCATGGCAGCTCCCTGGCATGGCAGGGACGAGGACAACAAGCCACCGAGCCCTGAATGTCCCCAGCTGGTCAGAGGGAACCAACGGGATGTCACCAGCTGTTCGAGGCCCCTGAGTGTGGCTGCATTAGGAAAAATGCATCAGGAAAAGTGTGGCCAGCAGGTCGAGGCAGGTTGTTCCTCCCCCTCTACTCTGCCCTGGTGAGGCCACATCTGGAGTTCTGGGTCCAGTTCTGGGGTCCCCAGTTTAAGAAGGACAAGGAATCACTGGAGGGAGTGCAGTGGTGGGCTATGAAGATGCTGAGGGGTCTGGAGCATCTTTCTTATGAGGAGACAGAGAGCTAGGGCTGTTCAGCCTGGAGAAGCTGAGAGGGATCTGATCAATGCTGATAAATATCACCAGAGTGTGTGTCAAGAGGATGGACCAGACTCTGTTCAGTGGTGCCCAACGACAGGATGAGGGGCAACGGGCACAGACTGAAACACAGGAGGTTCTGTCTGAACATGAGGATAAACTTCTCTACTTTGAGGTGCCAGAGCCTGGCCCAGGCTGCCCAGAGCGGGTGTGCAGTCTCCTTCTCTGGAGACATTCAAACCCGCCTGGACTGACCTGTGTGATCTGCTCTGCTGACCCTCCAGAGGTCCCTTCAACCCCACCCAGTCTGTGACTCTGTGGTGTGACAGATGTCCCAGTGCCAGGCCTTGGCACCAGAGCGCACATGAGCTTTGTCAGGTGCAAGAAAACGTATATTATACATCGTACGCCTGCTGCGCAGCAGCAGAGTTTCAAACTCAAATGTGCAAAGCATGGGTGTGCACACAGGGATGTGCTTGTAGGTGAAGTTTATTGTAAAAAGGTTTTTGCTCTTATCAGTGCTGAAGAGTGACAGGCACATGGGTATTTTAGCAGAAGGTTCCTTGCTGCTCTAGCACAGCAGCAAGACTCTCAGCTCCCTTTCCCCACAGCTCTCCCCATCAGCATCTCTCTGAGCTGTAGGTGGAAGAATACATGTGTGCGTCCATGTATATGATGTATCCAGGCATTCTTCCCTTCATGGTAAGCCAGAAGTGATGAAGAGTGTCTTCCTCCTTGGTACAACAGTCATCTCTGTAAAATATTTTTGAGTAGGCACAGGCTCCTCCACCCTTTCCTTTTCGTTTGATCGTGTCGGTGGTCATGAGCACATCTTCCTCTGTATCTCCTGACTCAGAAGTTACGAATGTTATCAGAACTGGAGAGCAGAGCCCTCCAATGGCTGCTGGGGACTGGGCAGCACCAAACCATTTTCCAGCCTCTCATCTTTCCCCCTTTCTGCTCTCCCACTCATGCAGAAGGAGCAGCTGCAGTGTTCGCTTTCAGCCAGAAGGGAAGACAAGCAGACAGCTGTCACGCCGTGAATCAGATGTTAAACTGTGGTTTGGAGGGGAAGATTTTAGCTTTATTTCCCACTTGCAGAACAAAGAGCATCTGTTTTTGACACTTGCAGTTTTATGCTGATCTGGGAGTTTGACTTGCAATTACAGATTCCATGTAGGGAAACTGTATAGTGTACGCCAATGCGAAGTATTCTCCTTACATTTTTTCATTGATTAGATCACTGTGAAGTTAAATCCAAATTATACACAAAAGAACGGAATGCTTAAATGAGAATGAGAAGTAGTATGTGTGATTCTCTTCAGTCCTGTAAATGGTGTGACTAGAAACACTATAAGCAGACAGACTGGTTATTAGTTTTATTGCTTTTTGTGGCATTTGAAGACAGCGAGCGCTGAAGAATGAACAGACTTTGGCTTGAAAATTGTTCATGTGTGCTGCAGTAGTGGGGGATAGAATGGTTTCTTGGACACGCTGGGGATCGGGAGAGCCAAAAGTGAGTCACATGGACGGCTGCAGACATCACATTTAATTGTGTAATAATACTACAGCGAGCACAATTGGAGCAGGCTCGCTGACCTCACAGCTGAAAGCGCTATTTAAGATCTGGCTTCCAGATGTTCCAATAGGATCTAGCCAGCTGCTAGCAGAGGTTACCCTGAGCGGTTTAACAGGGAGTATTTACAGCCTAATCGTTCGGAAGAGATGATCGCACTCATTTTCTTTTCTGCTCTGCTATGGGACAAGGCTCAGGCGTGGGGATTCAAGGACGGAGTGCTGCATAACTCGATTTGGTTAGGTAAGAAATAATTTAATCGTGAACGTTTTGCTGCTAAAGTCACTGTGTTTGTTTAACAGTATAAAGATGAGCACCTAGCAATACAAGAATGAGCCCCGCATTAATATTAGCAAAATCCTGCATTGAAATTGGTGATCATTTTGTCTGAGTAGTGACTGTAAGTTTTGTCCTTATGCGGTTACTATTTTTATTATTTCTCTGGAGTGCAGGAAAAAGTAGTTACGGAATATCTAATCGGAATGTATTTTCCTACAGCATGAGGTAAAGTGAAAACAGCATTAAATAGTAGTTGCTTCTAATGAAGGAAAACAAGTATGAAAAGAAACATTTGCCAAAGGAATGAATTACTTTCTGCATGAACATACTTCAAATGCCTGGGGTCCTACATATGAAACTAAATGATCTGGAAATAATAGCGGTAATATTTCCCGGGTTTCTAAGAGAGTACAGAAATGTATATATTTTGGCCGTTGGTTTGTTCACATCATTAAACGGCGAAGACAAGATTCCAAAAGGGCTAGAGAAAATGCTGTGGGAATAGTTTCTTATACATCAAGTGGGTTTAAATAGCTCTTAGAGTCCTTTTATAGATCTCTATAATTATCCAAGACAACAGAAAAACATATTCAGACTATAGTAACGTAAAGGATGCCAAAACAAAAACATGCACCGAGTGCTCTGTTTTTTACAGAAACACTTACAAACTTCTTTATCCTCTCTAGAATGCTGCCTGTTTCTTTAAGGGTTTTGAGGAATTCCCGTAGCCGGCACACGTTTCTGTTTTGCTCAGATGTTTCACGAGGGATTGGGGCCACACTTGAATAGCTGGTGCAGCCACCATGTGGCCCCGGCCCCTTCTCAGAGGACCGCGTGTAAATGAACAGGAACATAAATGAGAAAGAGAAGCAATCTATATTGTTTTCCATTTGACTGCACATTTTTAATGACTTCTTTTTCCTTCTGAACTCGGGACGCGCCGGCTGTGTCCCAGGGCTGCTGCAGGTGCTCAGGTAGGGGAGAGCTCTGCGGGACACAGCTTGGCAGCTCCTGCACCACCTCAGTGGGCTGCTGTTCGAAAATAAGGATGACAGGGAGGAGGTTTGTGTGAATTTGAATTGAATACAGGCTGTGATGGGCGTTCTCAGTCATACTGAGAGCTCAGGCACACACGGTGCCGCTTGCACTGCTGGCCAGAGAACGGGTCCTGGGCGGTTCGTTTGCAAATATTGCAATAGCCACACGACTGCTGCATCCAGCCACCCCGCATGTAGCCTTTAAGGGCTACTGCAACGTAAATGTGAATTTGTGATAACAGTGATCCTTTAAGCAGTTCTATGAATCAAAGTCAATTTGAAGAAAAAAATTTTCTGGCTCTTTAAAATGAAGAAACAGAGTGGTCACTGGAATGCGTAATAAAATGTTTTGCTACAACTTTAGCATTTACTGTGAGAGTAAATAAAAATAAACCATGCGATAAAAACTGATTACGTGCTCTAAATAAAAAAACGCATGCAAAATCTGGAAGCCCAGTGTGCAACTTTGAAAGAGCCACTCTGCTTTCTGATCTCTGTTGAAGCTCCTTTAGCAATGTACCATCTAGTGTAACCACAGCCATAAAACTACTGAAACAAACCTCAAAATGCAGCTGATTGAATTACCAGTGGAATTCAGTGATATTATATATGAATGAAGAAAAATTGGGCAAACTCCCAGCCATCCATTTTATGCATCTTTGGGGGTTTTTTCAATAAATAAATGAATAAAACCTGGGAATGCGCAGGGACATCTGAGCTTTGCTTATCTCCTCTTCTGCTGATCAAACCCTATCAAGACCAAATTGAAACTGAAGGGAGTTTTCCATTTTACCTTTCTTCCTCAAGAAATCATTAGCACAAATATAAAATATTGAACTGCTGAAAGTGTAGGAACACTCGTGTCTTTTACCTTTTTTTCTTGTTACAAAACATCTTTTGTTTTCTCAGTAAGCACGCAGTCCTGCTGCCGCTGACTGCATCGCCTTCCTGCTCGTGTCTTTCTTGTGTGAATGGCATTTTATTATAGCTCATTTTTGACACAAGCACATTATACCCAAAGGTTTATTGTAACCTGATGAGAGGATCGGAGCCGCCTTGCCCAAACATGCTTGTATGCTTATTTGAGTGCCAGGTCTTGGTGCCACAAAGGAGGATTCCCAGGGCAGCTGCTGCCCTCTTGGTGGTCAGAATTTCATCCCCATTCGTGCTCCGTGTGTCTGTGCAGTTTAGGGGCCATAACTGCCCCATTTGCTGGAATACTCTGAGTCTGACCGTGTGCATTAGCAGAGGCCCCTGCCAGTAACTCTGCATGGCCACCCTCTGCTTAAAAGTTAAATATTCCTTTTTATTTAGCATTTGGTATTTGTGTTGTGCATATTGAGGGCACTTTATTAGGCCAAATTTCATGCTGCTTGTGTTTGTGCAGAAGAGGTTGGCTACGTTTTACCATCTCCTGCTGCTGTGGGTGAGCACAGGGTCACTGTCCTCGCAGGGTCCTGCTGCCTCTGGACACCAAGGAGAGATTTTAAGACGTGTGAGTTGGAAGAAACGTGTCCTATCAGCCATGTAACCCACGATCTTTTGAGTAAGAACCAGAGGAGAAAAGTGGGTGGAAAAATCCCTGAGAGAACACTCCCAACATGCAGCTTTTCAGGCAAAGAAAGAACAAACTTTGCTGAAAGTTCTTGCTGTTGTCCAGGAATTGATTCCAGAGAGGTCTCTCAAGAAGAGGAGCCCCTGTCAGAGGAGATGCCCAGCTGAAGCTGGGACATGTACGTTGCAGTGCTGGCCCTATGGTATATGGGCCATATACATTTCCAGGAGCTGGCATCTGTTTGTGCTTGCAAGTCAGAACAACATTTCATGCAGGTTTATCTCCGTGGCCATGGTATCACCTCATTAAAGACACGGTAATTTGTGCATGTGTGTTTGTGTGTGACTGTGAATATGTTTATATATGTAGATACATACACATCGATATCTAAATGTATATGAATAGTTAAGAAGTACAATGCTGTGACCTGTGTCTGGTTTTGCTGATGCAGTTTGTCTTTCTGCACAGCCCCTAATGTAATTAGGAGGGAGGGGGAAAAATGCCTGTGGAAGATCTGATCAGTTAATTAGAATATACTTTGGGGGAATACTGTATTGTTAAATTGTGACACACCGAAGCAGCATCAAATCTCAAAGCCCGGTGGAGCACACGTGTGTGGTCTGTCTTTCCAAAGCTGCTTTTGCCATGTCCCGAAGGAGTAACAGAGACACAGCGTGGGGATTGCTATTGGGATAGCACCGCCCGCCAAGGCCTTGCAGGAGGACTCGGCAGCGCTGGTGGTAGAGCAGCCCGTGCAGAAACGGTGACGAGCAGATCTTCCCAGCAATGTTCTGAAAAAGCGATGCCTGTCCATAATGACATTTTTAGCATCAATAAGTGGGGGTAGATACCTTTAGAGAGATAAGATTTGAAAACTATATTGCCAGGTGAAAATGTCAGGAGAATGGCTAAAAGTGCTAAGTTTTTTCTGTCTGCTCGGAGTGCTGGGCCTGAGCAGCAGCATTTTTCCCCAAATCCCGGGTGGTGCATCCAGCAGCAGGTCCAGGGGAGGAGCAGGGTGGGTCTTGCAAAAGTAGGGGCTTTGACCAGAAAACATCATTAACACTCAGCTTTAAGGCTGCTCCTACATTTGCTGGGACTGGTCACCTTTGCGAAGGTGACAAAC
The DNA here is from genome assembly GCA_013399365.1 of Pampusana beccarii. Taxonomy (NCBI): domain Eukaryota; kingdom Metazoa; phylum Chordata; class Aves; order Columbiformes; family Columbidae; genus Pampusana; species Pampusana beccarii. The sequence goes on along the minus strand of VWYH01010425.1, from coordinate 108,344 downwards.
AGGAGAATTCAGCTGCCTCGTACTCTTCGGGCGTAGGGAGGCAGCTCAGCTAATCCCAAGGACTACCTTCTGTGGTTTCCAATTCACCGTTCGGTTCACCTCCCCGGGAGCTGTGACACGGACAATGTCACATCCAGACTGTCCCCTGGGTGGGCAATGAGGCTAAGGCTGCTTTCTGTAGGACTCAGATTTTCAGTTCACGCATACTGAATCCAACACAATCATGCTGTAAAGAAGCCATGAGTGGATTTATCACGTTAGCCATCACAGACTATTAGATGAACAAAAAATAATACTTCCTGCGAATAAATATTGAATTAAGATAGCTTATTATTTTCTTAATATAGCATACCATTATACCGCAGCTGTTGTTGTGACTCTTCATTGCAATGGAACGGGCTCCTTCGGAAACATTTTTGTGGGGAATGTATGTTATCCCACGGCAGCGACATCCCCAGCGATGTTCCAGAAAGCAGCTCTCAGTCTCCTGAGACCACTGTCAGCAACATCATTTGCTTCACTGGGCACCACGCCAGCGGCTGCGGGTCCAAAAACTACATTGGCAAACGTCATTCTGAATCTAATAAGGGTTCTCACCATCGCTAACCACAATTCAGTGGTGACCATGTTTTTTACAAAAATATCCTACCCTCGCCAAAACTACTGGCTCCAAGTTTGTCCCTAGAAAAGACATTCTTTTTTTCCCATGGTGCAAATAGCTACTGTAAAAATGCTTCCTGTTTTGCGTCTTTTGTCAGTCCTGTTGGCTAGTGGTAGCTACACACAGCCATTCCTCTTGGATTACACAAAATGTGAAAAATCTAAACAAAAACGCCATTCGGATTAGATATGCGGTTAGGTTCTGAGACAGATTTCCATACATATGGCATCAGACAAGTGAAATATGAAAAGATTATAAAACTTGGGTAGTACTGACAGTTTCTAGGTTTCCTTGGAAAGCTGCTTTATAGTGTACTTGCAACTGCAAAGAAAAAAAAGAATAATGAAGAAAGTGTATTCATTTTGTGTGCAGCAAAAACGTCAGCCAGCAATTGTTCTGGTCCTGCCCTTTGTGACACAAGCTCAGATATTTTTATTTCACATTTTTATTCCCTTCGATTCCAAGCTCTCCTCTACCCAAGTAGCTCTGATTTAACTTCTCTGGAGAGTCCAAACAAAGCTCTGAGTCGTGTGACGGAGGCGCTCGGGGCTCCATCCAAGAAGCGAGCTGTGATAGCGAGCCAGGGGGAGCTTCCGCGGAGCCAGCGAGGAGGCGCGGAGCTGGTGATGCTGACACCAGCCACGGTTCCCATAACTGCTGCCTGCCCGGTGCTCCTCGGGGAGCCCTTCCCTGCCGCTGCTGATCTGCTGTTGTTCAAAACTTCTCCCAAACCAAAACACACCTTTGGGTTGCAAAAACATGCCTTTGGGCTGCGAGGGATGTGTTTTCCTGGCATTTCCCATCTACTAGCTCAAGATTTTGTTTTTCTTCCCACCTGGACAGTAGCCTGAAGAGCTGGAGAGCACCCTGGAAGGTGGGACAGCTGAAATACAACACTGAAATAACTTCTTGTTTTGGTCCCACAGAGCGAGCAGCTGGGGTGTATCACAGGGAGTCTCGCTCCGGGAAGTACCAGCTCACCTACGCAGAAGCAAAAGCGGTTTGTGAATACGAGGGAGGACACCTGGCCACCTATCAGCAGCTGGAGGCAGCCAGAAAAATAGGTCAGGAGAAAAACGCAGCCATTTGCTTTTCACTTCGCTCGTTCGTAACGCTGCCGGTCTCGTATTTTCGTGAATGTTATGAACTCTGGGACTGTGAGATTTGTAAACTCCCTGGATTTTTGCCCAAGTCGCAGGTAATTTTCTCCCTCGGTAACAGAGCAACATCTGCACACAGGGCTGCGCGTTCCCCAGAGCTCTGGATGCTGCACAGTCCCAGAACCAGTAACACCAGTGGAGAACCATCTGGCCGAGCTGGAAAGCAATGGTACCTCCCCAGCTACAGCCCCCCAGGGGCTGCAGCAGAAGGTGTTTATCACCAGGGAGCTTCTATGATAAATGTGCTGTGCTATTTTTCATACCAAGGTGTTTTCAAAATGTTTATTCCAGCCATATTTGCTCTGAGAATGAGTGTTGTGCTTGGAGTGAAAAGCAGAGCTGAGCAAGGGCTCTACTGTATTTCTGTTTCATTCCTAATCAGAAGTTATTAATTCATTCAGAGCATTAGGAAAACAATGGAAAATATCCTCGGCTTGAGAAATTTGCGGGCTACGCCGCTGAGTCACGAGCTGGCTCTCGGCACCAGCACACATGTAAAAAGGGTACTTTTGTCTTTCTGAGTAGCTCATAGTCCTGGGACGCCACAAATATGTTCCAGTTTGTCTCAGTGAAAACATTGAATTGGTCTCTAGCAGACAGTGAATAACATTGCATTCTTTGGCTATTGTTTTTAAGTTCTCAGCCACAAAGTGCGTTAACAGGATCTTTTTGTTCAGCGAGAGATACTTGAGGCAATTCAGGTATTTAAATTTAAATTGAAAGTATTTTATGTAAATACTTTGTTTTCTTAGCTGTCTTCTGTATGTTTTATTTTGCTCACTCTCAAAACTTAGTGCTGCAAACTCTTGAGATATGATTGAGTAAATCTGAATTACTTCAAAATGGAAACAACACACTTTTATAACTCATCCAGTGTATAATTTGGTTACAAATGCTGGTATAGCACTTAAAACTCACTGCCTGGGAAACTATATAGTCCATCTGCATTTTTTTTTCAAATGAAGAGCCAATGATCATGTTGTGGAGAACACAAAGCTATTTTATATTCTGTATTTAAAATTATCCTCTCAAAGTATTGCTCTTTCCTGTAGTCCAATTTCTTTCAGGCCAATTACAACCAAGTCATTGATCAGCATAAGACTTGACTTGAAGAAACGCAGTTTTCTTTGCCTCAGGTTGGTGTATCACACCCGTGTCTCGTTTTCTGCCTGTTGCAGGTTTCCACGTGTGCGCTGCTGGCTGGATGGCGAAGGGCAGAGTCGGTTATCCCATAGTAAAAGCCGGAGCCAACTGTGGCTTTGGAAAAACCGGTATTGTCGATTACGGGATCCGCCTCAACAGAAGCGAGAGATGGGATGCCTACTGCTACAACCCCAACGGTGTGTTCACAAACAACCCATTGCACTTTGGGTCTAAGTTTAGGACAATGGGCCGTGCTCTCTGGCTGCTCGGCTTGAGTTGGCTTCTATAGAACAAACACGCTGCCCGAGAAGGGGGGTGTGTGGAGACAATTATATTTGGAGCCTTGCACCAAGCCCCCTCTGCTGGTACCTATAGCAGAACTGGCTTGCTCAGAGCTCCGTGTCTCTGCTCTGTGTCGCACCATATAGAGCCGGTCCTAAGAGAAGTCCTTTCTGAAGCTAAAAATGTAGTGATGTGCTGGTTTTGACTAAAAATGTAAGCAATATTTTCAATGTGATGTGCTAGTGTCTTGTTTTGTATAAGTGTTTATATTTAGATTACCATTTCACTTAAGTTACTAATCTGAGATGTTTAATGTCGGAACCATTTTCCAGATATTTTGCCTTTAAGCAGGCTAAATTTAGCGTCAACCCTTATTCCTTCTTTCTTGTGCTTGAGATAGAACAACTTTTCAAAATGCATGCCATGTCTGGGACTGAAACATCGGGGAGATCCAGCTCCCAGCAGTTCCATGTGTGCGTGTGTAATTAAATGGAGAAAAGTGGATCTCCAAAGCAGATCTGGAGACATGGTTCAACCATGACTCCAGGTTCAATCTGGTTCAACCAGATTTCAGATATGGGACATCTCCTGTATTCGCCTCCATTCACCACGCTGCAGATGACTGAATTACTGACACGGCCGCTGTTTCAGTTTAGCTCAAAATCACTTCACCTAGCGAGAAAGACAGAAGAAGTAGGCACCAAGAAGAAAAGCAAAGCCTAAGTTTGTGCACTGCTTGGCTCTCCCACTGCTCCAAGTGTCCTACCCTGCCTGGCAGAGCCAAAAATCAGAGTTGTCCGTGACGTCTGTACAGCTGTGCACATTCTGTTTGTGCTTGTTTATGTGAGCTGGGCAGTTGTTAATCAAATAGCTCTGTGGGGTGGGGGACGTTCCCAGATGTTCAGCGCACAAAGAAAACTGCACGAGAGGCTACTGCTTTCGTTATTACTGCGTGTAAACTGTCAGCATGACTTTCTCCTTTGTCGGCCTCCTCCTCTGCGCTGGGAGGTGGTTATTTTCCAAATGTGCCGCTTGGTTAGAGAAGAAAAGGAAACCAGAGCTGCCAGCGCTCAGCAGAGCTCGAGTCTCTCCCATTAAAGGGATATATATTCACAGCTGATAGACACCACCACAAAGCCTGGCAGAATTGTCTCTTTGCGGGTGGGAAACGAGTAGCCTGGGGGAAAAAAAGACAAATCTCTGGTGAAACTGAGCCTGTGCTCTTCTCTAGGATGCTCAAGATGTTCAAGAGGAACTTGTGCAACTGTTCGCATGTTTAAAATGCATGTCAAATGTAGGGAAGATCTGGAAATACAGGGTTCATGGACAATGTACAGACTACAAGGGTTAATCACACATCTTTTGTGAATAGCGAGTGCTTAAATACGTGAAAAGTGCTGGGTGTTCCTGTGTGATTTCCTACCGACCTGCTGGGCCCAAGTGCACAAAGATTCACACTGTAGCCACATCCAGAATGAATACTTAAACTCTGATGTTGTTATTTTTCTCTTAGGAAAAGAATGTGGTGGAGTCTTCACAGATTCAAAACATGTTTTTAAGTCACCGGGCTACCCAAATGAGTATGAAAATGATCAAATTTGCTACTGGCATATTAGAGTAAAGTATGGACAACGTATTCATCTACAGTTTCTAGAGTTTGATGTTGAAGATGACACTGCGTGTATGGCCGATTTCTTGGAAATCTACGATAGCTATGATGACATCAATGGCTTTGTGGGCAGGTAAAGCAACTCCAGCTTTATTATGCAAATAATCAAATTCTTTTTTTTTTCCCCAGAACATTACTTGAGAAGAACACTGTATTACCTTATCCAGTTAGCACCTCTGATACGCCCATAGTACTTGTAGCAATAGTATCTGGCTTATCTTTCCTGGCAATTTACTGTCATTAACACACACCTGTAAGGGCTTTCAGAAGATTGTGCTTTGCCCGTTTCTGCTTTAAATTACATGAAAGAAAGCTGCAAGACTTTTTAGATAGCTGCTTATCTTGATTCTCTATCGTTTTAAAGGAAGAACTCTTAGCAATCTCAAACACTATTTTGTGTTTGCTTTAACTGAAAGGAGGGAGGCGGAGTGTTAAAGTGTTAGCAAAAATGTATTTAATTTAAGTTACTATTCGCTACAGAAGTAAAATATTTTCTAACAATATCAGAACAGGTGTTATATATCGTCTCTTACTAGATTTAGTTTCCCACTTTGCTTAATTCTCACTTTCTTTTCTTCGATGCCGTATTTTTCCTTGTCCTGTAGCAGTCGTATTTTAGTATGAAGTACCTCAATTTTCCAGAATAAAAAATAAACCAGAAAAAGTGATAAAAAACATTTGCCAGTTCCTGCCACTTTTCACATCCTCCCTACAAATCATGTGTAGCGAGGCAAGGATATAGTCCATTTCTTCTGCCTTTACAGATAATTTTACATATTTTTCTTCACTTTGTTCTTTCTTTCTTAGCCTTGGGCCGTTGTTCTTTTCCTTGTTAAATTGCTCTTTTTCTTGTTTTGCATCATTTACTTCCTGCATATGTTGAAAAATGTTTCCTGAGTTCTTCCCTCCCCTAAACCTTACTATAAGATAATTACAAAAATCCTTTAGGTGATTGCTTTTAATGTATAGAGGAGAATTACATACACTGAATACCTACAACAATTTAGCCCTGTGAGCCCCAGCTCCAAGGGACAAGACACCCTGAGAGCTAGAGGATATATATATATATATATATAGTGAGGATTTGGAATATTTGCTGTGTCATTTAGTCATGACTCCTTTTTTTTTCCAGGTTTTGCGGAGATGAGCTACCAGATGATATCATTAGCACAGGTAATATATTTGCACTATTTATGTTAAAAAATCAGCCAAAATCACATTTTGTCCCTACTTTCTAACAGTATATGGTTAAGGTGTCCAAAGGCACAATCTGTGCTCTGTGTCATAAACTGCTATTCAAAACTGCCAGCATGCTCTTTCGTCAGTGCAGTTACTTCCAAACAATGGATAAGAAAAACAAATCAAAACTTGAGTTAGAGGATAACCAGGGTGCATCCTGCTGGCCTTCCAGAGGTAGGACACCTACGCACATTGAGTTTTCACACAGGCATTTTTACACAGCAGCCCTGTAACCAGCAACCGAGCTCTACCTGTGCACACAATCTTCACGCACCGATTTTTCCCACTTCAAGAGCAAGGAGCATAAGAACACTTCCAAAGCTGGCTATAGACATTATTCTATTTATATATTTAAACAGCAGGTCGAGGTCTGATCACACGTAAAACAAAGCCACATTTACCTCTCTTTGCTCAAGCGTCACCAAGATATAACGTGTGCGAGGAAGCAGCTGCGTTCCATCCCATTCCCCACCCACAGCTGCAATCAGCAAAAAGAGAAGAAAAAAGTGGAATTGTGCCATCCCTGAGCTCCCACTTTACAGGTGGAGATGAGCAGGTGATGCTCATGGGAGGGTGATGGAGCCACCTCACCCCTGTGTCACCCAGAGATCCCTGAGGCTCTGTGACAGATGTGACATTTGAGTGAAGCTGGGCAGCATTGTACAGAACAGGATTTCTTTTGTAGAAAGCACCGGGCACAACAAAACTTTATCACCCTCTGGGCTTTGCAGAAAGAAAAGTGGTGCAAACCTGCCTGCTTTTCCATGGGGATAATAGAGCTATAATAATCCTCCCAGGCCACAGCTCAGATGCAGACAAACCAGGTGGATTACTCGAAAGATCTCAGAAACAAGAAAAAGCATTTAAAAAATAACTCTGAAATAGCACATGTTTATGCCACGTGAAAACATAACCTTTGTTTTTCTTTTTCTTGTCCCAGGCAATGTTATGACCTTGAAGTTTTTGACAGATGCCTCAGTGACTGCTGGTGGGTTTCAAATTCGATATACTACTATGGACATGCCGTCAAAATCAAGTGATGGAAGGAACACAACATCCCAAGGGAAAACAAACTTCTTACCTGGAAAATTTGGTATTATGTGAGCAAAATAACGAGACACCCTCATTAAGAAACTTATTTTAGAACACAGTTCAGATACTTGTTTCTTCAGATAAGACATTTTCTTCATATCTTTCTTTTTATTTTCTGCTTTTATATAAGTTTTGTTAATAAAGTATACCAGGAAATAAATTATAAAATATACTTACATTAATAATAGAAGACTATTTTTTAATTACAAGTACTGTAAAAATCTGCAGAACTAATTGTTACCAAAGATTTTAAAATTATTTTTCTATATAAAGTGCTGCTTCTCCTCATTTCTTGCACCATTTGACCAAACCTTTTGTGTGACTGCTTCAATTATTTTTAAATTTATGCTGTTCTACCATTATTTTCCTTTAGAGTAAGCTTTTTTTTAAGATACATAAATTCGTGTTGTGGATGGCCCAGCAGTCACCCATGTAATTGTCTGAAGTCAGAAGACTGGGAAGCAGCAGGAACAGCACAGAATCAATTATATTATCATCATAACTTTGTTGTGAGATGAATCACAAACTACTCAATTAATTTTGCGACGGTATCCTCATCCAGAAAAAAAGATGTTCAAGTCCTTTCACTTCTCTGATTTCACTTAGTAACAAATGAAATGAAAGACTTGGTAATGATAATAAAACTAGTGAGATGAAGCATCAGAAGAAATTGCTAACCGAGTAGCAGCAAAGCCATTCAGAAGATACCGTCGAGATGCTGTATGTTGTTTACACGGGTTTTAAGAAGACTGTACAATTTTGCATTGATGAACATAAATCATTCTCTGTATGTTTTTTTACTTCGGTTTAAATTCCTCAGTCTGAAACAGCATTAAAGCTACCTCTGTTTTAATTATGTCCTGAGTTTCCAATGAATTATTTTTATTTCTTGAGAGATTTTCAGACTTTGAAACAATTTTCTTGATTTAAGGCAGTAAATAAGTTTTAAGAGTTTCTTTCTTTCGCTCTGAAAGTTTTCCTGACCCCAGATCTGCCGAATTCTAGTGCCCACTGCGAATTTTCCTGTGAATTATTTTGTTTTGGAGCACTGTGAATTCCTCAGAAACAGTTTAGCACAAGGGGAGCAGGATCCTAAGCTAGTCAGACCCGTCTTTGCTTTATTTATTATAATACTCGGCTCTTTCAATTTATTTCATTTTAGAGCTTTTATTGTTGTGATTTCATTGTGAATATAATCTTGCTTCCCAGCTGTACTGGAGAATAATGTTGCAGTAGCACTGCATCTTCTATCCATGCAATTTCCAACACTTTATCCATGCTTCTTGTGAGCACCAGGAAAAGAAGTTTGTATCATTTGGTTTAATGGGATCAAGCTGCACCAAAAATCTACTGGTATTTTTTAATCCTCCTCCCTGGTGGATGGAATAAGCCTGTTCACACCCTCCTGTATTCTGGCTCTCCAAAATAATCAAGTGTTTATTAATAATAAGAAAAGTTCATAAAGAGAATCATTAACATTTTATTTATCACCTAGGATGCTTTTTTGTTGTCTTGGGTTCTTTTTTGTTGTTGTGTTTTTAATGGAGAAGCAACAGGTCTTGAACGGATGTGGATCAGAACCAAGGGGTGTACAGGAAAAATCCGCCTGTCGGGAAACCCCCATGGAGCCAGAGGGGATTTTAACGGTATTGCTCCATTTTATCACCACAGCTCCTACTCGGGGACCCCGTTAAATAGTTACCAATAAAAACCCCAACTGGAAATGGCTGCGGGGCAACACATTTCACAGCACAGACCCGCATGTGCAGGTCTTGCAGAATTTCAGCTTTCCGCGGGTAGGTTTCTGCGGAGCTGAAGCTTAGCTGTAACCGCCGAGCAGCTCTGGGAGCTCTGGTGACTATTTTCCAGCCACAAATAAATGATTTATAGACGACGGGGTCTGCCAGCCTCCGCCAGCGCCGCCGCCTGAATGACAGGAAGCGCCGCGCTCCGCGCCCCGCCCCGCGGCCACCGCTTCCACCAACCGGCGCCGAGGGGCGGTACCCGCCGGGAGGGGGCGGGTACCCGCCAGGCGCGGGAAACGATCCATCGCTCCGCGCTCCGCCGCGCGCGGGGGAAGCACGTGACGCTGCTCGATGTCCTCCGATTCGGCCGCCGGCACCGCCTCCCCGTTCTCCTATTGGCTGAGGCGGCGCAGCCCGGGCTCGCGCGCCGCCAGTGCCGCGGGCCGCCATCTTAGCCCGGGCTCGGCCGCGGCTCCGGGCTGATCCCCGCAGGACCCCGGCACCATGAGCGCTCCCGCCGCCCGCCCCGGCCTGCAGCCCCTGCTGGAGACCCTGGAGGACCCAGCCGCCCCGCCGGCGGAGCTCACGGACGCGTACCTCACCATCGTCAAGTGAGTGCGGGCCGCAAGGCAGCGTGAGGGGAGCGGGGCCGGCGGCCTGGCGCTGTCTGAGGGGCCGGCGGCCCGGCGCTGTCTGAGGGGCCGGCGGCAGCGCTCGGCCTGGGCGGCTCCGCGGCAGCGCGGAGGGGGATGCGAGCGGCGTGCAGGCCCGGCCCGGGGGGCTCGGGCCGCGTGTGCCCGGCCCGGGGCAGCGTGAACCCTGGATCGGTGCAGCGGGGAGTGGAGAGTCTGCCCGGCTTGAAATTCAGGGGGCTGGGGGGCTGGGGCTGCGAGGCCGCTGGCTGGAGATCGGGGGAAGCATGTGGGCCTGGAGCAGGGGAAGGCGAGAGGGAGCGGGGGGTGCGGCTTTTTGGTGTCTGCTCATCCGAGAGCAGCTCCCTTGACATTTCCCGGGGAATGTGCGGGTGTTGGGGAAGGAATGTAGAGTTGCTGGCTGGAGCGTCGTGGTTTAACCCCAGCCGGCAGCTCAGCCCCACGCAGCCAATCGCTCACACCCCCCGTTGGGTGGGGGAGAGAATCGGAAGACTAAAAGTGAGAGAACTTGAGATCAAGGCAGTTTAATAGGTAAAGCAAAAGCTGCACGTGCAAGCGAAGCCAAACGAGATTCATTCACCACTTCCCCTGGGCAGGCGGGTGTCCAGCCATCCCCGGGAAAGTCGGGCTGCGCCATGTGTGGCGGTGACTTGGGAAGGCAAACGCCTTTGCTCTGAATGTTCCATCTTCCTCCTTCTTGCCCCAGCTTTGTACGCTGAGCTTGACATGTGGTGTGGTATATCCCTTTGGTCAGTTGAGGCCAGCTGTCCTGTCTGTGCCCCCTCCCAGCCTCTTAGAATCACAGGATGGTTTGTGTTGAAGGGCCCTTCCCAGCTCCCCCGGTGCAACCCGTGCCATGAACAGGGACATCTTCACCAGCTCAGGTTGCTCAGAGCCCCGTCCAGCCTGGCCTGGGATGTCTCCAGGGATGGTTCATCCACCGCCTCTCTGGCCAACCTGGGCCAGGCTCTCAATACCCTCAGGGACAACAATTTCTTCCTCATGTCTGGCCCTTCTTGTGCACCTCCGGCCTCCTTGTTGTCAGGGAGGTGTGAGAAGCAGAAGAGGCCTTGATGCTGTGTAAGCACCACTCAGCAATAAATAAAACATCCCTGTTTTATAAATACTGTTTCCAGAAAAAGGTTTCTGCAAATAATTAAAAAAAAAAAAAAAAAGGCCAAAACTTAAAGATAGTATTAAACAGCATAAACAGCAGCTTTCTCAGGTTGTCTTCAGGATGATTGTACTTAATGATTGGTTTTTGCTATGTGAAATTGATTGTTAAGGTTCTATAGGATGAATTTAGCTTTTCTGTGTGATGTTCTTGAAATATGTGTAAAGTCGTCACTGCAAGTTGTCAAACCAGAGTTTTCCCAGAGGTGGGAGCCTGCATTCCAGAACTGCTTCTGAGGAATGTGCTTTTGAAGCTCATATATTTTTGTGGAAAGCTTATCTCATTTTCAGCAGTCGTTTAAAGTTTACATATTCACTCCTAATGTTTTTCTATAAGTTGGCAAAAAAATGAAAGCCTTTTTTTTAATGCTCTATAAGGACAAAATGGGTCATTAGTCATGTCACTTTTTCCACTCTGTTAGGAGGCCCGTGCTTTATAACACCATATTTTATTGATATATCAGACTAACTAGTGACTAGCATTTTTGCTCTTTTCCTTAGCTTCTTCAGTGTTGTGTTTTAGCTTTCTAAGGAAAGAAATGGTTCTATACTAACTGATGAATTGTGTATTAGAAGTTTGAAGTTATGTCAATTGTAACACGTTTAACCTGTGAATATTACCTCTTTTCCCTTCTGCTCCTTGAAGTCGCTTGACTGGTGAGGAAGGCAAAGAATTCACTGCAGATGTTAAAAGACACTTTCCTCAACTTTGCAAAGTGTTTAAGGTACGTCTTTTCCATTCAGCTTTTTACACTTCAGTGAACAATGTTTAAGTGGTTGACGTCAGTGGCCATTGTAAGGCTTGAATTTGAGTTCGTTTAATAAGAATTCAAGTTAATGACATTGCAGTTAGGGTTTGCTGGCAAAATATATCTTCCATGTTATTAGAAATTACTACAGAAACAATAAAATAGAGGGTTTTGGATGTGTTCAGGCAGTGTTATGCAGTCAAATGTAAGCTTCCAGCCAGAAGATGCAGTGTGTCCCATCTGCCTTTAGAAACACTTTGGGGATTTGGAATATCAGTAAATGTCAAATTTTTTGAAGATTAATATAAAGACTGTTCTTGGCGATTTTTTTTTGTTCTGTTTTAGTTGTTTAAAAACAACTGGAGAGTCAAGTGATAGTACAGAACAAGTGAACAAGTAATGAACTTTGGATGTTTAGAACTTATTTCAGTAAAGATGTCTAAATTACAGAGAAAAAACCCTCTTCAGAACCTCAGATCGGTTCATTGGTTTGCAGTGTATGTAATGAGAAAGGCTGACCTACATGAATGCATTTTACATCAAGTGTGTGCTTTTGACAGCTCTCTCTTGGTGGAACAGCAGTGTTAGTGTTAAGACAATACTGCACAGCTACTTCTGCAAACTGAGACTTTATGTATATTTTTTTCAGGCACACATTTCTAGTCAAAACTCAGAGCTAAATAATGCTGCATTACAGGCATTAGGATTCTGCGTTTTCAATTCGAAGATTACATCTGAGTTATCTGGTAAGCAAACAGATTTCAGTGTGGATGCTGGTAATGTGTGTGTATATATATACATCAGAGTTCTTTATTTCTTTGTTAGCATATGCTTCAATTTTGACAAAGTTTACAGTTTCCAAGTGGTGCAGTGGTTTTGTCTCTCGTATGAGCAGTGTGATCAGTTCACTAATTTTCGTCTTGTACAAAAAAACTGTTTGTTTTTCATGCTGTTCGGCTAATACTGTTTTACTGCCTTCTAATTTCATTAAATGCTTTGATAGCAGTTAGGGACTGTAATCAGTTTTGTGTGTCAGACCAGTTGTGTGGTGGTGGAAGGTGGTTACGCTCAGGTTGCCTTCATGGGCACAGAAGGAAACGTGTCGTGATTTGGCTGTTGTGTGGTGCCTTGTTGGTGCCACAGTCTGTAATGATTCTTCAAATGGTAGCAACAAACAGCGTACTGTCAATTGTTCTCCCTTTTTCTTCTGAGAAGTATTAAATACTTTTGGACGAATCTTCTGGAATGACCTTCATTAGAAACTTAACCTCAGGCAAGACTGAGCAAACTCACACGTGTGATGTGCAGAGGGCATCTTTTTCATGTGACTGCTGTTCTGTTCGTTGAAATTGATTCTTTCTCTCATTTTTTTTCTACTAATTTTCCAGTGTGTCCTGCTTTCCTGTTGCTCCAACTTAAACCTGATTTTCTGTGAGAATGAGGCACTTACAGTGATGTCTGTGTGGTCCCTGTCCTTTCTTCCATAATGTTTTTTATAACCAGTTGAAAAATAACAGCCAGTCTTGGTAGAGGATGTCAGGGTTCAGAAATAATTTAAGTGCTGAAAGCAGTGTGCGTTTTAGGGAGAGGGGACAAAAAGCGTATGTATTCTTGACTAGGAAATGATTGTATGTGAGCCTGTGTTCTTACGACAGTGAGATCATTTACCCACAAAGCCTAAATTTGTAAGAAATCAGGCTTCGCTAGCTTTGAATTTTAAAGGAATACATGATTTCTCCATCTGTCTTTCTAGTTGCATGTAAGTCCTGTGTTAACCTCATTCTTTTTTTTGTGTAATGAGCTCGCTGCTACCTCAGTTACAGCATTACCACCCTCTTTAATAATAAAGCCTCTTGTAGACCCTGAAATGAGCTTGTCAGCATAACAGTGAGCTTGACCAGACAAAATGCTTCTAAATTCACTTGAAACCCAAGAAGTTTTGAAAAAATAAATATCCACTCTTTAGCTTTATTGGTTTTAGCTAAAATTGTCTTTCTAGCTTTATGGTTTTGTGGTTTCTTAAAAAGGTAATATAGATATGCTATTAGTATTTATATATTAATACATTTGAGCTTAGTTTATTTTGAGAGCAGTTGCCAGAAAGTAATGTTTCAGACATTAAATCGTGTTTGTTGGGACTTCTCGTTGAATTGATCTTTAGTAGTGTTAACTGAGTAAAATGACATGAAACTCACTCAGAAGCTGAATGGAATTGTGTGAACAGAATTTGAGTGCTGTGCGTTCTGCTTCCAGAAACTGAAGTACAAGACTTGATTTCAATGGTGAACAGCGTTGCTGTAAAAACTTCAGACAAAAACACTCGCACTCGGGCACTTTGGGTGATCTCTAAGCAGACCTTTCCTTCTGAAATTGTTGAAAAGGAGGTAAGTTTCTTCACTGGTTTGTTTATGATTGGTTTGTTGTTGTTTTGGTGGCCCGATTTCCTAGGGAGATGAGGTTTGTGCAGTTTCTTGGTCACTCTCCACTCAGTAGTTTTTGAATCTGAAGGTTGTTTTCCATCAAATTTGACAATGAAGTGTAGGGCCTAAGTTCTTGGAAAAATTATAAGGGCATCTACAGAGGGAAAAGAGCCAACAAATGATTGCTTCTCTTGAGGGAGAAGCTGCCATGGGAGTTATTCTGTTAGATACCAGGGAAGCAGCACAGGGGAGAAATGTTGTGAATACTCCAGTTTGGTCAGAGGTCTAACCTTAAAACTAGACCCAGCATACCCAAACACACAACACAGTCCTGGGAAACAAAATTTCATAAGTCCAGCTCCACATCTAAATGTTTGTATTTAGGTGCTCACTCTAATGTTCCTTTTTCCTCAGGTGTCCAATATTATTTCTACCCTGGAAATGATACTTACTAAAGGAGATGTGCAGTCTATGGTGGTCGAATACGAAGCACTAAATGTTATTATACGGTACGTGCACTGCAATATTAAATTGTTAAAATAGATGCTATGGGGTTTTTTAAAGAAAATTTTGAAACAGAAACAATTTTGAATGCTCTTTGGACTGTTCAGTATGTTCTAAACTGTTTTCTCAAAGTGGTTTGTGTTACAGTCAGTAGAACAGAGTGAAAGCATGTGAACTGTTGTCTCTCTGTCTCTTTCCCAGCAGTTCTCTTGAACTGCTTTGTTTGCAAAATATTCCATTAATGCTAATAATGGCAAGCAATTCTGACACAGGAGGTAGTCAATATTCAGATAAACTTTCATTGCTTTTATTTTTAATGGCTTGTTAGGACTTATATCCAAAGTGTTATGTGCACTTCACAAGTCATGTTCTACATTCTCGTGTTCAGAACCTACCTGGCTGGGAAGTTGTCAGCCATTATATAGCTTTATATTTAAAAATGTCTCTCTCCTTGGTGCTTTACAAATTTTACTGCTGTGTTTCTCGTAGCACTGAGTGTTAAATTCCGAAGGTGACTTTTTAGGACCAACACTCAGACTGTGTTCCTTTGGTCAGCAGTTCTAGAATAGCCAAATTTGATCTTTATTTAGTATTAATTTAATTTCTTTATTAGTAAATATGTTGAGCTTGTATCTTTACTATTATTTAGGTATTTTCTTAAGCGTCTTGCATCTGGTTTGAATTGCAAATTTTAAAGTCAAATAGTTAAAGCAGTAATTATTTGCCTATTTTATCTCTAATACATTGGTTTTCTACAGCAGAGAAGTTGGACATTATAATTTACTTAGTATTTAGCAACTTTTTGTATTTGGCAATTGTAAGCTAATTCCTCCTCTGCAAATCTGAGATTCAGTAGACAATTGTTTCTGGAAAATTACACATTTTATTAAATGGTTTCTTTTAATTGTTTTACATACATAATAGTTTTATATGTGACTATTAAAAAGAACGTAGTTTTCTTTAAGACAAGAGTTGTACCTGAAAATAAACAGGTGCTGGGGCTCAGGCTGATTGACAGCAGTGGTAAGATGATGCTCTTGTTCAGATGTAATGGAAAACTGTTCTGTTAAGCAGTTCTTGTCCTCTGGCTTTAATAAAATTATTTGAAATGCAGCAGTTTTCTTTAGTACAGCAAACCTCTCGTAAGCTGTAACAATGGGGATTTGCCATACCTGTGCCATGGAGGGCACTGGCAAAATTCCATTATTTAGGGATAAGCTGGTTCCTACAGGCCGGTTTGAATATACACCAGGTACTCGCATTACTGAGTATCCTTGGCTTCTGTGTGGGTTGGTGTAAATACATGGAATTGTTTGTCATCCTGTGCTCCAAGAACTCATTAGCAGAGGGATAATATAAGAACCCTGAGCTAGGCTGATGTACAGCGAGTCTGCGCAAACCTCTGCTGCTTTAGGCTTTGAGCTGTTTTTCAGGAACAGGCATGTATTTTCAGCAGATGGGGCCTGTTGGAGCTGGTCTGGACTGCTGAAGTCACACAAGGGGTGGTTAATACGCAAACTTTGCCCTGGGTCACCGATAAGGAAGTGATGATATTTTTCTTTCAGGCTCTCAATTCAGCTTGTTTGGCCAAAATGTTATGATAGAACAGAAAGCACAACTGTTAAGTTCAGTCCATGCTGCTTTTGGAGATGTTCATCTGGAATAACGCTTCAGCATTGCACTTAGAAGTGAACTGTCAAAATATAATTGTTTAGAAAAACAATAAAAGTTTTTTAGAAGGTTTCCTATAAATCGTATGTTGAATTAGAGTATTTATTGATGATACTAAGATTATCTTTGAGTGTCTGAGCAGCATGTCTGTTGGAGATTTGTGATGCCTCTGTGTTTTGAATCTAGCTTAATGGAGCAAACCCCAACCCAGATGGGAGAAGAGGCTGTGCGGTGGGCAAAGCTGATCATTCCTCTGGTCGTGCATTCGGCTCACAAGGTGCAGTTACGAGGCGCCACAGCTCTGGAGATGGGGATGCCCCTGCTCCTCCAGAAACAGGCGGAGGTTGCGGCCATCACCGAGCACCTCATGACCACAGTAAGTGGAAATGCTCTGCCTTTTTTCTAGAGATAGCAGGAATAGTAATTGGAATTGTGGGTTGGTTGGTGGTTTTTAAATTTTATTTTTGCTTACTGAAGTAGAATCAGCAGAACTTGGTGTGGCAGTAACTCACACTACCTAGTTTAGCTTCCTGCTCAAAACAGGAGTTAAGGCCAGATTGCTCAGGACCTCTTCCAGTTGAGGTTTGAATATGTTAAAGGATGGAAATTCCACATTCTGTCTGGGCAGCTTGTTCCAGTACTTTAAAAAGTGGTAAAATGAGAATTTGCCTTGTTGAAACTTGTGTCTATTCTTCCTGGTTGACTACAAGTATTTAAGTAAATGGATTTTGATTTGTTGGTTGCCACTATCAGAATAATTAAAACCAATCATAAACTTCAGCTATAAGAAGGCATCTGTAATCAGATGGCAGCAACATTTGACTAATTTACCAGCAAGTGCTATGTGGTACAGTATTAAATCCTTCTGATCTAGAAGTAGCATCGTTCCAGATTGTTTGTGTCTCCAGTCGTTTGTATGAGTATGTCATTTTTAGAATAATTTGAGTGTATTCCTTGTAGAAATTATGTTTCTTTCTGTCTGCAGAAATTAATTTCAGAACTCCAGAAACTGTTTTCTACAAAAAATGAGACTTACGTGTTAAAATTATGGCCGCTGTTTGTCAAATTACTTGGAAAGGTAAGCACAAAAGCAGTAAATTTTACAATCATGACTCTTCAGGGAAGGAATTTTGACAACATAACAATCGTAATTCTGTACTTCTTTATCTTCAGACTCTGCATCGTAGTGGCAGTTTTATCAACTCATTGCTGCAACTGGAGGAACTTGGATTTCGTAGTGGCTCACCAGTGGTAAAGAAAATAGCCTTCATTGCATGGAAGAGTCTAATAGATAATTTTGCTCTAAATCCAGGTAGATTAAAAAAAGTTAACCTGAATTGCTTTGGCTACTGTCACTTTGTGTAACTAGAAGAGAATATTTTTTTTTCCCTGTTCTGTCTAATAGTGGTCAATACTGTGGTACATAGCACTGGATATACACATAGTGTTTCTCTGGTATATACATAGTGGTATATACTGTATGTATGTGCACAAGTGAAATTCAAGTTGCCTTTTTTTTAAAGGAAAAGTGACAGTTTGATCAGTAGTTCTATCTTTTTTGCTAGGAGAAATGAATAGAATGCAATTAACAAACCTTTATTTTGTAATGCCTTAATTGATTCGAACAGCAATGAAATAGAGAGTAAAACATTCTGTAGATGTTATTTTTGACTGTGTGGGTTAATTGGAGAAGGGCAATGCTTCAGGACTCTAGAAGTGTTAAAAAAAAGTTGCTTTAAAGGTATAACTGAGATCTGAACGAGTCTTTAAGTCTGGCCTGTGTCACAACATGCAATATTTATTTTTTACCTTGATTGTGCCTCTCCTGAAGCAAAGCTAGGTGTGGATGTTTCTTAGTATAGCTGAATTTAACTTACATTTTCATTTTAACTTTTATCCTGTTCGGTCATTTGTTCCGATTGTCATTTCCCATAAATTAGTTAAAAAAGGACTTGATTCTATCAGGAGGTAAAACCCAGTTGGCATTCAGTGTGTGTATTCCTTTCTGAGACTGCTGAGCCGCTGAAAGTCTGTTCTCTTTTTTGAACACCTGCATAGGCCTGAGCAAACTTCTGTCCAGACGTGCTGGGCTGTTTCTGCTTCAGTAGGAAATGGGCACTTGTGGCCTCAGAATATGGCATTTAAGCTCATTCCTTCTCATCCAGTGTAAATGCACATATACGTTAACTTTTTCATTTGCTGTGGCAGACCGGACTCTAACGTAGCAGGCAGGAGTGAATTTCCTTCTATTTATGTTGGTATTCAGTAGATTCCATTTCAGTCTTGGTATTGCAGAGAAACACTTGCTATTTCCAGGGCTGTTCTAGACAACAGTTAGAGCAATAAAGAGTCTGAAAGGTTGGTGCATTTATTTAAGTTTTGCGAATTGTCATTAATCAAATTTTAAGCTAAAGTACATTATGAAAAAAAACCCCTAATGGTTTAAAAATTCTCCTCTGTTGTTCTGTGATTTAATTATTTAATCATAATGCTTAAAAACATTCTTTTTTTATCTTCAAGATATATTATGCAGTGCTAAAAGGCTGAAATTGCTAATGCAGCCACTGAGCTCGATCCATGTGAGAACAGAGGCTTTGGCGCTGACGAAACTGGAGGTCTGGTGGTATTTGCTCATGAGGCTGGGACCTCAGCTGCCTGCAAACTTTGAACAGGTAACACAACTGAAAATAGTCGTAGTGTGATCTCTTAGCCTGTGTTGAGTGTGTGAAGCTAAGTCTCCTCTTTGTTACTGTAAATTATTCTGTACCTGCTTTGTCCTTCTCTAGTTTAGTATTAAAATAAAACTGCCTTAAGGAACGAAATCTGACTTGTGTATTTGCACACTGTGCCTGTGTGTGTTATGCTTAGCGGGAGTGCTTGGGACTACAAGTGCAATCTTTTTAAAGTTCCGAAGGATTTGAGAGCATATCTGCTTGTGAAAATCTCCACTGAGTGCACAGCGATAGGCAACATAAGTACTTTGTATAGGAACTGCTTTGTCCTTTCACTGTGCAAGTGTGTGCTTCGGAAAGTCTGCTGTAGGAAACCATACTGAAAAGATCACGAAATATTAAAAAAAGATGCATAGAGAGGAAAAATTATCCAGATGTTTCATTACTAATCACATTATAACTAGAATGAACGTAATGTTTCTATTAGACTTCTGAATTTCATTAAATCAAACTTCATGGTGGGAGTAAAGAAAACAAAATCTGCCTTTTTAGATATGGTACAGTTGGATCATTCTAACATGAGTTTTCGTTTAATTTAGCCATTTCAATTCCTGTATCAGTATGCATATTTTATACAGCATCTTAAAAAATATTGTTGTAAGTACCCGGAAACTCTGAAATGCTGGTGCTGTGAACAACAGTACAGCCAGTGTGATATTCTAAATGTATGGTTCTTTGTGCTTTATGGCTTGTTCAGGTCGTACCTGTTTTCACTGAGGTTTGCTGCCTTTGCAGGTTTGTGTACCATTAATCCAAAGTACTTTAATTCTGGATTCTTCTGCTGCATTGCCGGGAACTCCCGCACGTGCACCAGCCAACCAAAGTTTAGCCTTGGCAACCCCTGTCCCGAAATCAGGTATTAACTTACAAACCTGTCTCCAACTAGATTCTAGATGGAGCAAGTTGTCTGTTCTGCTTAACATGTTTATGCTTTTTCATTTGCAATATATTCTTATTGCAAATGTTCATTGGAGAGCTCAGAGGTAGCGATTTACATTGGATAAAATTAGTCTGTTGCTGTCAGTGTTTCAAGTTTACAGAATTGTGCTCATCAGTGTCTTGAATTGTGCTCTTTTGCAAGAGGGCTTTGGTTTGAAACTCAGTTTTTCATGTATTCGTGTATGTGCTATTTATATATGCCTTCCCATTTCTGTAGCGTTTTTAGTTGCTCTCTGATTGGTAACCAAATGATCATAATACACTGATAATTTTGATACTTGAAATATGCGTGAAATCACAACCTGAGCTTTACACCTAATGTCTGAGATAAGGAACCGCTGATTTTTCTTCTGTATGGAAAGCCTAGCATGCGCAGCTTGGGTAATTCTAGATTGCTGTAGTTGGAAGCCTCAGATATGCTGTGGAAGTGTCCTAGGAAAAAAAAAGTTCATCTCACTCCTGTGAGATAGTAACTGAGGTGGGTCAAAATGCTTTTTTGCGCATGAGACCTCTTGGAGTTGTGTTCAGTGTAAAGGTTTCTATTAGAAACTCTTCCATAGCAGTACAGTTACTATATAACTAGTGTGTAGCACAGCAGGTAACTTACTCTGTAAACACGGCGACTTTTGTTGCCGAAATAAAGTTTGGCTAAACTTTGAAGATATTTATACTTTTAAAATACATAGTTACAACTGAGATGTTAAACCCTAGTGATAGGAGTGCAGGCTGGAGATCTGTCTGGCTGTTTATTCTAAGGCTGGTTCTTTTCATGTTAACTTTTGAATTTTGGTCTATTTGGTCTTTCCTTTTGCTTGATTGCAGGTGAAATACGAGACGATGTAATTTTTCTCCTCTCACTTAGGTCCTTACCCGTTTGCAAGTCCAGTCACACCGAGGATGAACTTGAATTCTAGTACAGCGGGACTGGTGGTGATTCCTTCCATTCAGCTTTTGGGAATTGAGATGCTGCTTCACTTCTTGATGGGACCAGACGTTTTAGATTTTGCTAAGCAAAACAAACTTTTACTTAATTTAGGTATATGAGTTATATTTTTTGAAGTACTTTTGCATAATCTGAAATTGCAAATATTGTTGGATTTAAAGACGTCCATTAGCATGAAATGCCTTAAACATTTAAAACTGTTACTTGTCATCTTTAAGACTAGAAGTTGTTTTTATGTTAAATGCTGTAAGTACACATATATACGTGATTACTTTTAAGGCTTATCTTACTAGTAGGCTGCAAAATAACAGATTTACAGAATGTGTTTTTCTGTTCTCCTAGAGCCTCTCCAGCACCCACTGATCAGTAGCCCTTCTTTTTTTTGTAAGCACGCCAACACACTTATAAACGCCGTTCAGGATGGCTTCATTGCAATTGGAAAAGAAGTTCCTGGTAAGAATATAGTGGTGAAATGTGATTTCTTTTCTGGAAAATAAAGTGGGGAGGGAAAGCACAGAAAAAATAACCACTTTCTGTAACATTCCAGTGTTGACATTGAATAAAACGGTTCTGCCTTGGATTGAAAGTTTGTATCAGTTTTGGCTTACACCAAAATCCATTGTTTAACTCAGGCTATATTAAAACTGCAATTTTGTTTATGTTTGTATTACAAACTGAATACAAATATTATGCTATCTTGTAGATTGTATGCTGAATGTTATATGGAAGGACATAAATGGATATGTAAAAACAGCTATTGAATCAGGTAAAAAGTGTATTTTCTAATTGTTGTTGCTGACCTGTTAGACTTGCATTTGTTTTTTTAGACTAGACCTTAAGTAGTATTTGTTTCATTGCTGGTAAAACCTGGTTTTAGGCGTCATCACTAGCTGCTTTTGAAGCAACAACTGATATTTTTCATGATGCCCATGTCTTTGTGTGACTCATACAAAATGCTCCTGGTCTGAGCAGTGAGGCGTGAGGGCAGCGTACGACTGCGGGTGTGCTGCCTGTCGCAGTCAGACAAAAGCACTTCAACTGCTTTTCTTACTGAAGAAATCTTTCCATTTCCCAAAAAAATAACCCTGCCCCAAGACTATGGTATTGAGAAACTGAGACATTTAGTGTATTACTCAAATTAGTGTAAAGTCTTTGTTGCGTGCCTGTGGCTACCTTTTTTCTTTATTTAGATTTTATTTCATAGTATAGTGTCTTTACGGATGTATAGAAGTAAGTTGTTTCCTATTTTACAAGTGTTCATTACTCTGTAAAGGCTTTGAAAGTCCACAATATTCTTAATAATGAAGTCTTTTATATTGAAAGATGTGGCCGAAAAGCATAGGAGAAATGAGGTGGCATTGCTTGGATGAACTTTTTTAGCATGTCGAAGTTGAGGTTGTTAATGATACTAAGGTGTTTCCATTTTACTAATAAAACTTAGGGTTTTCTTATTGAAACTTTTCAGCTTCAGTAATGCTGTTCTTCAGAGTCTTGATATCTGATTCTACTAAGTGTCTGGTATATGTTTATAAAAATACATAATTTTTTTTTTTTTAATGTTTTATCTTACAGTGCATTATATTTAAGTTTAAAGTGGTGGTCAGGGTGACTGTTACTTTGTTCTGCTCTAGCTGTGAATATGCTTTATTCTAGGAAATAAGAAAGAAAAGCAAGGGTCAGAAATACTGACTATGCTGCTCCAGGCCTTAAAAAACATTGTTGGATCAAATTCTCTTCCTGTGCAGAAAATATTGGTAAGTTGGGTGGGTTTGTCTGGTTTTTAAATATTATTTGGATTTGATGGTTTAGATTCTAATTCATGATAGCCTTTTGCATCTAATTTGTCGGAATGGTCTCTTTAAAAGAGACAACTTTTTTTTGGTATAAACTGTAAGTTATACAGTTCTCATCAGAGGGCATAGTGTTATTAAGGGTTCCTTGCTTTACAAGTGGGTTTCAGATTTATCAGCAACATTCACAGAATTGGGCATGTGGTCCTCCTAGCAGAACCTTCTGCTTCAAAGGACAGTTGCTTTCACAATGTTGGGGTTTTTTAAATTATTTTTACTAAGGGGAAGCAATTGTTACAGTTTTGCTTTTATTTGTGGTGTTACTTAAAATATTCACGTCCTCAGGAAAAAATATGTACATGTTTTTTTTTTTTCTCTTTCCCCTACTTTAGTCCCTCATTGATATTACTGTTAAGGAGTTGCCTCCCAAAGTATTGGGATCACCAGCTTATCAGGTTGCTGATATGGATCTTTTAAATGTAAGTCTGACTTCATTCCAGAACTGTCTTTATTTATAGTGAAATGTATGAGGATGTCATATTTGCACAAACATATAGAGCACTTCATAAGTTTGAGATCCAGATCTTTCAGGAAACCGTATTATTCTGCATTCCAGAGTGCAGACTTTGTTTGCAGCCCTCGCTTCTGATGAGTAATTTAACCACCTGTAGCTAAAAAGGGATGTTCTCATGTTCAGGTCGATTTAAAATACAGGCTGCAGACACTTTGTGAGGAGGCTGCATAGTCAAACTGTGTAGGACTAATTATATACTGAAAACTGATGTTTTGGGGAAATGTTCTGAAGTCAGTAAAGTGCTTTAAAGAAAGGTAGAAAGTGTTACTCCTCAGGAAAAATTACATGCACAGAAGCAAAGCAGAGAATATCATGCTAGACAGCATTATTTCTGACAAAGTTTGGAACTTGTAGTGAACTAAAGCCTGAACTTACGGGCCATAGTCTGCTGCCTAAAAAGTGGTGGAACTCATTAGTAGTGAGAACTACTCTGCTCTGCTTTGGTCCTCATGAGCCCGAACCAGAACGCTGTGCTGTGCTCTGTGTGCTGCTTTGGAAGGGAGAAATCAGTGATGGCAATCCAGAAAATAACTGGTCAGAAAAGGCTGAAATGACATTTTGTGTGTGTGCGTGTTTGTGTTTGTTGTTTGTTTGGGGTGGAGCAGCCTGAGTAGGAGCACACTACTGGTTAGATTTATTAAGAGTTTAAGAGGTTGGTTAGAGACATTTGGAATTGGGTGGTGATCAATCAGCTCTTCTACCTGCACCAGTAGGTAGGGGGCAGCTTGTTTGTTTTGCAGTAGTGGAGACAGAGGTTTCTAGCCTAGGGAAGTGACTAAACCTTTATGCTGTTAGCCAGGGAGTGTGTGGAATTCATTTGGAGTCTTTAAAAAGCAGACAAATATCTGTGAGAGAAAATCTAGAGTAGGCAAATGCTTCAGCTCAGTGAGTAATATAAAACTGTGTGTGCCAGAATGGGCTCAAGAGCCCCACTCTCAAAATTCCTCCCAGCTTTTTTTCTCTTGCGTGGTTTATTTACATTTGAAGGCTTTTTCTGACTCAGGTACAAGAATCAGAACTTTATTAAGCTGGGTGAAGCTTTAACTGGCAGGTATTAAACACATTTTGATAAATGCTTTAACATTAGCAAATCCGAAGTGCTTTGTGATAGATTTTAACTGAGGTTGTCCAGAAGATGTCTTGCTGAAACCTTGAAATAAGTAAATCTCTTGTTCCAGGTATCATGTGTTGATTATGTACACCTACCTGATTGCGTTGCATGTAATTTCAAGGCAGTAATAACTAAGTACTAAAAACCTTGCAGCCTTTTAAGCAGAAAAGTTTTTGGCTTCAGCGATAGTATAATTGGTGTTTGCTGAAGGACCAGGATGTAGCAGAAGCTTTGGTTTCCAGCTTTCCCTCTCATTTTTATTTTGAAGTGTTAGAATTGACAATTTTTGACAAATTTTAATAACAAATTTCTGTCTTAGAGTTAAATATAGTGTGTGTGTATATATACATATATATACACACACACATAAGTAAGGCAGCCATTTCGTTTGATCAATGTATATGTTGTTTTGACTTCTTGAATTTCTCTTACAAGGGAACACCAGCTTTGTTCTTAATTCAGCTGCCTTTCCATAATAACCTCTTGGAACACTGTGTAACAGATGAGAGGTATGTGGTGGTGTTTGTTTGTAACCAGCTTCCCATAGTTTAGACTTTAATGAAGTTCTTTGTCATTTCAGCTGAAAAATGTATCTTAACTATTTGACTTTCTTCCCTAGGTTCTTTGTAATTCTGGAAACGCTCGTGGCTTATGTTTTGTCTGGGCCTACATCTCCACTGGCTTTCACTGAATCTGTGATCTGCATTATTAATCAGAGTGCAAAGCAGGTGGAAAATAAGGAGCATCTTTGGAGAATGTGGAGTATTGTCGTTAATCCGCTAACTGAATGGATTAATCGGGTATAGTGATTTTTTGTTCCCCATTTTCCCCCCAGAAAAACACAGGAAAACTTTGTGCTGATCTTTTAATGCGTTTTTAGGAGTTACATGTCTTGGAGTGATAGTAAAACTGCATAAGCCTTGTCAGTATCTGTGAAACTAGAATGTGTGCAGCATATTTTTTTTTAAAGAAAGCCTCTAACTGGAGTATGGACATGTGTGGTAAGGTAGGATGAAGGGCAGTGGTGGAGCAGAGATCCAAAGTGTGGTTTAAAGTGATTTCAGTCAATAAGAATGATCACTCTAAAGTAGAATGTCCGCTGTAGTCTTGGGAATGTATTTCTCCTTTTTTTTAAGGTTACAAACATATTGATAGATGTGATTAAAGCCTTCACAGCACAGTCTTACTGCTGCAAAGGGTGGAAACTTGCCCTCCAGGAGCTGTTAACTTTTAAATACTTGTTTGCTTTATGTGAAAATATAATCAATACCAAGTTGTGATGTTTAGGATGTAATTAGAACAGTGTTTTTCACTAATGTTAGACTTCTTGATTGGCATCCCTAATGAAAGCTATATTCTACAAGTTCTGCAATTACTTACTAGAAGTATGTTGACTGTCACATAGGAGTTGAACTAATACTCATGTAGTCATTAGACCTAAAAATCTTGGAATTCATGAATATTTTAGGTGCTTTAGTAGGTTGCTGTCATCACCTACTGCAACTGAAATCAGTAAAAGATACAGAAGACATTTTGTGATTGTTTTTATTCTTGGAATGAAATAATTTTTTAATTTAGAAACTGCTTTTTATCCCTTTAAATGGTAAGATCAGCTTGAACTCTTGAAAGAACCAAGAATAGCTGATTTCAAAATGCCACTGGTAATTTAACTTGCACAGATTTTATGTCCTAAATAAATGTATTTACAACAGCCTTATTTGTCATCTAAATTTTGCATTTCCTCAATCGGAAATCTGTTTTCTTGTTGCAGACTAATGAAGTAAATCAGGGTGATGCACTGGAACACAACTTCAATGCTGTTTATAGCGCATTGTTGCTACCGGTATCACACATCTTCCCCGTGCAGGAATTCCCACAGGTAACAGTGAATGCATCAGGTTGATTAGAAAGAATGTGGGGTTTATGAAAACTATGAATTACTCTCTGGTAATCTCAAGGTGGAGTTTGTTACCGGTATGTGTGTACACTGGACCCCGCTGCTCCAGGGTTGGATTTTCTTGATTTGCACAGGTTTTGACAGAAGAAAATTTAAAGCAAGTTTTTATCTCTATGCACAGATGTTGATATTTATAACCTTTTTCTTTCTTTCTGTTGTTAAAGCCAACTATGAAATCCTTGTTGCGCACTTGGTCAGACCTGTACAGGGCATTTGCTCGCTGTGCTGCTTTGGTTGCAACAGCGGAAGAAAACCTGTGCTGTGAAGAGCTTTGTGCCAAAATCCTGTCTGGGCTAGAAGGTGAAACTCCAGTAGTGAGTATAAACCCGTGATGTTGAACTATATCACTGCTTTAGCAGATAGATTTTAAATTAGATAAAAGAATCTGTTGTAAACTCTAATGTAGTACTTCCCGTAAGTGTTTGGAGTGAGACTTTAAACTGTGACAAAATTCTTTTTACTAACAGGAGTTGCAGTTGATCTAGAAGTGGATTGGAAAAAAAAGAGTAAAAATAATTGTAAAGCTTAAATATTGAAATAGTTAAGCAGTCTTTGGATTTGTTTCCTAACTATATAAGTAATAATGGTTTAGTAAATGTCATCATAATGGTGAATATGATTTGTCTGGTTGAAATGTGTGTATATATAAAGTAACTTCAGGTTGGATGAACAAATACCACAAAAACAGGTGTTTTGATTAGGAAGGAGTAGCACTAGGAGTAACACCTGATTAGCACTGTAGCATTCAGAGGGCATAACTTGCTGTATTCCTGGTACCATCAACCTCGTACACTAAAATAGAAAGACTTGTAGAGCTTTATAAAAGCAGCAGCATTTCCATTATCTGTCTGGCCTGTCTGCAAGCCCACGTCACATGGGGAGGCAGAGTCTGTAGGTGCCAGTGGCCATTAGCTTGGGAACATCAAATCCTCCGTGCTTTGAAGGTGACTGTTGAAAATCTACAATGAAAGGAGCAAATAAGAAACAGATGAGATGAGAAACAAAAATGGAATTTGAAAATATGGAATTTGGAGGATTACATCGTTATAACTTCCCTTGGATGCTGCTGTATCCTGATGATAAACTTCAGTTTTCAAAAATTAATCATTATTAAGAAAGCCAAACTTAAACAATTTAGAGCTTCAGTATGCAAGTTATGTTGAAACTAAACTGTTTTTTTGTCACACAGTATCAATGTTCCTTTTAAAAGCAATGGCTTTTTAATTTAGAAGAATTTGTGATGGATTGGGGAAAAAAAAAAGCTTGAGCTGTCATCCTTCCTGAACGTTAGTGACAACCTTATTGTTGTGCCTGCAGTGTTTTTTTTTTTTTGCAATTCGGGCTCTGTACAGTAACTGAACTTAAGCTAAACAGCCAGGACCCTGAACCTTAAAACTTTTGATGCATGTCCTTAAATCTGACACCACCTTAGGGCTGCCTGTTACTGTTCTGCTTCCTTAGATTGTACATATGCTTATGTCTTATTTCTATAGAAGGGGAAGACTCAGTCTTCAGCTTGGGTAAATGTG
This sequence comes from Pampusana beccarii, assembly GCA_013399365.1. Taxonomy (NCBI): domain Eukaryota; kingdom Metazoa; phylum Chordata; class Aves; order Columbiformes; family Columbidae; genus Pampusana; species Pampusana beccarii. The sequence goes on along the minus strand of VWYH01010425.1, from coordinate 80,608 downwards.
TGCATTTTAAAATGGAATCTTCCATGATAATGCAGAAAATTTAATACACTTTTAAATTTAAAAGCTGTTTGTATTGTTGTTCTGAAAGGCCAACATGTGTTTGTCTGTCACTGTTGCTCTTTTGATGACTTTTGTTTCCTCCTCAGGTGTTTTCGATGATGGATGGGCTCACCCACATTCTATCCGTTATGGTTGATTGCATCAACTTTGCACCGTATGGCACTAAATATCAGCCAAAAAATAAATGTAAGAACGTACTTGAGTGTTGGGGTTTTCTGTATCTTCCAGAGCTGGTTGAAAGTTAGAGTTGTAGCTGCAGAAGTGATGACTGTGGGATATCAGTGGTCTGAATGTGCTGTACATACTATCTAAGCACCAAAGGGACTGACCAAAAAATACTTACTTGAGTATCAGATCTCTTCTATTTGTTGAGCAGTTGAGTAGTTACTGCATAGCCTGGCAAAACACATCTGAAATCCATAGAAACGTTGAGACCACTTTGCTTTTCAGTTCGCTGTAAAACACTGCTGGTTTCCGAGGTTGTATTTATTTTGGCTACGATTTCATTTTTGCATGTGAAATCTGCTGCTTTTGCTTTGTTCAGGTGTCATCTGAAGCAGTAACACTTGATCATAATCTGCAGTCTAATTATATAATACCTGCCTAAATACTGATGATGAACTGTTAAAATCACATTTGAAAGGCCACTGCTCCTGAAACTGCTTTGCATAGAACAGTCAAGAATAAGTTTAACAGAATATAAAAGGTCATTGCATGTAAAATGGGGTATTTTGGGGTCCTAGTCCAACTTACAACTATTAAAGCTGAAGAAATTATTTACAAACCGAAGTTTTTTATAATTTCTCTGCCCCATATGAATTTGTTAAAATAGTAAGACATTGTGTTGGACTGCTGAAAGAATGAAATGCTTTAATTGGAAATGTTGAGGAGGGAAAACATGATTGAAACTTCTCTTAAATTAACTAATAAAACTTGATCCTTCCTTCCTCCTCCCCTCCTCCAGAATTGATGTGTATCAGCTGGTATCTCTAGAGCGGTCACTGTCCTTTTGCAAGTAGGCATTAAAGATATTTATAATAAAAGCATGGTCATTGTATCACCAACCATAATATCATTAAGAGGAACAGGAATCGTATCTGTAGTGGTCTGATAATATCATGCATTAAAAATGTCTGTCTTCTGTGAGGTCTGGTTTTAAACTAGTTCTCTGTAGATATAGTTTGGGAATCAAAGTTCTGTTTCTCATGTAGACAGAAAGTTCAGATGTATTTTGTTGTAATGCACGTTGGTTAGATACAGGAAAAAAAAAAATATTTTTTTTTTTTAATCTTAGCTCCACAGACACCTACAGATTGGTCTAAGAAGAAAAAGGAGCCCCTCGGAAAGCTTGCCTCTCTGTTTAAACTCCTGGTGATGTTACTAAACTCTTTCCATGTGTTCAGTTCCAAAGAAATCTGTTCAGAAACATTGGTCTCTGTTGGTCCTTCAATTATTGCTGTTCTCCACAACATCATCAGCCACGTTTCATTGCCTTCAGTGATTGCGACTATGTTTGCAATTTTTTCCAAACCCCTGGCAGTGTTTTATGAAAAAACAAAGTGAGTATTTTAAGAACGGTTGGAAAACTGGATTAGTTGTATTGCTGCACATTGGTGAAACAGAAAGGTGGCAGTTAGTAGTTACTTCACACAAAACCCTTTCATTTTAAGTTTTTTACTAATTCCTACAAATCTTTCCATTAGTTTCTCTTAAATTTAGCATACGGGCATAAGTGGAGGTTAAAGAACAAGTTTACTTAAAACTATTCACATTGGGAAATTTTTTAATCCCCCAGTGGGAAGCCAGTTTCGCAACATTATTTCATCAAGTTGTGTACTAAAATTAATATGCAGTGCTTGAGTATATGTGTTTAATTCTTATGCTTGGGATAAACGAGACAGCAAAATATAACTTTTTGGTTTGTTTTGGCAGGCTTGCTGATGTACCTAAAGTATACAGTCATCTTAACAACAAGGTAAATTTGCTAGGGAAATAGCTGGGGTTTGGGAAAACATGGGACATTAGGGGTTTACTGTTCATCTCATACTCTAAAAAAAAAAATTAAGAAATGTAATGAAAGTAGGCATTTAATTTTTAAACAATTTTTTACTAAAATGGTAGCTAAGGGAGGACTGCTAAGTTCAGCCTTTAGACCTTTCACGTGGCATGGCGTTTAAGCTTGTTTATCCAGGCTATACTATTATATGGGATGACAATGCTTTAAATAACGTACTAAACTTTTAAACAGTGAATATGCGCAATAATTAAATTTTAAAATCCCTATTGCTTCTCCCCTCCTTGAGCTTGAAAAGCTGCTGGCCGAGATCCTGCTGTGTGTGCAGTGTCACTGCGCGGGCGCCTACGACAGCGACCTGCTGGAGCAGCTCTGCCCGCTGCTCTGCGTCCTGTTCCAGCACCGCAGCAGACCCATCCGCACCCAGTGCGCGCACTTCTGGAACGCCACCTTCGCCAAGGCCACGGCCCTGACGTACCCCGAGGACTTAAAGTAAGAGAGATTGGTTTAATATATATTTATATTTTTTTTTAAAGGAAGAGATCTTGCATTATGTACAAATGAATTGGTATTGTTCTGGTTACCATTTATATTCTGCTTTTTGTGCAAGCAGAGATATCAATTATGAATACTAATATCTGCTGGTCTTGTCGCGTACCTTCCCCATTACCGTTAATTTAAAATTCTTATTTGTTGAGCAGATCTGTGTTAAGCCAAGCCAAAAAGAAAATTCCACTCTTGCTGCCTGGTTTTGAAAGCATCGAGGTAGCTGAAGAATGCAGTGGCCCGTTCTCTGATGCAGTAAGTGTTTTGTTGACCCCAGTGGGTGCTTCGTTGTGTATAAGTTCATAGGAATTGTCCAGGAGGTAGCGGGAAGGTCAATTTTAATTTCTGTTGTGATTGGTCTGCGCTTGCTTCATGTTTGGAGTGATAAACCAGGCTGGGTAAACACTTTCAAAAGACTGAGCTGGTTCTTAACATTTTCTGCATTTTAAATTTTGGGTTCTACCAGCTTGTTTGAAATAACTTAATTTTTTTGAGTTGTCCTCTGTATAATTTAGAGGAAAACAGGAGTATGGGACAGTTTAGTTGTAGAAATTAATACATCTCAGGGTGGGTTTGTGAGCCTGGAGTTTCTTCATATAATGCATTTAGTGTATTTTTATTTGAATAGATGGAAAATTCACAGCTGGATGCAAATATAAGTGGAATGGATGTAAAATTGGGTCAAAAACGAGACTCTATGTTGGCGCAGACGAGTGAACTGAAAAATGAAGGAAAAGACAAGTCCAGTAACATGCAAGTAACACCTGCAAAGGTAAAGTGTTCGCACATCAGGGTGATAAAATGAAATCTATCACATTCTGCAGCAGAACATCGAGGGCGCTGCTGTAAATTCTCAGGGAAACTTACTGAATTTTGTGAGGCTGAAATATTTTTCTATCAAACTGATGCTGTATAGCACACTTAAATTACATTTTCCTGTTAAAATTCTCTGCTAAGTTACAAACTGCTGAGGTTACGGAGGGATCAAGGCAAGGTGGCTGCACAGAGGAGGGTTGCAGAATCTCGTCTGGGTGGTAGTGATGGGGAAAAAAAGTCAGCACCCACTGAGGGGTTTGTGCCAATTAATGTGCTGAAAGAACTGCAGCTGAGAGCGGTCCCATTTAGGATGGTCGTACCTGAACTCCGAAATCGTTTTCAATTCCTCTGTTTTGTTTCTAATCCAGTTGTTGGTTTGTGTTTTTTTCTGTAGTTGAAACTAGAATTTTCATCTTCGAAGACTAAAAGTGAGATACTTTTGGAAGAGGAGAAATCTGTTGATTTTGTGTTTATTCCTCCAGAAACAAAAGCAAGAGTATTAACGGAACATCAAAAAGAAGTGCTTAAGTCAAAGAGGTCTGTCATTTATTCTGTTTTAAACTTAATGTGAGGTGTCATTACACTGAGTATGCCAAATTGACGTAACTTCAGTTCCTGTATCTCGGGCTATTATAGGTAATTAAGTCTTATGCTTCCATGCAAGTTATAAAGTTTAAAGCTAATTAAGTTCTTCACTTTACTATTTTAAAGCAGCCAAAATAATCTCTGATCTGCATTTCCTATTTTGATTAAATATTACTGTCCGTCATCCGTTCAGAGTTTGGCAATTTGGAGCTTATATTTCTTACTTCATGACTCTAGTTGCAGAGTAGGATGGAAGCCAGAAATGTTCTTAAATCATTGAAGTGAAAGAATTTTCTTAGTTGATCTGAAGGAAAGACTTCTAAATTTGAAGAGAAGTCTTAATGTCAGCAACATAGCAGAAGTCAGGATATTCCTAAGACTCACCTTAATTGCAAGGGAATCTTTAGAATTATCCTATTTTTCTGTGAGATAATGAAATACTAGAGTGTTTTCTGTACGTTCGCAGCTACCAGGGCTGTTCACAAAAACATGGCGCAAGCAAAATTTGTATCCGGCGGGGTGAGGTTGTAGCAGCCAGGTCCAATATTGAGGTTTTTCTGCCCAGAACGGGGAGTGGGGTGTGTGGTCCCACAGTCCCTGCCGCTGGGTACGTGCTGCCCTGACAAGGATCCGCTCTCCTGTTGTGAACACGTTACACTACCCCATCCTTCTTTTCAAATTTGTTTTTAAAGAGTCTGACTTGCCATTTCTGGGTTTGTTTCAGAGCTGATATTCCTGCTATGTACAACAATTTGGACGCATCGCAAGATACTACCTTATTTTCTCAGTATACTCAAAGCCAGGAGGATTCTCTGTAAGTAAAAATCGTTTTGGGCAGTACAGACATTGAAGGTGTCCCCTGTTCTGCTGCACTTCTAATTTAACTAACTTGTATTTTAGGGAAAAGTCACCTTTAATAGAAAATGAAAAAGAAGATACTAAAAACAAGCCTCAGGTAATTTCTCATTGTCTCATGGTAATTATGATACCAGAATTATAACCATACTAGTGATGTTTTCCTCATATAGCTCTGTGTGTGTACATATATATATATATGTACACACACATATATATACTGTATATATATCAGTAGCTCTGATAATTAGTGGCAAAACTCCTTGATTACTGGCTGTGATGTGGTTTTAAAATTGATTTGGAAACTCTCCAGGAAGAAGAGTTGGGTTTGTATTTCATCCTCATCCCGGATTTGAGTCCCGTCCTTTGTGCTGCGTTCCGTGTTGTGTAATTTAAACTAGAAAGCACCAATCATTCTGCATTTTGACTTAATTTCAAAATGGGAGGATTTCTATGATTAGTTTTAGTGCCGATGTATTTAAGTGTTGTTACACAGCTGCAGGTGTCATAGGGACTTGCGGATCTGTCGTATGTGCTACCACTAATATTTTATGGGGAAAAAATCCCCGAAAGCCGTAGCTGTTCTAAGAATTGTTTAATTGCCCTGCCCAATGTTAAGTATCAGAACACTGACTTCTGTGCCACAACAGATGCATTTGGTATGTATTGTGCTCTTCTGGAACTATTTTCACTTTTTAAAGTGGAAGTGACATTTTTAAAAGCTTTTTTTTATATTACTGTGGTGAACCATGTTTTTAAACAGTTTAGCTATGTTTCCACGTTCTGAACTGCTTTTGGATGAAACTGGCTTGAGGTGGGGGATTAAACAGTAGGTTTTGGAAAGAAAAAAAATAATTGTAAATACTAAATATAGATGTATTAATTTTTGGAGAGGAGTTGGCTAAACAGCCAGCTTGATCAGCTGTAGTGCTGAACAAACTAGGTAAAATACAGCAGATTTTTCACCAAAACTCTTTTAGTAGTAGGTGTGTTTATATCTCTTGGAGAACTTAAAACGTTTTTGCAGTTCTTTGTGGTTTGAGATTGAATGGCTTTAAAAAAACCCCACACCTTTGTTTTTTATAACTACTGAAGGACAAATAATAAAACAACCTGAAGGAAGGGTGGTTTGAAAAACCCGCATGGCTGTTTTGTTTTCTGTTCCACCGGAGCTGTATTTTATATTTACATTCACAGCAAAACTCCAATACTTTGTTCGTATTTTTTGGGACAGGAAGAAAATGCAGAGAGTGAAGGATGCAGCAGTGGGTCCGGGCATCCTGTGGAGAACGATGCCTGTGTGGAAAAGGTGTCTGTTAGCGACCCAGCGGAGAGCTCAGCCTCACACAGCGAGGGACGCTCGGAACGGGACGCGGCTGAAATGATTCCGGAGGAGCCGTCGGTCGGAGAGGAATTAGAGAAAAGTCCTGCGGAAACGGCTTCGAAGGAGCCGTCAGGAGGGAGCGAAAACACCTCAAACGTGAGCAGCAGTTCAGCCTCCAGTGACGTGATTTCTGGAACACCGCAGCCCGTGAGCCGGCGGCAATCTTTTATCACTTTGGAGAAATTCAGCAGTTCGGAGAACAGACCCTTCAGCCTTTCACCGTTAAACAGTTTGTCGGAGATGTCTGCAGGTGCTTCTGCGGTGGACAAACAGCAAAGTCCAAACGTGTGCAGGACTGCTGCTACACCAGAAAAACCTGGAGAAAATAAAAAGCCTTTAAAATCTGAGCCTGAACAAATATTTTCTGCAATACGCAGGCTGACTCGCAGGCAGAGTAAAATGGAGCACCAAGGAAAAAAACCGTCCAAGCCGTTCCTGAGGTCAGAACAAGAGAAAAGCTCACAAGAGAAAAGCTCACAAGAGAAAAGCTCACAAGAGGCTTTTGCTTCCAGCAGCATGGAAAATAGTCCTGAGCTGTCTTCTACTGCAGAAGACATGGAACACGTTCTCCTTCCTCAGTCCCAAGCTCCCCATTCTACAGAAGTAGATACTAAAAAGGAAACAGAAGTAGTCCAGGCATTAGATACGGATTCTAAAGAAAACACCCCCCCAGAGACGACTGTGTCACCAGACCAGGTAGCAGGTGATGATAGTCAGGTGCCACACGTGTCTCCTAATCCGAAAACCCTCAGACGTTCTTCAAGGCGACGGGCAGAAACTCTGGAAAGTACGACGGGTAGTCAAGATAAGGAAGATGACCACCAAAAGAGGCGTAAAGAAGATGAAAAATCTGGGCAAAAGAAGGTGCAGCAGGCTAAAGATGATGGATCCCAAAAGCAAAAAGCAGTTTCTGGGAAAACTACAGAAAATACAAATGAAAAAGAAAGCGACCTACCCGAGAGCGCTGCTGCTGCGGAGCTGGGCTCAAAGGAGTCTCCTGCTTCCAGGGGCCTTGATGAGGAAGCGAACAAAAGTGCCAGGTCAGGAGATAACGTGAAGACCAACGTGGAAGGGCGAGACTGCACCTCGAAGACAGGAGGCCAGAAGAAGGTTGAACGGCCCCGATACCACACGCGAAGAGCTTCCCAAGGGTTGCTTGCCAGCATAGAAAACTCGGAGGCCGATGGCTCCGAGACCAAGGAAGAAAGCACAAGGAAGAAAAGATCTGCAAAAGTGAAAAACAGAGGGGATTGCCCTGAAGGGAAACAGAGGGATCTCCAGCCAGGAAGCCACAGCCGTGAGGTGTCTTCCCAAGGAGGTGAAACTAAGAATCTGTTGGAAACAAATCAAGGGGAGCTCAGCCGTGAGGCCGGCACAGGCGCCGCAGTGACAGCTGAAGTGTCTGACCTGAAACCCCAGGTGACGCCGACAGGTACCAGCCCAGCCCCGGGACCCGCCGGCTCCGAGCGGTCACCCCAGGCACAGCGCGCAAATGTGGAAGAGAAGAGCGATACGCTGATGGAGTCATTGAGCAGCCCCTCTGTATCTGATCGAGATTTGAAAGCAGCAGAGGAAAATAAACGTGTTGAGAAGCAGACAAAGCTGGAAGAGTCTTGTCCAACTGTTCTGCCTGAAAAAGTACCAGTAGCAAACACTTCAGGTGGCGATCTTTCCTCTTTGCAAACACCAGACTGTCAGCACAAAAGAAGCAAAAGGGTGAAAAAACCAAAGAACTGTGATTGCTGTTTTAAAAAGCCACGGCAGGAAGTAGCGTCATTGACTGAGTCAAAACCGGAGAGCACTGGTGAACAGAACGAGCTCCCCGCCACCCCGGCTCAGACACCTGTAAACACCCCCGAGGTGTCTGCTACCTCAGACTTTGGGAGCTTGTCCATGGCGCCCTGTGCCATGAGCACTCCGCTGCACCCCCCCCAGGACCCCGGCACGTGTCACGTGGAAAGACAGCGACTGTCTGAGGAGAATCTGCAAGGAGACAGCGTTGTAGTGCAGCGGGATCTCACTGATCCGGAGTGTACGGCCGGTGAAATGACGGACTCCGTAGTGGAAATGGAAGAACCCGCTGATCAGAGTGACCTGGCGGAGGAATCTCTGCCGGGGGGCATTTTGGAGGAGGCTGGTGACAGCCTGGCTGCGGGGGATCAGAGCCGAGAACCAGGGGACATTTCAGAGGAGGCTGGTGACAGCCTGGCTGCGGGGGATCAGAGCCGAGAACCGGCAGCTACAGGGGAGGAAGAAAAAAGTCAGAATGGACAACAGGAGGAGACACCTGAGGCGCTAATTAGCAAACCCGAGACAAAACAGATGAGTGAGCTAGAAAGCATTCAGGATGATAAAGAAGATGATGTAAGAGAAACTTGCATTATTCAAGATAAAGAGATGAAGGAGGAATTAGTGGAAAATGAAATTACACTGCCTGAAAATGCGGCCTTAGATGAAGAAGATGCAGTGGAAAATAACAGTGTGGATTCGCCTCAGAAGCAAGAAGATCACAATTCTTCAGCATTAGCTAACGAGAGCCCTAACGGCACGCAGGCACGCTGCACGTGGTCGCCTTCCGCTTCTCCATCCACCAGCATTTTAAAGAGAGGTGTGAAAAGAAACCAAGATGATGATTCTCTATCACCTGCCAATAAGGTATGTGATGTATTCATTCTGTGATACTCGCGGGTCATTCGGTTTGTAAGGGGGATGTGTAACTGCAGTGTCATGAGAGTCAGGTATGTTGAATTATTGCCTGTATTTTTTTCACTGCAAATGATCTGGTGCAGAAGCTGAACTTGCAGGTTTCTGTTTGGAATGCACAAGCACTGACAGGTTTGTGTTACCGGTGCGCGGGGTTTTATTTTTGAAATGAGTTGCCGAAGTCTGGCCTGGCTGCGGCGCGGCGAGTGCTGCTGCGGAACCGCTGCGCACACAGCCCGCGTCTCACGCTGCGTTTTGAGCAGCTTTTCGTAAAATGCATTTAATGCCACCTTTGGCAATAAGGAAGGCACAGTTCCTGTCTTTGTGTGTCGTCCGTGTCACTCAAGAACTTGAATGACTGTTTCAAACTGAGCTGTTTCGTCTCCTCGGACGTAATTCACCAGAGTGTGGTGGTTTGAGTTCATGCTGTAAAAACTGCTTCTCTCTAAAACCAGATTCGCCGAGTCTCTTTTGCAAACCCCATTTATCAAGAAGGACTGGCCGATGACATAGACAGGAGAAGTCCTGTCATTAGATCCCATTCCTCTTCACCGTCTTCACGAAGTCTTAAAATTTTATCTAACATTCAGGCAAAGGTAAATTCTGTTACGTATATTCTGTATGTTTTATGTGCGCGCGTTTCTCGTTTATCGTAGGTAATGTTGCTTTAGTGTAAGTCTGTAGTCACTTGTAGTGTTGTAAGTAGTTGTAAGGGCAGAGAATCAGTGAGAGGAGTAGGTGTAAGTGCTTTAGCCAGGCTCGTTCTGTTACTCTGAAGACAAACGTGCTCAGAGATCTAGGTAGAATCTTACCGCTGACTCAATTCCTACCGTCCTGAGAGATATTTTTTCCTCTTTTTCTATCCAGCATATTACCACTCCAACCAAAGGATTTCTGTCCCCAGGATCTCGTAACCCTAAATTTAAGAGCTCAAAGAAGTGTTTAGTAAGAAGTGCTTTGCTTCATGTATCTCTTCTATCTCTTCTATTTTTTTCCTGTATTCAGTTGTGTGATAGTTCGTTTAATAATTTTTCTGTATGATTCAAGATCACGGAAATGGCGAAGGAGTCGCTGCCGTGTGCCCCAGAGTGCGTGTACCCGGCCCTGGCCGGCTGCAGGGCGCCCGTCGATGTCATTTTACCCCAGATCACATCAAACATATGGTGAGTGCATCGTTGCTTTTGAAGATGATGCTCTAAGAGAAACTGAATTCTTACTGAACCTACAAACCCAAATTTTCTGATGCAAAACAAGATGACTTTGAGGCGGTTTATTCCCAAAACTCTTTTAAAAGGAGGGAGGTTGGTTTGGTGGGCGAGAGCCTGAACTATTTTGGAATTATGCAAGTTGCCTTGTTGGTAAGACTGGAAAGCTTTGCAGCCAGGAGCACAGGGAGCCTCCTCCGCTCCATGGGGCAGACCAGACTGAGCTTTGTCATCAGTCCTGAGCAGTTGGAGCTTGCTGTGTATTGAAGGCAAAGTGGGATTTTGGAAAAAAAAAAAAAAAAATCTAAAAAACATTTTTTGGACATTTTGAAAGCACAAAGGCTGAGAGCTCAGCTGGTTTGGATTCTGATCTGGATTTTGGTAACTTGTCATGACGAACTATAGACGTGCAGTGGGAACTGCTCAGAATTGCCCTTTCTGGTGTTCTCGGCTCCTTTTCCTTCCCCCCGTAGTACAGATGATTACTGCAAAAGCTGTGCTGCTGCAGAAAGAACACGAGTTCTGGGTAATAAACCATGTTTTCCTCCCCTGTGCAGCGCCAGAGGCCTCGGGCAGCTCATTCGAGCAAAGAACATCAAGACAGTGGGTGATCTGAGTGCTTTGACAGCATCAGAAATCAAAACTCTTCCCATCCCCTCTCCGAAAGTTTCCAATGTCAAAAAAGCTCTTAAAGGATATCACGAGCAACAGGTAAAGTTTAATTTTAGTACTCAAAAAGCCAGTATTAGCCTAATGAATGGCTAACATCCAGCATGAGGAATAATGTAGTTTTTTCTCCCATTAGAAACAGCACTTGAAAACAAAATCTCTGCCTGTCAAAGTAACGTGGCACTTCAAGGCACAGATGACTTGGTTACAATATTATTAATGGCAATAATTATTGTATTTACATGTAATCTTTTTTTTTTTTCCCTCTGAAAATGCATCTCTTGTTCTCTCCCAAAAAATCTCCAGGTAAAATCCCGAGGACTTGAGGAAATAGCAGTGCTTGAAGATGCAGAAAAGCCCGTAAATAATGTAGAGGAGAAACCTCTTTCTGTAGATGAAGAAAAACTTGCAACAGGTACCTCTTGCCAGCTTTTTGCCTCGGATTTGGGTATTTCTGCTCTATTTGATGCTTTCAGTCTCCCCTAAGGGGAGCACTTGGTTTTGAGAGGGTGTTAATTGCCAATATTAGCACAAAAGTGGGTGATCGTTACCTCTTTATGCTGCCCTTAGCAATGGCTTCTTAAAACTTGTTCGGTATGTTGAGGGAAAGGTGCTGGTTCTCCCTGAAGGAGCCGAAGCACAAGTTAGGCGGGGCTCTAAGGAATTTGAATTTTCTGCATCTCATTCGGGTGGCTCTCCCGAGCTGTTTAATTCCGCGGGACTTGCTGCGGCTCTGGGTGCGCGCAGGATCAAGCGAGACAAGGGAGATGAAAAAGGGGTGCTGCATCCTGCGGGGGTGGGCAGGAGGGCACAGTTCCCTGGATACCTGCTTTGGCTTTGGCTGCCTAGATTTTTATTGGAATTCTGTGCATTTGGGGAGTTTGAGCTGACAGCTCTAGCAGAGGAGTTTTATTTCTTCCTACAAGATACTTGAAGCATTTGGTTAACGAGAAAAACAAACTTGGGGGTAACTTCAGCTGCCCGGTTTCAAAGTTGGACTTTGGGCTAACAGGGCTGGAAAGACACTGGCAGTATCTGAGTAGGATCAAAGAATTGCACGTCTGTCTTTAGTTTTATTGTACGATCATGATCAAATATAATGAAAATCACCATAAAGAAGGGGAGCAGGGTTTTGGGGGCTGCCTTGGGCAGAAGCGCTCACGTCGTGTGGAACCGATACCGCGTAGGCTGCTTGAATTTGTTATTTTCTACAGAAGCAGCTGTAACACTGTGCTACCGCCTAATTCTTAGCCTGGCCTGCACTGTACGCTTCCCTCCTTTCCAGATCTGGTGGACGCGGTTTTGCCCGGGGGCGCCCAGCCCAGCGCGGACCTGCCGGGCCGGCTGGACGCGCTGCTCGCCCAGCTCAGCGCCGCAGACCTTCACAGCTACTCGGGGACCCAGCTCTTCGAGATGCAGGAAAAACTCCTCGCCATGACAAACTGCATCATGAAAAACCTGCAGGCCCGCTGGAAATCACCACCCCGCGAAACTTCCGATTAGTTCCCTATCATTTCTAAGTAAGGAGGATTTTGTTACAACCATTTTCCCCAAACCCTGCTTTTTTCACTGGGTGAACTATTCCTTAAACTGTGCATTTAGTACTATAGAAGATTTTTTTAACACCTATATGAGCAAAATGTACCATGGTTGGTTATTTTCTCGGGGTTTGTTAGTTTTTTTTGTTCTTGGTCTAATTTGTGGGATGAATTATTCCGTATGAGAGGTATTTGTATTGCTATGCATATTTCTTTCAGGTAGTGAAAGAAAACTTGATAAAGTTGTGCAATAGCAAAGACTGTCAAACCAAACCAACAGAGTAGGTAAATTATTTTTTGAAATCTGAAGTGTTCTTACTGCTGCCGACTCTTACGATGAGGTAAGAGACGCATCTCCCAGCGCTGCCCGCGTTGTTCCGTGGGAGCTGCTGCGGCTCCGAGGGCCGGGACTCCGCTCAGCGCTGGGTCGCACTGAGGTAAGCTCCGCCTAAGTCCTGAATGGTGTTCGACAGCTGGGTGACATCTATTTTTGCATGTATTTTTGTAAGAATCGCACCAAGAAGCTGATAAAGCAACGTACCCTCACAGGAGAAAGACTTCGCAAAACTTCTCAGGCTTTTTTCCCGTGTTCTTCGTTTGCAGTAGTTCTCCTTGTGGGGAGAAGACTTATTTCCGTGGGGAAATGAATGAAATTTGACAAGAGCTCTTTGTATATTATGTACAGACTTAACGATGGCAAATGTTGGTTAATAATTTATGATTTTTGAGTTTTAATTGCATGGAATGCATTGCTGCTTCTCAGAGACCTTCCGAGAGAGTTCTCATTTTACTCTGGAAATCTAATGTGTATATATTGTACTGTAGCTACCAAAACGGACATTTATCGACAGGAATCGCTGCAGGTGGTTTTAGAACTTACACATGGGCAAATAAACCAGCACCTAGTTCTCAAATCTGTTAATGGTGGTGTAGCCTGGGGTGGTTTTTTCCCTCCCTCAGCCATGCTCTGGATTCCCAGGGTTGGGGGGACGGATATGTGGTACCTTTCTAGAGCCTTTGCCCTGTTCATGCATCTCCTGACACGAATGAACAGGAAAATGTTATTTTGGTTGCAAATCTGCCTCCATAAGCTTGTTCAGCTCTGGTATCCAGTGACCTGCACAGATAAGGATGTTCCTAATACCATTTTCTGAACAAAACCAGTTTGTTGTGGGACTGATTCCTGCTCTTCAGCCTGAGTGATGACATCAAACATACTGCAGAACCATTAACTTTATTTAGTCACTAATTTACAAGTAATAACAGATTAGACCCCAGAACGGTTGCATGAAAATCACATGCAGAAGAGCTCAGCAAGCGGAACGAGCGGCTTTCAGTTTGGGGGTTGCTTTGGTTTGGTTTCCCGCTCAGCTAAAACTTGGTTTGAGATACTAAGGTTAAATGTTGCTTATATGGAAAGGAAATGAATACATTCAAACATTTTAGAATAGCCCAGAAAAATATTCTCTTTACAGGAGAATTAATAAAGTAAGAGTTGGTAGCCTTAGTCTGAAGGACAGGTAGAGAAGTTCAGACACTGAACTGGAGTGCAGGCCAAGCCGAGTTCAGTCTTGTGCTGCTATGTGATGGTGAAATGTTTAAAAATATTTTTTGGTGTCATTAGAAGGAATACAGTTCTCATGAGCAAAGCCGAGTAGTGTGTTTACCAGTAGTTTTAAAAATGTTTTGAAAGGGTGTTTCAAGAGGATTTTCCTCTGCAATTACTTGGGTTTTTTACTTTTTTTCTTCACCTTGTGGTTCATAAGGCACCATCAACAAGGGAGACAATAAGGCACTTTGGAAAAAATGTTGCGAACGCTTTTCTAAGTCTCACGTGGTGGGAAGGGCCGTGTCTGCGCCGTGCGGACGGGCTTCACGGCAGCGCTGCCTTAGACGGCCTCGACGTAGTTGGCGGGCAGCATCCCCGTCTTGCCGGTTCTCTGCACCGTGCCGTACATCCAGCCCTCGTCGATGGCCTGGACGTTGACGATGGTGTCGCCGTCTTTGAAGGAAACCTCATCAGCATCAGCCGCCGTGTAGTCGTACATGGCCCGGTACGTCTTCTGTTGGTTTTAAGAAAGGAGGGGGTAAAGAAACGAACAGAAGCCCGTGTGTAGACACATTACCAACCCAGTCCTGGATTGGAGAGCGTGTTAATTAGCCCAAATTAACTCCTGCAGCAAGTTTGGGCTCGTCTGATGTAACACACCTGCGGAGCGGTACTTACGCCGGCAGTGGAGGGGTGAGAAGGAACGGATGAAACCGTCGTTTGCTGGGTGGCAACCGAGGACGAGCGTTGTTGTGGTAACTCGATGGTTTTAGCGTGTTTGTAGCCCACTACAAAAGGAAAATACATTTTGTATTTTTTATCACACAATTGACAATAGAGTTAACATTAGAGCTGCTCTGAATAAGGATCACGGCATAGGCCTTTTCCTGCTGCGCTCCAGCTTTACAGCTGGTGGTTGTGCCCGTAACTCCGCTTTGTGCCTTTTCCTGGCTGTGGAGTTGCTGGGCCCTGCCCGCCGGGCTGGGGCCTGGGTTCTGCCCCTACCTGTTGTGGTGGTGGCAAAGAAGCCGCCGTTGCTGTAGTAGGACAGGTGCTGATCCACGCCGTCCGAGGGCTCCGACTTCTCGTCGCCGCCGCTGATGCTCAGGGCGCTGGCAGAGCGGGAGTGCTCCCGGCTGCGCCGCTGCGCCTGCACTGCGCCCACACAGAACACCACAGCTAGAGAGCTGTACACACACCCACAGCTCCCCCCACTGTGCCCGAACCCAGAGCAGTTGTGCTCATAGCAGACAACTGACCCTGGGCCCCGTGCATGCGAAGCAGAATTGGTTACTGTGTTTTACAAAGTTAATAGAGAAAAAACCCCATTCAATCACAGTTTGTGTTCATGGGTACTCAGAGGTATCTGCAGGGACACCCCGGGCGGTCAGTGGTGCCCACGGGGTTTGCACAAGGATCACACCCGTTTCGCACACAGAACTGACTGTGCAACACACCCGAGATCATGTGCAAGCTCCTGGACTGGATGTTGTCTTCTGCTGGGTCGTAGTCAAACACCGAGCCGGGATTCGTGCGCCACACGCGGAGACCTGAAGAGAAACCGCATTTATTGAGGAGAAGCTGCAGCTCGAGCAGCTTTTGGAGACTGAGCAGCACATCTGTCCTGAACAGGGATAAAAACCTGTCAGCAAAGGGCAAGCTCTATTTCATACATTTGTGTTTAACCTATAGCACAGGTTTTGCTTTTTTTTTCTTACATTTAATCTACATCAAGTAAGCTACGGTGTTTCTCTAGTATGCATAGAGATGAAGTTAAAAATACAATAAATGTAAATTGAGCATTATATTATAAAGTTAGGCAGAATGGAGAGGCAGACCATGTGATTTCCAGCTACTATAAGAGTATATTTTCAAAAAAGGGTTTTGATAAAGACATCATCTCCAAGTGATGATAACTTTGAATTGATATGGCTGAGCGTAAATACCACAACTCATCCAGGTCCGCTTGTGATTGTGTAAGTGAAGTAGTGGGGTGGTTACAGAGTCTAGAACGCGCTCACCTGTGAGGTTCTCCTGGTCCTGGTCCACGCGCTTGCGCTCCATCTCCACCACGCGCCGCTGAATGCCCCTGTAGCTGATGTCGCTGAAATCCTGCATGTTCTTCTTCACGCGTTCTGTAATGGGGTCGGTGACCACGGGTGTGAAACTACCTTTGGTCTTCTCAAAATCTTCATGGTATTTCACCTGCGATTTAAAATGAAAAGTCTGTTCCCTGTAGCTCAGATGAATGGGTCTGATCTCTGCTTACGTCCCTGCTGGCTGAGTTCTGCTTCCTCCGAGGAACAAGATCTGCAATCGCTCTTGCCTTTCGCATTTACGAGTTTGGGTAACCACACTCAATAGATCACGTATGTTCTCCTTGAGCTCCCACCCCAGAATGTCTCAGCAAAAAGGTTTCTATTTAAATCACTTTCCAACTTAAAAATACATGTGGAAATGCCCTTACTGTCGAGATGTGCTTCTGGGTCTCTCGCACCCGGCGCATTTCGGGCGTATCCAGCACGTAGGCAGCTTTGCCTTGGACTTGTTTTCGGAAACTGTCTGAATAAAGAACCTGCCAGATGAGAAAAGGGAATGAGCACGGGGCACAGAACTTCAGCACTGGGAGGAATGAGCCGAACGGCAGGAATCTAACACAAAATACACTGGGACTGAAGAACAATCCGTTTATATGTCATAAAGTGTAAGAGCAGTAGAACCAGAAGACATTTGCGAGAGACATGAAGGCAACGTACGTTATCTGAAATTCAACTGTTGTTTAAAAAAAAAGACAAACTAAAGCAGTTAATTACACAGAAATAATTACAGCAGAAGGTAAAAAGCAAGTATTAAAGGATTTGATTTTGGTATGGCTACTTCATCCTCCCAGACGAGGTAGCCAGGTGGCCATGTTAACACCCGCACTGTCAATTTGAGTAAGGAAACGTTACTTTTGGAAGTATTTTTTCCTTATTGGCTGAAGAGAACGTACCGAGCTGATGTTTTCTTGGTTGCGTTTCGCTCTCTCCATCTCGGGCGTCAGCGGGGTCGGGGTTCCCTTCGCCAGCTGCTCCTTGTACAAAACCTGGGGAGCACAGAGGGGGCTCAGCCAGCGCCGCGGACCCGGCACAGCGTGGGCTGTAAATGGTGTTATTGTTCAAGCACAGTCATCACTGCACGGGGAGAAAAGGTCTTGGGAAATAAAGCATCTACAAAGTTATTTGCTAGAGGAAAAGGTAAAAATTAAAAGGAGAAATAGGCAAAGATTAGGAAAAGTGAGAAAACAAGGCTAAATGAGAAGTGGAGGTTTTGCCGGGAATGGTTATTGTTCACATTAGGCCGTTGCCTCTTCTTCCAGTACCGAGCTGATGTTCTCCTGGTTGCGTTTGACTCTCTCCATGTCGGGGGTGACGGGGGTGGGAGTCGCCTTCCCTAAACCTTCTCTGTATCCGACCTACAGCCAGAGGGGAGCCCAGGGTCACAGAGAGCCCGGCCTGGCCGCTGCCGGGCTCAGAGCGAACGCCATCCGTTAGGAAAGGGAAAACCCAACGAGGGCAGCACAAAAATAGCATTGAAAAGTTAATCAACAAAAAAATCTTGTAAGTATTGCAATTTTAAGAGAGAACTTTCTATGTTTGAGAGAAAAAAAAATTAAGAGGGTTAAATAAAACCAGGCAGACAAGTTATTAAAAAAGAGAAAGCTCTAGGATATCCCCTTTAGTTCCTGGCGACAATACCGAGCTGACGTGCTCCTGGGTGCGCTTGGCTCGCTCCAGCTCGGGAGTGACGGGCGTGGGCGTCGCTCGCCCCAAGTGTTCTTTGTACAACACCTGTGGGTACAAAACACGGAGCCGCTATCTTAAAAAAAGCCCTCAAAATCCAAAGGTTTGAGCACAAACTTGTACTTGGTTATAAATGGATTTTAAAAGTCGTGAGTGGTTACACAGGCAGCACTGCACACCAGGCAAACAGCTGCTGCTGTGAGGAGGGGTCAGATGAACTGTAAGAGAAAAGTGGGTTATTGTGGCGGTTATGGGCGCCCGGCTCTATCCAGGTCCAGCTCTGGCCGGCACGGACACAACGCCGTGGGCAGAGGGGCAGCTTGGGCTGGGGCGTGGGTTTCTTCTTTGTTTTTTGCTCAAATCAAATACCTCTGAACAAGCCAATGAAACAGATAAAATACAAATATTTTTAAATTAAGGGCTAAGCAATACTGAACAGTATGAAACACCGTTATTAAGCAGTGAGCGTGGAAGGTGACGCAGGAAAGCTGCCCTGAGGGCTGCCAAGCTCTGCCTGTTGGCTGGATAGAGCCTGAGCCTCGGAACAGGCCTCCCGTTCTGCATCAGACCCGTAACACCAGCGGGAATTTACTTCAGGAGAGATTAATTTGCAGAAACAAATCTATTTAAATTAAAATCAACTTTTCAGTAGGGAGTTAGAATGTTACTTCATTAAAATATAAGCACAAAGAATAAAAATATAATCTATTTTAAGGTACCGAGCTAATGATCTCTTGATTGCGTTTGACTCTCTCCATCTCTGGAGTGATTGGTGTTGGGGTCACTTTCCCCACGTTTTCTTTGTACAAAACCTAGAGGATACAAGGGAGTATCCAAATGTCATTAAAAGGCACCACCAAGAAAAACAAAAAAAAACCAAAAAATCCACACACAACAAAAAAACAAAGCCAAAGGAAAAAAAAAAGAAAAAAACAAAGAGAAAACCAAAACCAAAGAAAGAAGCAACGGGAGCTTTGCCATTAATCCACTGGGATGCAGAAAGGGATTGTGCATGGAATCGACTGCACAAGAGCAGCAAGAAAGGGTTAAAAAGAAGCAAAGAAACAATATCCATAAAAACAAAAAAAAGGTCAAACCTCATTCGAGTAAAATCTGCTGCAGGCAGTGTTACAGATACTGCAGTTTGTCAGCGCGGGGCTTTCCGCTCCCCGCGCTAGGGGGCGAGCACGGCGCTGCTGCTACCTTAGAACACAAAACCTAAAAGCTTCACTCTTTAGCAACCGTTTCCTGTTCAAAGTACCGAGCTAATGATCTCTTGGTTGCGTTTGACTCGCTCCATCTCGGGGGTGACCGGGGTCGGGGTCGCTTTTCCTATGTTTTCTTTATACAACACCTATGAGACATAAGAAAGGAGCCACAGAAAGCAACAGTAAATGAAAACCTATCTGCAGACAAAGCAAAAGCATTTTCTTGCGTTTCTTTTCTCAGGGCCTAGTTATGAGATAGATAGATAGATAGATAGATATATTTTAAAGAAGGTACTTAGCAATGTTTTACTAGAGCGGGAGGGGTTTGCAAACTGGCTTTTTAACCCCAGGATCACTCGTAATAAGCAGTGTAAGTGAGCACTGCAGAAAGGAGACACCAGAAGTACCACATGGAGGGGCTGAGCATGTCACGAACGTGTAAATTATTGGGGTTTTTTAAAAAAAAGGATGTCAGCGTTGCACAGAAAATGAGGTTTGTTAAATGTTTTTAAGATTAGAGTCGAGCAAAAAAATCACTTAAAACCCAATAAAAACTGTAACAAGTTAAAATCACCACTGTCAGCTCACTGTAGCCAGACATGAGTAAGAAGTCACCACTTGTGTGAGCAGATTTAGAGCGGGGGCGGCATTATTTTGGAACAAGCGTTACAAGGCCCACTCCTCAAAACCGTTAAAACGTTCATTTAAACGGAGTCAACAGGAACTTTTATCAAGTACCGAGCTGCAGATCTCCTGGTTGCGTTTGACCCGCTCCATCTCGGGGGTGACCGGGGCGGGGGTTCCCGTCCCCACGCTCTCTCTGTACAAAACCTGCACAGCGACAAGAAGCGGCCAGAACCAAATCACAGCTCCAGTAATGAGAGAGGCCAAGGGCTGGGCCTGGTCTAACGGGCCCTGAACGCTGCTCCTGGAGCAGGCGGGGCTGAGGACGCAGCCCGGTGGGTTCAGCTCAGCAGGCGCCAGGAATCCCACCCAGAAGCCTCTTGCATTAAAGACAAGACCTTTCCATGGTGGAAGAGGAGGTTTGCACACAAAAAAAAACCCCACACCACAAACAAAACCACAAACCACACAGAAAAGAAAAAGGAAGTTGGAACGGGGAGCAAAAAGGTTAAAAATATTTAGGATGATGTAAATAATTATATAAAGTAGTCAGTAACATTTGAAAATAGAATATAGTGAAGGAGAAAGGATGTTTTTATAAGTCGATTACATGGAAGTAAGGAGTGGAACTGTTCGCTTTTAATAAAGGTTATAAAGTTCAGTTGAAGTGGAGTTAAAGGGAAAATTGTTCCTCCACAAAATACCGAGCTAATGTGTTCTTGGTTGCGTTTGACTCTCTCCAGCTCGGGGGTGACCGGGGTTGGGGTCCCTGTCCCCAGCTCCTCCTTGTACAAAACCTGCGGGCGACACGGCCACGTGAAACACAACAGCGAACAGGCACCAAGAGCAACACACCGAGCTTCCCAGAGCCCTGCCCAGCCCAGGCTTGGAATGGAAGAGAAAAACTAAACCATGAAGCTAAACGCTAATAATCTGTAACCATTTCTGGCAGAAAGCAAGAAAACCTAAAGCCTTCTCTGTTTGCTTCTCAGCATCTATACAGGAAAACTGTCTGTGCAGTAGTAGAGAGTTTAAAACTTCCTAAAGGCAAAGTACCAAATACAACAGAAACGGAACAAAGAAATCAACTCTGTTTCGTTTCTCAATCCCATAAAGGTCACAGCAGTTACAGCAGCATTAGAGCGCCCGTATCCTGAGGCATCGCCCCACGTCTGTGTCAGGTGAGGAATTGTTTAGTGCTCATATGGACAATAAGGAAAATCAGGGGGGGAATTTAAAAAAAAATTAAAATGAAAAAACGAAACCCACACAAAACAAAACTAATGATTGTTGTGATTAAGAAAAGAAAAATTGGGTTACTTTTAAGAACAACAAGAAATTAAAATAGAATAAAAAGGTGGAGTGAAAAGTTATCAAGATAACGAAATCAAAAGAGGGGAACAAGAATGTTCTAAGCAACAATCATTGGGGGACAAAAAAAATCTCAAAGGGACCAGGACATTATTTTTTGTGTAAGTTGATTACAGGGGAACAAAAACATTTTTGTGTGTTAGAATTATTTTTAAAGGGATCAAAAGGGCATTTTCCACTTTTTAAATTAAAAAAATACCGAGCTAAAGTTTTCTTGGTTGCGTTTGACTCGTTCGATCTCGGGGGTGACAGGGGCCGGGGTCCCCGTCCCCAGCTCCTCCTTGTACAACACCTGCATTACAAACAAGAACAAGGAACAAGCAAAACAACAGAAACACCCGTTTGCTGAGAGAACACGCAGAACAGGAGAGATGTTCTGAGGTGCCCTGCGCAAGTACCAGCATTTAAAAATAAAACCATCAAAAATAAAAGAAGAGCTGAAAGCCCCAGAGCTGAGCACTGATCCACCGGGACCCGTTCCACCAGAACGCTCCGGTTCCCCATGACCTGGTTAAGTGCTCCCGGTGGACATTTCAAACTGGTATTTAGAAGACTAAAGTCGTATATAAATTAGATGGAAGTGTTATCGTCTTTTCGCCAGCAGCGAGGGAAACCGTGTCCTGCCCAGCCGAGCGGCTGCAGCACCAGCTCCTCACGTCCGAGGTTTGCCGCACACACACCCTGAGGAGTTTCCTCAGGGAAACTCTACTGTCCAGCTCAGCAACAAATCCAGTCTGCTTATTACAGCAAAACCAGAGACACGGCCACAATCAAGGCATTTGTGTGAAAATGGTACCTGAGAAATTGTAAGTACTAGTGCTCTCCTGCCTCACGGGGCACTTTCCTCACCCTCAGAAACATCCTCGTGTTTCAAATCCTCATTTTTTACCCTGCAAACCTGTGATTCCAGCACAGGCAGAGCCGTTGGCAGCAGCTGCAGGCTCGGGCCGCTGTCTGTGCAACAATACTAAAGATTTCCTAAAGGAAGAAGGCGTCAAGTACAACACAGAAGGAAGAAAGAAATACAAGGTTCTGTTCCGTTCACCCACCACAGCAGGTTACAGCAGCAGGTATCAGAGCAGTAAATAGTTTAGTTTTTGTATGCAGTAAAACCAGAAAAAAACCACCAAAACCCAACTCAACAAACCAATAACTGAGGATTGATGTGATTAATAAAAGGAAAAGCTGATGTTAAAGAAAAGAAAAATATATTCAGAGTCAAAAGAAAGATGGGAAAACAGAATCCAAAAGTTATCATTAGTAAGATGATCTCATCGAAACAAAGTAATGATTATGAAGGGAAAAATGTCAAAACATGGGGAACAGGATTTTTTTTGTGTAAATTGATTACAGGGAAATATAAAAGAGGTTGTGTGGGTTTTTGGTGTTAAAATTATTTATAGATTAAAAGGGAAACTTGCTTTTCAAATTAAAAAAATACCGAGCTAAAGTTTTCTTGGTTGCGTTTGACTCTTTGGATCTCGGGGGTGGTTGGGGTTGGGGTTCCCGTCCCCAGCTCCTCCTTGTACAGGACCTGCGTGTGACACGGGGTTCCAAACCAGGTCAGAGCAAAACCGCCTCTGCACTCCTGGAGCTGGCACACGGGATTGCTACGTGCACTACACCGACGGGAAAGCAGGAACACTCGGGAAGGACAGAACGGTTTAACCATGGTGATGAATGCAGAGGAAGTTTCCTGATAGCTGGAAATACTGCAAATTCATTCTTAGGTGTGCTTCAGCTGGCTAAGAAAGCATTAGAGGAATGGAATTTAGCAAAGAATTTGCTTTAAAAGGGTTTTTTTAAAAAAAGCAGAGTATTTTAAGCTTCACAAAAAACACTTTAAAGGACATGAAGCATCAAATATTATGATTAAAAAAAAGCTCGTAAAAATAAGTACATAAAATATATCTAACAATGACTAAAAATTCGAACAGCAGAAAAGGGAAGTTTCTATAAGTAAATTAGAGCGAGTAGAAAACTGGAAGTGTTAAATAGTTACAGGGAAGTTCGCTTCTTAAATTACAACAAAAAATACCGAGCTAAAGTTTTCTTGATTGCGTTTGACCCTCTGCATCTCGGGAGTGACAGGGACGGGGGTGCCCACCCCCAGCCCCTCTCTGTACAACACCTGGGGGCAACGGGGAAACAGCGAAAAAATACATTAAAAAAAAAAAGGGAAGGGAAGGCAAGAGGAGGACAGGGAGGAGAGAGAGAAGACAAGGAATTTAATATCATGAACATCTCAAGTACGAAAACCAAGAGTTTTGTCAGCCTTATTCAAAGGCAAAAAAAATCAATGCAAATAATCAGATAATATTACTGTGAGGTTTGTTGCCATCTCACCTGGGTGCACACAAATAATGGCAGCAAGAACTGCAGCAGCTTGTTCCAAGTTACCTGAAAACTCTTTGCATTTATATCTTTTATTTTTTTTCCCCCAAAGGAGTTTCCTTCATCAAGCAAAAGATCTTGAATGAGCAGCTCTCTATCTGTGTTTCTACACAGGCCCAGCAGCACAAGAGGGCCGCGGTGACCCCAGAGCCCAGGAAACGGAGCACGCAGTTTAACAGGGGTGGCCTCTCCGAGCTGTGGTGTTCGTCCCAAGGCAGGACTGAACTTCACATCGGTTGTGTCTGAACTGGGTCAGAGTGAGTCCAAACTAGTCCTAAGCTGCTCTAATTAAAACAGACATACAGAATAAAATTATACCATAATGGTAATTTGACTGGAATGTGTGAGGAGTAGAAACACTCCAGACAGAATTCATTACTTCAGTAATTTTTCCTTATATATGCAATTTTTGGGGTGGGTTTTTTTTTTTTTGGTCATATGGGGATGTCACCCAGGTTTTCTTACACAGACCCGCGGGCTGTAACAAAGCACCCAACGCAGCAAAAACGGGAAAAGGGAGCACACGGGCTGGATCGCGTTGCTTCGGGAACGGCCTAAACGTTCATTCTGCAAGTGCGGCACAAGGCCTGGGTGAGGCTGAGGAACGTGAGAGAGCGGGGGATACAGCAGGACCGTGGCACTGGGAGAAAACAAGGTACTGCTTCACTGCTGGGAGTAAAGGGGGTCAAAATCTCACAGCCGGAACTATGACATTAGACTGAAAAATTAAAATACAAGGATACCGGCAGTGTTTTAGTGGTTTGATTAAGAAAGGGTTGTTCAAAGTTCAACAAAGACTTGAAGGAAAAACTTAATATGGAGGAGTTAAAGGGATTTGGTTTGCATTTGAATGGTAGGTTTTGTTTTATTCAGCAATACCGAGCTAATGTTCTCTTGATTGCGTTTGACTCTCTCCATGTCGGCAGTGACCGCAGTGGGGGTGCCGCTCCCTAAACCCTCTTTGTACAACACCTGTGAGGTACGAGAAAGTTTCCACAAAAGAAAAAAAAGCACTCAACACAGGCAAAATCATTAAATCTGACTATTTTGTGAATTACGTTTAGTGTTAGGATCACTTTCTAATTAATTTCACACTTTTCTCGAGGCAAATATTAAGGGAGGGGTTGATTATTCTGTAAATATATGACTGCAGATACTGGAAGATGAAGGGTTAAGATAAAACAAACACGGAAAGAAACACCCCGTGGTTAATGTCACAGCTCACTTCCACTTTTGGTTCTTAAAAGAAATGCAGGTGAAGTTGTAAATCAGTCATAAATCACCAAAAAAGTCAAAGCACAAAAAGGTGGAATATAAATGAGTTAAAAATATTGCCAAGAAAAAGAGAGGAGCAGGGTGAGATTCTAAACCATTGAAGAAAACCAGATTACATGTTAGGATGTTATGCAAGAATAAGTTATTATAATTGGGTTTTTTAAATACCGAGCTAATGTGTTCTTGATTGCGCTTGACTCTCTCTATCTCTGGCGTGACAGGGGTGGGGGTACCTGTCCCTAGGTCCTCTTTGTACAACACCTGCAGAACACAAGCACCCAGCCAGGTGAGAACATCACACTCCTTCCACAAGCACAGGGCCTTTGGGCAGATCATCTACCTGCTCTCTAGGTAAATATAATCTGCGATTACATGTAAAAATGTGCATTATTTATTTTGCTCAGTGTGCAGCTTTATAAGCACAGTCAGCAGCTCAGCAAAGTACTCAAAGTCTATGTTGAGGTGCTTGAGCACAAATTTAAATGTTCTGCTGACCTGGACTGAAAGGTCGCTATGCTTTGCCTTTCATCTTAGTTTAGGAAACGTAATAATATTACTTTTCAAGCAGTCAGCATTTCCAGATTTTTTTTTCTATGGTGTTAACAAACAGCTGAACTTTTCATAAACATGTTTAATACAGAAATACTTAGTTGTGGGCTCCATTTCATCTTGATCTCTGTAACTATTTGCTCAGAGCACCAGTATTTTACTTTGGTTTAGGTCTCTAGTAAGGAAAACAATGGCATTTTAGCTCTTATGTTATTAGATTTAACCTGTATTTGTTTGATTGATTGGGAAAAAAAAAAAAAAAAGGCATTTTTCACGAAAGGAGCTGCATAAGAGATGTGTGGGTTGGTTTACACCCATAAAGAAATACATTACAAATGCACTCACCGTTCTTACAGATAAAAAAACAATTGCAACAAAACAAGCTAACAAAACAAATCACTCCTTGGTATCATTGAAACAATTAAAGAGAAAAACAAAGCACTCACAGCAAGGCAAAATACATGTAAAAGAAAAACTATTTGAAAAAACAATTCAAATGTGCAAAAGTGAGCTGTAAAGCACATTAGTATCATTAACAGCTCAAAAGGGAACCGGTATTTATAAAATCAGGAATGGAAAATCACAAGATACTCATTCTATGGGTGTCGCTGCTCCTCAGCATCACACAGCGAATACCCGGGGTCCCAACAATCCCCAAACCGTGTCCTACACCAGGTCTGGGCGCAGAGATCAAAGCGAAGCTCAAGGTCAGGAGAGCGTGTCCTGGTTATTAAAGTCTACACTAAACCAGCTATGGGAAGAGCCACATACAGTTCCACTCACAACCGTCACCACGGTTTGTGACTATCAAAAGGCTCCGATTCTTTTTCTTCCCACAAAGTTCTGTCTAGCTGATTAATTTTTTTCAGCCTAATTGTAAGACATCATCCGGGTATTTTTTGTTTCTAGTTCTGCGTTTAGAAAAGGTCACAGAAATAATACAGGCAAGTGGCTGATTTTAATTATTACTTCAAAATTGAGATACTTAAACTTCTTCCTGCTGAATACAGGGATTTAGAGATCTGTTCCTTTTCAATGAAAAATACCCACAAACACTGCCAAAGGTTGGAGCACAAGTATACGGGTAAATAGAAAATAACGGCCATTACCGAACTGATGTGCTTCTGCGTCTCCTTGACACGCTTCACTTCTGGAAGATCAGGAATTGGAGTTCCTTTGCCAATACTCTCCTTGTACTTGATCTACAAAGGCACAGACATCAGCAAAAAGTAAAAGGATTTACATCAAAACGCAGCTGACGCGTGTAACAGGTTACAGGAATGAAGAAAGATCTTGGACACTTTACACGCTCATTCAAATCTCAGGTACTAAATGTGTTCTGATAGAAGGAAATGATCAAGGAACCTTCTAGTAAGTTTATCTAATAAATCAGTGCCACAATTCTACCAAGTACTTTATCAGTAACTCAGCTTAAGGTAACAAAGCAGAGCCTTGTTTGAGCCAGAATTTGTCAACTGGGGTATCTCATGTCTCCCAGGAGCTTAAATTCAGCAAGAACATACCCCCTGATTTATAAAGAAATCATTTCAAAGTTTCTTAAACTGAGTTTAAAAAAATATGCGATATTAAAAATTCTAAATAATTTCTGAAAATTATAGCCTAACGGCATTGAAACAGGCACCTAGATTCAGATGTGGATACATAAAGAGCATTATCCCGATCTTGCGGAGACTGCAAATATAAAAATTCTCATTGGCTTCAACAACTGGTGGTAAAGCATTCTTGTCAGATTTAAAAGCAATTACCAGAAAATTACTTCAGCTGTTGCTGAGATGTCAATGTGAATGACACTTTACTAAAAGGGTTTTCTAAAAACAGGTGTAAATATCTTTGAACCTGATACCATTTGCTCTTTCTACCAATGAAAGAAGAATTTTCAATTTGTAAAAATCGACCACATTCAACAAAGGTGAGAGCCATCACACAACATTTTAACAATTACAGTGCTATTTGCATTTCTCCTTTACAATAACAAAAAGAAGAATAGCATTTGACAAGAACATATTTAACATACTATGCACGAAACAAGAGGCTGAAATGTTAGTAACTTTCATACTAAAATGATGTCAGTGTTCAAAAAAAGCATGAAAAATAATTGCACATTTCAAAATAAAAGAAATACATGTTATTCCTTTTATTCCAATTTTAGAGTGTTATAATCTTTTATCTATATGCTTATCCTTTTATATATACACGTACGTGTATATATTTTTATATATATTCATATATATATATATATGAATATACATATATATATATATACAAAGGCTTTCTGAGGCATGCTTTAGTAAGGCTTTGGACGCTGTTGGCCCTGGACTCAGCACCTCCCAGAGAACCCAACGCAGCGGATGCCAGTTTGCAGGTGACAGCAAACTGGGCGGACGGGCTGATCCACCCGAGGGCTCTGCGGCCGCGCAGGGGACTGGGCCAGGCTGCAGAACCGGGCTGAGGCACCTCGGGAAGCTCGCCGGGAAACGCACAGTGCTGCGGCTGGGGAGGAACAAGGCCGGGCTGGGGTACGTGCTGGGGACAACCGTCTGGGGAGGACCTGGGGGACACGACTGAGCACGAGCCAGCAACTGAACTATGGGGTGTTCTGCCTCTTGTAGAGCTCGGTCAGAAACTGCTTCTATAGAATTTGCTTAGCACGAGTAAGTTTGCTCGGCACAACTTCTGCAAGCTGTGAACCTTGGAACTTTCTGCTTTTTTAAGTAAAAACGACCTCAGAGTCTTCAAGCCAGAAGGGGAGCCATGTCCTTGGAGATAAATAAAGGAACACGACGGCGTCTGACAGAAGAATGTTTTGTTCTGCCAAGGTCTTTTCTCCAGCAGCGGGTGCAAAATGGCAGCTGGAGCTCAGGACCTGCATTGAGGGCCGGCCTGACCGAAATGAAGAGACCCAGTGAAGAACCCCAGACTCTGATTCTGCAGTTGACCCAGAGTAAACCCAGGAGTGGGGGCTCAGACTCTGGGGGTGTAACTGTCCAAGTTCTTTTCCACTGAGGGTCCCTCTTCAGCAGGCACCAGCTCAGGCTGCTCTATGCTGTACCTTGGGAATAAATTCTTTATTTTAGAAGAATTTCCGGAATCAATGCCTGAGTCTCTGCTGTGAGAAACCTAGGGAGAAGGAACTGCCCTAACAGCTGGTGAGTGCCTAACTCACTAGTTTGTGCCTAACAACTGGCACAAATTAAAAACCAGAAAATCCAATCTGAGCACAGGAAAATAGTTTTTTGCCATAAGGGTGGTCAGACACTGAAACAGGTTGGCCAGAGTGGTTGTGGAATCTTCATCCTTCATGATATTCAAAACTCAACTGGATGTGGTTCCAAGCAACCTGCTCTACCTCATTCTGCTTGAGCAACAGGGCTGCAGTAGATGATCTCAACGGGCCTCTTCCAACCTAAATAATTCTTTGATCCTGTGCTAAATAAACTGTGTTTGAGATGAGATTAAAATGATGACAAGAGGTTTCATGTTTTAGAAATGGATTGTAAGCAACAAATTGAATGTTAATCATTAGAAAGATTACTGTTTAGGTAACAAGAATAGGCAAAAAATTTTAGGAAGTTTGGATTATTGCCAAACCACTGTTAGCAACATTTAAAGAAATAAGAAGGGGGAAAATATATTATTTCAAGTTGAAATGGCATTGGTGGAGTATTAAAAATCAATTCTTTTGTACCGAGCTGATTGCATCCTGGGTTCTTTTAACTCTCTGCATCTCTGGTGTCTTTTCAATAGCAGTTCCAGTTCCAATGTCTTCTTTATATAAAATCTTAATATTTAGAATGAAGACAACAAGGTTAAGCATACAAAACACAACATTATTTCTTCTAGATGGAATACAGGCTCATGACAGTGATTTGTATGACTTGAAGGATCCTCTCCAGCTACTGCCTTAGTGCCCGTCCGCAGTCTGTCCTATGACATGAGTGCCATTTGTGCAAAAAAGGGGCTGATCATTTCTATTTGTAGTAACGCATTTTAATTAGAATATTAAAACATTTGTAGGCTAATTTTAGGATTGAAGACTAGTATTCTAATCTGTTCCTTTTCTTCTATTTTTTTCTTTTTTAATGTTTTACACAAATGTTTTCCACTTATTTACTTCCTCGTGGCAAAACTGTACAGCAGACTTTAGGCACTGCACAGAAACACATGAAATGTGAAACAAATCCAGCAGACAGTTCACTTTTCACTGGAAGGAGACGGTTGCAACACAACAAGAATCTGCTGCTTACCTGGCGACAGCACAAAAGAAAGGTGGATGCTGGTACTACAATTTAAGCACAGGATTGACTGTTTAGCTATATCACAGCTAAGTTTGTGTGAAATAGTGCAATCGGGGCACTCCACAATGAAGAGCAGCTAAAAAAGGGCTGCAAAAGGCACCTAAAATCTACTTTGAATAAAATTAGTTTTGTTTGGAAAAGTCCTTACACACATTTAAGCAGATCAAGAACATAAGAACCTGTAAGATAAGAGCTAAGAATAGTTATTTTATTAAACATATTAAGCTGTATTTTTTGGAATGAGAACTGAAAACAGAAATTAACCATACCGAGCTGAAATTCTTCTGGTTTTCTTTCACACGCAGCATTTCTGGTGTGTCTTGTACAACTGTAACTTTCCCTTTACTGTTCTGTAGGTCCCACTGATACTGAAGCTGTTGAAAAAAATCACAGTAAAATGACAAAGGTTCACTCTATGCCATAAAAAGTTACTCACAAAGATTTCTTTGAAGATGAGAAAAAAAAACATTTTTTTTTCATACACAGCAGACCCTCTGACTGAAGATCCCTGAGAACATAAAGGCATCCTGGTTGGGATTAAAGTGTGATAATAGGACCTTATTATATGAAAAAAAAAGCGGAACATTTTTTATTATTTGACAGTAACAGTGGTTATTATTTATCTACGTACCGTGCTAACATTCTTTTGATTCTCACGGACTCTCTGCATTTCTGGTGTGTCTGCTACAGGCACGTAGTACGGCATGGTCTTTTCTGCATCTTCCTTGTACTTTTTCTGATAGAAAATACAAAATATATTCCATTAATACCAAAGCAGTAAAAAACAATCTGGCATTACTTATTGTTGCGTGTTGCCCATCTTTATGGAAATGTGAGTACTTCTGTGTCTGATATAAACTCCAATCATGCATCTGTGTAAAATTTCTTCTAAACATTAAGTTATTAAGAAGTAGGAAAATAAGGCTAAATCTAGAACAAAACTAGCTTTCGTATTGCAAAAGCAAGAAAAAGTATTGTTTCATTTGATACAGTATTAAAATTAATTTATTTCAATACTGGAATGGAATTTCAGAGTAAGAGATGCCAGGTCACAGCTCTAGAGAAACTTGTTTCCCTGGTGTATCTCTTGAAGGTTGTGCCAGGTAGTTCTTTAGGTGCCCCAAACAGGTCTCCACTCAAGGTTCCCACGCGAACACCCATTAAATTGCTTCACTCAGGATACCTGGCTCGCAAGGTTCTTGACCTGCTGGGCATGAATAATCTCTGGAGTGTCGACAACACTGGTGTAGTTGGCTTTCTCCATTTCGGCCAACTGCTTGTATTTGATCTGTTGGGGAGAGCTCACATTTAGGTACCTTCATCATATCTTGACCATAATTTTCATTTGGTTTAGCCAGAAAAAAAACCTGTTAATAAATTTTCTTTTAAAGAAGACATAAGATGTGACATATGAGATATTCACACAGACCTGGCTGGCAATGTCAGTGGCATTTTTTGCTCTCACAAAATCTGGTGTCTCCAAAGCCAGTTCTGTCAGACCTTTTCCTCTGATTTCTAATTCCAAGGCTTTTTTGTATTCTTTCTGCAGATGAAGACAAAGGAATGACGACGTTCACACGAGTGTTATACAGCCAGAAGCACTGATCAGTGGGAGGCTCTTATACCCCTTCAGGTGTTTTCCAAGCAGCTTTTGGACATACCTCATTCAGGATTTGAGTTGCATTCTTTGCTCGTAACATGTCTGGAGTCTCCTCTAAAGCTGTTAGTCCTTTACCTTTGACACCTTCCTCCAGATCCTTCCTGTACTCTTTCTGCAGAAGAAAGAAAACGAAAACTGCAAAGCCAGTCTAAAGAGAGTTCTACATTCTATAATTTTGTTGCAAATATAAAAAAAAAATAAAAATTCAAAAGCTCCAAAAGTATTTTTTTTTAAAACCACAAAGAATGTTGTATGTATATATATACAAACATATATATACATAAGAACTACTGCAACGGAATATAGTAATTATTGTTCAAGACAAATTGCAAAGACACACACATAGACACTCTGCTGTGGAACAGTTATGCTGATGAATGCCAGAAAGGGACACAGTAAATATGAACACAGTTAACGAACGATGAAATAATCGTCCACGACCAATTAGATCACAACACCAACTATATGTGAACATGCTTAATGCGAATGGTTAGGAAAAACGAAGTGGTGAAGAAGAAATGCTGCTGGGAATTCTTAGTGGAATTATTAAACTTGACAGAGGAAGTAAGCACAGAATAACTGCTACCTCGCTTGCTATTTTGGTTGCATATTTGACATGTAATAAGGATGGTGTAATCTCCAAGCCAGTAAGGTTTCTGCCCTTAATGGACTCTTCAAAGTCCTTCTTATATTCTTTCTAATAAGAGTAAGAAGAAAAAAAAAGCAAAATAGCAAATATTTACTACATTATTTTTAATTCCATGAAAAACTACTGGGAGGATGGAGAAGTGGTTTGATCTTATATTTATGTCAGAATGACAACCTGCTACAGTCAGCGCTGTGGGCACCTGCAGGAATAAATCTCTTTTCTGCCAAAGTCCATGAAACAGCTCATTACTACCAATGGAAATACGACCTGACTCTGTCTTTTTTTTGTCTTTGTATATGCAGAGAACGCACTCAATGGAATCACTCGAACAGAAGGACTAATGGCCTTACACAGGTGGTTTTCAGCATGCACGAGCCTTCATCGGTGACAGAACAAGATTATACTTCAAACAAACAGAAAAGAACTGCTCGAGGAAATAGAATGACGAGTCAGTGAAGAACACTATGACAGTAGAGACAAACAGGAAATAAATGGGTTTCTCAAAAACAGAATTCTGAGATGAAAAGAAGAACCGGGGTACTTTCTGTGGACTATGATCACAGACACACGGACTGTACTCCTGTTGCAAGAGTTTAAGTGAAATATAATTCATAGCACGTTTCTTCTAAAGACTCAAAGACTTGCTTAAGCTTCATTTCCTGATAGCTTCTTCAAGAACAGTTACAGATAACATACACTTATTGTAACACAGGAAAGCTGCATGAATTTTAAATATGGTATTTCATAACCAATATAAAGAAATGAGACATAGCTATTATTTTTCAGTCTATCAGCATGCAAAAGATGCAAGTTCAATTGCCTAAGTCACTGTGAAAACGTGACTATAAAAAATACATTTTACGGTTACTTTAGTCTATCAGTATTGATTCTGATCATACCTCACTCTGCATGAGCTGAGATTCCTTTGCAGTAAGGTATGTTGGAGTTTCGAAGTCCAGCATAGGTTTTCCTTTTTCCTTCTCATATTTTTCTTTGTATTTCACCTGAGAAAAAAAGAAAAAAGTTACCCTCCTAAATAACAAAGAATCAATTCATTGACTAGCATGTGCCTACTTGGGTCAAGAGATGAATGTCTAATACTGTTTTACCTTCCTGAAATCCGTATTATTGACCATAAAAAGAAAAATCAGTGGTCAGGCTTGCAGCAAAATATGTATGGCCTAAAATTCTACCAATATATTTCCTGTTGTGGAGAATAAGCAGTGTGAGTTCAGATTTCAAGAAGTTACTGATCACAAGAAGGGAGGTGGTCAGCTGTAAAAATCAAAATTGAACACACTTGGACTGCTCATGACCCTGGCTGAGCTCAGCCAGTTCCAGCTTAGGGGACTGCAAGGCTTGAAAAGATGCAGTTTAGCGACTTGCTAACTAATTCTGTGCCTGGGCGTCCAGGAAGTCAAATGTCCACAATTATGAAGACATTCTTGCTTCAAGTTACAGTATCCAGCCTTTAAGGCATCAATTTTCAGACTGCTGCATGAGATAATACTATGTTTATGGCTGACACGGGTCCTGATCTCAAACTGGAGCAAAAAGTATTGACTCTAACCAACCACAAACTGATTTAATAACCATTTTCTTATAGTCCTTTGCTATGTAACATTTGTTCTTCCTTGCCATGCAGCACAACAGTAACTACGGCCCTTCACGGTCTCACAACAATTTCTCTCTTGCTTTATAGTCAATTGACTTCACAGTCAATAAATATGAATACAGAGGATTAGAGATCAAATCAGAGGATGCTTTTTTCTGGAATGATTCACCATTTGCTGTATTTCAGAGGGAAAATGTCAGACACAATAACAGTAGGTATTGTTTTGGTTAAAGCAATCTTGGATGCAGAAAAAGAATGGCAGAGCTCTCCTCTGTATCACTTGAGGCTAGAATGGATAAAGCAATTGGAAATATACTGGCAGCAACAACCCTACTTCTTTCAATTCCCAGTTTCTGTGATTACCAGGTCCTTTTTCTGCAGAAGAAATCATCCTGATAAATGCATTATACTGTGTAAAAAGATCCAGATACAACCGCCTGAAGTACCTTTGAGGTTGGTACTCAGTGAGTGGGGTTAACGAGAAACGCTTGACCAACTTACGTGGCTCTGTAGTTCTGATGCCTCCCTTAGATGAACCTGTTCAAGATTATCTGGCACCACATGGTAGTGACCCTTACTCTTCTCGTATTGCTTCTTGTACTGGTACTGAAGGGAAGGTGTCAAAAACCATCTCAATTAAAAAAAAATCCCTCAGCAAATTTACTTCTTAGGTCCAATCAAAGCAACACTTCAATGGAATCAAAGAGAAATTAGAAATACAAAAAGCAAAACAAAACCAAGAAGTTTAACTCTCAGTATCAGATATCACGTCTAAAGATGTGGTGAACAGTCATCTTTTTTTTGACCATTTTGATTGCAACAAAGCTTTTTTTCAAAATCAAGATTAAAAAAAGAAAGAGAAGAAGAAAAAAGACAGTGGATAAATGAAAAGGCATTTCTCAGTAAAACTGTCAAGTATTTTGTTAGGCAGAATTCTGTACATCTACAACAGGGAGATGTTAAACATAAATATGAAAAGAAAAAAAGACAAAAAGAAAAATTTTAAATATGGTAAGCAGTAAAGAAAAAGGTAAAAAAAGAAGAACATAGTATTTGTTAGTGTGATGCAATCAGTTAAAATGTAATAAAGAATAAATCCACTAAAATCTTTTTAGAGGATTTAAAATATTAGCAGTTCTACAGCTAATAAAGATTTCACCTCCCAGAGGACAAATGTGGCCAAGTTGCTAGTTAACGAGGAAGAAATCTTTAGAAAGCAGAGGAAGAGATCACTACCAGGTGCTGGCCCGTGAACAATGGCAGAGGGAGCGATGGGTACAGAACTGGTTAGAGAGGTCAGGTCAGAATGGATCAGTAGTCACGGAAAACTGAACCGGGGTGGGATGAGCTAAGGAGCTTACGGCACTGGCGAGCTGGCTGGTGCTCAGGACGTGGTTCATGATCAGCGACTCCTTCATGTCTGTCACAGGCTTATGAAGTTTCTTCAAATCTGCCTTGTATTTCACCTGCAGGGAAGAAAGGACAAACAACATCAGAAAGACTGCTAAAAACCCCTGTGATCTTGAACGTATTAATGACATAAAGGAGGTCTTTGTTAAAGAAATGTGACACTTCCGATTTCCCCAGAGGACAAGCAGAAGTAAACATACCTCACTGGCCATGTTGTGAGCATCTTTCATGGTCTTGTAGATTTTAGCCTCCTTTAAATCATACTTCGGCTTTTTACCCTTCTCTTTGGAAAAATTCTCCTTGTATTTCACCTAAATCAAAAAACAACCATGTATTACAACTGTTCTTGAGTACTCACCTGTATGGCTGCAGAAGGCAAAGAGACCATCAAGGCTGATGGTGAGCAGAAGGATGAAAATGCAGTAACTTGAAGGCATCCACTGGTATAAAGGCTATTTTAAAGATGACTTGACATGGAAAGAAAATTTACACCTGTATTTACAAAATACCACTTGGGATTTTTTCATTCGCCACACAGGTTCTATCTCCTTCTTGTAAAAAACAACAGACGTAGCTAAGAGAAGTATGTTAAAAAATAGCTAAATTCTGACCCACAGCGATGAAGCATTTTTCATTTGATGGGAATGATGGATAGATAAAGACACCCTAATCCACAAAGAGACAGAAACTGACACAAGAATAAAGAGCATTTGAAAGAACTTGTGATGTACTTCTTGAAGAAATACGAGCTTTAAAAACTACCTCAAGACATCGAAGCACTGAAGATGGCAATATCTATTTAGACATATTGTATCCCATATAACTCAGAGGTGAAGCAGCATGTTAATGATCACAAACAGATAGTGATACAATTAATTACTATGAATTAGATTCCGCAAGAGGCTTAGTAACACTTCCAAAGCACATTAAATTCAGCACAGTAAACCCCAGTGACGTAAACCATAATACTGCAGCAGACCAGCCTGAAGGCTCAGAAACGTTGACAGGAATGAGAGTTTTGCTAATGACTTAAACGAGGGCAAGTCCCTCATCCATCACAACCCGTCCCATCCCACTGCTACAGCTAAAGGCTATTCCTCACTAATTCTTGGGAAACTACAAAAGGGACGCTTCCATTAAGAATATTTTGGTTTTATTACTTTTTTTGCTATGAGAGGTGCATAAAACTGTTTCAGAAGAGTTACTGAAGAGTGCAAGAAAAACTCAAAGTATTAAAGATTAAGTTCTGGCTTATCTAAAGGGATCCCATAGTTAGTCTGTATGCTCATCACCATTAAACATCAGTAGAAACACTCTGAGGATTTGTCGTGTCTTCCCTGGAGCAGTATTCTTCTGCCCAGGCTGGAAAGAAGCAAGGCAACATTTCTTTCTCTTTACCAATCTGCATTTCCTACTTTTTTTTATACTAAATAAGTTGCCAACTGCCATCCATGGTCTAAAGAACAATCGTCAGTCTTTCTGAAAGAATGTGATCTTGTTCAGGACCAAGATAATACTGATAAAAAGCATGCAGAAAATATAAGACTGTGGCTGATGAGGAAAAAGGATCAACGGTTCTTCAGAAAAATAAAACACCCTGATCTCCCGAGCAATACATGTATATGAGAATTGAAATGAAAGAAATAAAATACTGAAGGACTGACAATGAAGTTGAGGAATAGCTGACTCACGCTAGAGTTTTTTAATTACAATTACAGAAATGTAATCAGATAATCCCATATTAGTGAAAAAAGAAAGATAACTGAATGCAGAATTAAAGCACATTCCACAATCACATATTACACTTTGAATTCGTTAGAATATTCTTGTCCATACAGCCCCATACAGTTCATGCTGGATATCGCTGACGCTCTTTTGCTTTGCAAAATAGGCCAACATTCAGATAAAATGCACAGTGAAACAGGCAAATCCACAAATCACACAGCTGCTCCAAGAAAACAGAGAATATTTACGTTTTTGACATAAAGGAATCAGTGTTGGTTCTGACAACACAAAAATTAAAGTCAAGCAGAAGTACACTAGAACATGTTGAGATTTGCAAGCTGTGCAACATATGAACAAGATCAGACCATCATGCCAAGGAGTTCACTTTTAAGCTCAGAAGAAATGTTACTGGAAGATCTACGCAAAATCAATGCAAGCACGACAGACAGGCAAGCGGACAAACGAACAGGGCATAATGCTTCAGCAAGAAGAAGTTTATGAGAAGAAATGTCTAAGAGAACAAAAAAAAAGTTAAAGACTTTGCCAATTATTCTTTGTTCCATTACTGTCTCTACAAGAGTTAATTTTCTCTCGGGAACAAAAGAATTTCATCAAAGCACGTTTATAAGACCAGGAGGAGAACTGGCCAGCACCGGAGTAAAAACATGGAAAAGGAAGATCTCATCACTGATGGCAATAGGCACAATTTCTTCTTTTTCTTGTAGTTCAATTGTTCGGTTTAAGAATCCTTTGCTCTACTGAAAAGATTCTTGGTTTTCCTGCCAAACACAGCGGCTGACGTTCAAACATGCGACAGGTACGTGCAGCAGTCACGGCTAGACATGGCAAAAACACCATCCTCCTTTTTTTCATTTGGAAATACATGTGCAAAACTGCAACGGCACAGATCTGTCTGCTGCCACTTCAAAAACTGCTATGCAGCCAGGGTTCTTCTGTTTTCCAAAGGTTTTGAGGTGGCAGGATGAGGTTTCAGGGACATGGTTTAGCGGTGGACTTGACAGGGTTGTGTTAACAGCTGGACTTCATGATCTTAAAGGTAGTTTCCAACCAAAATGATTTTATGATTCTATCATTCTAAGAAATATAAGAAATGATGTGGCCTCAAGTCACTACGGGGTTCACTTCTCGGAGGCTCTGGGGCTGATTCACTCACAGGCGATGTTTCTGTGATGCACAGCACAATGTTAACAGAAGAGTTTAAGTTTGAAATGAAATTAAAATGAAGTTCTATATGGTATGACTGTTCACTCAAAATTACCAGCACCATTGTTTGGGTTTGTCATACACACTAATTACTTTTTTTGCACAGTTTCAGGAAAACCAGCTCAAGCCTACATGTCTGGTTTTAGGTTTTTGGGGTGAAGAGGTGAGTTCTCACATTGCATGAGTGCACCAGAAACTTCCATTAAAAACACTGGAAGCTCCAAGACCATTATGAAGGGCATAATAATGTTTCATGTGGTGTTTCTGAAACAAATTCCCCACCCCCAGAATTCCCATGCACTGTCTTTCCAGAGGAAAAAAAGAAGGTGACATCTAACTGAGCAGTCTCACAATTTTGCCACATTCAACACCTTGGACACGAAAAGATCCAGCGCAACTGGTGCATCAGAAACCCCTTAACAGCTCGGGATTGTAAGATAATATGCAAGCAAGAGACAGATGCATAAAAGTGGCATTCCCAGATGTGTCACTTCAAATAATCTTACATGACTACTTAGCATATTAGCTTTCTTAAAGGTTCTCATCCATGGGGTATCATAAGATGCGGCTCCGTGCCCTCTCATATGGCGTTTGAGGTATTCCGCCTACAAGGCGCAGCAAGAAAGCAAGATCAGAAACGCTAACAGTGACGGGATTAAAGCACAAAGTGGGGAGAAAGAACAAGTTGAACTGAGCTCCTGGTAGAAAAGAATTGTCACAGAAAATAGTGAGCATGTGCTTCAGGCTAATTGAAGAACACGGTCGTTGTTCAAAAGTAAGCAAACTTCTATCAGTAAAGCATATTAACTTCAAAATAGAGGGTGCTTTTACAGGCACAAAGCAGAAAGACA
Source organism: Pampusana beccarii (assembly GCA_013399365.1). Classification (NCBI taxonomy): domain Eukaryota; kingdom Metazoa; phylum Chordata; class Aves; order Columbiformes; family Columbidae; genus Pampusana; species Pampusana beccarii. Next base: position 42,031 of record VWYH01010425.1, on the reverse strand, counting down.
GTCGCTGAAAGAAACTGAATGTCCATCTCGTAAGGGATGGATAATAAGAGTTCAGTAAAACTCCACTTTCTTTTAAAGCCCATACCTAGAAAAGCTAAAAAAAGAGAACACGGCTAACACTTCAGCCTTAGTAATCAAAAGATATTTTCATGGCATCATTTTAAGGTAATTCTATATACCTCCATTAGGAGGTCAGTAGAAAAGTTCATTTAACAAAGAAATACGTTGCATCAGGATTTAGTTTTTACTTTAACATGTTCCTTTTAAAATATTCCCTATTCCCTAATCTATAAATAATTTCAATTACAATATAAGTCAATATCATGTCTCATTTCTCTCACTTCTTCGAAGTTTCACAAACTTTTTCCTGTTACCTGGCTCGTTAGCTTGGACACCTCCTTCGCCAGCTCAATATCTGGCCGCCCCAGCATGGTTACGCCAATGCCAGCTTCTCCGCGCTTTTTATATTCAATCTAACAAAGAAAAAATAAGTATAGTTTAGTAGTGATGACATTCCATTTTAATTATTTTCCTGACACTGCTTTTAATAGCAAGATTAATTGCTAAATAATTATAGAGAAGATTTAAAAAACACTTACATCACTAATTAACTTGGCAGCCTGAGTTGCTTTCTTAATATCTGGTCGATCTGCTATAGGTGTGTAGTGGAGCTTTGACTTGGCATCTTTCTTGTACTCAACCTAAACCACGATGATAGACAGAAGAAAGAAAATTACTGAGGTTTGTTAATGAGGAATATACCTAATAAGGACACAGCAATGGTGCTGGGAAAGTGCATGGGAATTTTTTTTTTCATGAGGAATAGATTCGGGAATCTGTTTTTGCAAGTTACCTACAAATGAAGAAATAAACACATGCAAATCTGTCTGTACTTGAAGGAACGGAAAAAATATTAGATGTGATTTGCACTAGAATACTTTAAATCCTACCATGTGATTAAGTAGAAATATGATTTTTTTATATTAAGTGCAATTTTGCACCATTATCTTTCAGAATCACACCTAAACATTGAGGCTGGGAAGAAATCCAAACGTATATGAACTTTTGTTTTTGGCCACCAAACTTTGGTTGAATTTGCTTACACAAGCTACTCAATTTATGAAAAGACAAGACAAACTTACTGTACTCTGTTTTTTAGCAACTTCCATGGCATGTTTCACTTCGGGAGGCTCCAGCATGACAGAATAGTTAGACTTGCCTTTCTCCTTCACAAACTTCTTTTTATAGTTTGTCTGTTAAGAGCAAAAAGGGCCATGAGTGATTTTTAAATTTCACGCGGAGGTAAATGCTACTGCAACTTGGAAATAAGCTCATTGGAATGGTTAAGACTGATAAAATGCACTCTCCTCAGACTCAAAACATATGGTCCCCAGCTTGTTTTGTCATAACTCATACTTCAGATTACACGATCTGTGTTTAAACTGTTCTATGAAAAGTCAAGTCTGAATTAAGGGCACCCGTCAGCACTCCAGCCTGGTGCTTTTCTCCAGTATTTCAACAGATTCCAAATAAAATGCATTTAGCTCTTTGTTAAAGTCTCATTCTGGTAGGAATTAACGTTTTTGGACTCCTTGCGCATTTTACGATGAGACTCTAAATGTGTGTCACATATACTAAAACACGCAAAGTCTCATCAGTTAAAGACAGCAGGTAATAATCTCCCCATAAATCGTTATCACACTGTTTGCTTACCTCGCTGACATGCTTGGTCACCTCTTTCACGTGAGCGGTGTCTCGTGTCTCTGGCAGGGTTGTGTAAGACCCACGCGGAAGCTGCTTCTTGCTCTGTTCTTTGTATTTGTTCTGAAAGCACAGAATAAAAACAGGTAAAAACCAGCAATGCAAGGCCCACTGCTCCCCTCGCACCCCCGTATTAAAGGGATGTACTTAAAATGAACAAATAACTGTCAGCTGTTTCACCTCAGATACAAGGGAGCTGACAGTCTTAGCCAGGAGGATCTGAGGTGTATCTGGAACAACATGGTACGTTCCTCGGGCTTTGTTGTGCTTCTCTTTGTATTTTACCTGGCAGGAAAAAATATATCATTTTAAGCAATATGTATCTTGTCTTAGGGCAATTTCAAAAGCAATTAATACAGTTGTGACTACTTGTTAGTGCAAAAGTGACATTTACAAGACCAAATGTGTTCAGATTTTTCCAATTTGTTAATGCAATAAACAAGCCAAATCAATAACGAAGTGAGACTGGGAACAACTTTTCAAAGCCTCATTCTTAATCCAATCCTATTTCCAATAATGTAGTTTATATAGTAATTACAGTTCTAGTAAAACAGGAGTGTCCAAGTACTTACATCACTCGCCAAGATGGCATTATTTAAAGCCAATACTGTGTTTTTATCATCTGTGACAGAGAGTTTGCATCCCTTCAGGAACTCACGGTCTAGTTTGTATTCATACTGCAAGAAGAAAAAATAAAAGAGAGTCTCAAATCTTCTACTTTTTTTTTTATTCTGAACGTGAGAGATGTGGGGAAAGGAGTATTCAGTTGGTTCTGATCTCCTTACATCACTCTGTTGCAGAGATGACTTGGCTGCTTGAACAAAGTCAGGCCTATCAGCAATCCAGTTCCAGCGAGCCTTGGTTGCTTCATACTTCTTCTTGTAATCCAGCTGTTTGCAGTGAAACACCAAGAAAAAAAAAGAAGTTATTTGGAAGTTGTGTGCTTTATCCATGACATTCATACAGATGCAAATTCTCTTTCTGTCTGGACCAATTAAAGAGAGAAGATGTAAGAAAGTGCATCTACATCAGACCAGAGCTTTCCTCTGAATCACGTACAACCCATTTACTCGAGTTTTGCCACTGCTGGGTGGAGAGAGGACTATGAACGACTGAGAAGATGTCATGGCTTGGAAGAAAGTATAATATTACTTTCAGTTTCTTGCCTATTGGAGTGGATGTTGGTCCACCAATACCAGAAAGCACAGGAGAGCTTCCCATGAAGCACTTTGTCTACAAATCACCAGCGCAGAGAATTTCTGGGACATTATGTCTCTGCCAGGAAAACAGAGGGGGACTAGAACAGAAGATGTGTGACATATGAGGAACCTCAAGTGACCTCCAGGACAACTTGCAAGAGCGAGCACTTTGAAAGATGAATATGAAAGAAATTAACATATTTTCTTCAAGCAGCGTAAGAATTAGAAGTTACGTCCAAACTCAAAAAATGTCAATGGAACTGAAAATAATTTCTCATGGTCATCATTGCCAGTTCCAAACACTACCCATAATAAAATTAAAGTATTAGTAAAACCGAACTCACGTTGCTGTTCAGCTTGTAAGCATGTCTTGGAGTCTTAATGTGAACTGAATCTGCTACAACATTGCAGTGAGATTTATTCCTCTCATACACTTCTTTGTATTTCAGCTAAAGAAAGACAAACATAAAAAATGTTTACAAAGACAACATCATTGCCAACAACAAAAGCATCAAAATATGAAAAACATAATATTAAAAAATGCTCCTGTCAAGATAAAAATCTTAACGGAAGAAAAAGAAATTGTATCACTACAATACAACCAACCACCTGCCTGAAAGAAGGGCCCTTCTCAGCAGCAGACCTCTCTGGATAGAAAATGTAGCAGGTATAACTCACCATGAAGCCCAGATTAAGATTTAACAAAATGTACTCATGAACAGTAATTCTGCCTCTTTCTAGCTTTTTGCACCAAATAGAAATGCTTGAAAAAACCTTATCTTCTAATCAGCACATTCAATGCTTTCTTAACAAAATCTCTATTTCAGCACTCAGTTTGGAACCAAAAGAATGTGCTTCAATTCACAGATCACTTTTGAACATCTTTGCCTCTTAATGATCATGTTAGTATCTGGATGATATAGTTATTTCCCCCCTCCCAGATTAACTCATTGTATAGGTAATCCGTGTAGTATCTGAATGAATTTCATGCTACTTATTCTTGTAGTATTGTACTCAGTTACAGAAGTGCTAGTGTCCTCATTTTATTTTTGGGTATCTAGTGAACAATACAAAGGTCAGAGAGAAAGCAGGAGGAATTAAGACCAGGACTACTGAATCCTATGATATTATTCTATCCACTTCATCTTCCTTTCCCTGTCTTACTTTTAACCTTCCATTGCTCCATAATCAAAACACGTATTTATTTTAGATCGGAATATTTACCTTACATACTCACAATATCCATATGAGAAATGAATAAGCACAGTAAAGTATTAAGTACTTCACATAAGGCTCCATAAAAGCCAAGAGTCAATAGAGGAAAAATAAAACCAGAAAGCAAGCCCCCGAACCCACCCTTTAATTAAGTATCAGTTCCAGCTCTCAGCTTTCATTATTAATGAGGGCTGCTCTACTCCAGCAAAAGTGTTTCAAGAGCTACAGAACATTACACAAAAAAACTTGCTGAATACTTTCATATTCCTTTGTGTTTTTTGAAAAAAAATATTAAATACATATGGAATTTTACATACAAAGAAAAACAATACACTCTGACAAGAAGCTATTTTTAATGACAGTGTTACAGATGATTATAAAATATTGCATATCACAGAATTACTTACGTCGCTTATCCTGTCCTTGACCTTGCGCACGTGCAGTAACATCGGTGTGTCGTGGATTGTAGTATAGCCTTTAGGCTTCGCTTTGTTATACTCCAACTTGTAAATAATCTGAAGATATAAATAAGATATTGCATTATTTCTTGATATTACTGGTGTCAATTGAAAAAAAAATCAAGATGAGAAACATTGTATAACAGACTACTGAAAATGCCATATTCTTCATTATCTCACTTACATCACTGATCTGTTTGTTGACTTTGGTAGTCCTTAAGTATTCTGGAGTATCCACAACCGTAGTATACTTGTCTTTCTTCTTTTCATAGTCCTTTTTGTACTGAACCTGGTGGTCGGGGAAGAGTGTGTGTTACCCACACAAACCACCACAGAACATCTTCAGGAGATACGTTTATATTCACACAGGAAACTGCAAAATCCTTCCACCAAAGCCAAGGAAAGCTGAACATGCACAATGAGCTACACTTCGCAAACCATTTATTTGCCCCAGAGGCTGTCTATTTGTGTGATTAATTTTACATTTATTTCATTGAGTGCAAAAGCCTCGCTTCTATCCTAAATCTCCAAGATTGAGCTAAAAAAGCAATCTCAGCACATCAGTGACTTAAAATTTATAACTGGACAGCATCTAAATTCTAAATATTAATCAGAATAAAATGTGAAACATGTTACACAATGGAAGATAAAAACATCCACTGAATATATCACAACGCCAGGCTGCTTTAAAGGCTTTGATAGCAGAATTTGTATCTTGGGCCTCTAAACCTGTTTTCACAGAATTCAGTGAGAACGGCCGGTCCAGCCGGGCTGCGGCACCAGCAGCGTGAGCAGCGGGTCCTGGGCGGTGACCCTGCCCCTCTGCTCAGCTCTGGTGAGACCCCACCCGGAGCCCTGTGCTCAGCTCTGGGGCCACACAGATCAGATATAAGGAAGAAATTGTTGTCCCTGAGGGTGGTGAGAGCCTGGCCCAGGTTCCCAGAGAGGTGGTGGCTGAACCATCCCTGGAGACATCCCAGGCCAGGCTGGACGGGGCTCTGAGCAACCTGAGCTGGTGGAGATGTCCCTGTCATGGCAGGGGGGGCACTGGGGAGCTGGGGAGGGCCCTTCAACCCAAATCGTTCTGCAATTCTATTGCATGATTCTGCGATTGTAGACAGCCTGAGGGCATGTGGAAGAGGTTAGAACACATTTTAAAAAAAACAACTTCCATGCTCTATCTTGCATCAGAAAATAAAACCATGCTTTCGAAACAGGACTATGACAGACAAAATATAAAAAATTATATAAAAACAACAAATCGTAACATGAAGTTAACTCAGATGAACATGCAGGTCAGACAGACTGCTATTTTTTTTTCTTCAAGCATACTCAAATTTACCTGAAAGGAGTTTTTAATGAGATCATAGAAATCCATGGATAAATTGAACAAAAATGTCTAGTAAAGTCCTTCAGTACCTTATTACTGAAGAACTTCATTAACTGTGCTAAAAGTAACAAGGAACACCCCTCTCCTTCTCATGTAATTGTTTTCTACCGTTGCATTTCCAGTTTATAATTTAAACATTACATGCAGGTTTCACCTGGCCCAGTCAGGAATCTTTTTCACCACTGAAAAGAGCACGGTTACTGCTAGAAGCTGTGATTTCACAGCAGAAACAAATATGTATCAGTTATTTAATAAGCCACATTTTCATCCAACTGGTACAATCAAAATATATCTGTTGGATATCTGCTGCTAATTCTTCACAATAAGAGAGTCATTGGAGGCTTTCTTTTCCATCATCAGAAATACAAACATGTTAGGCTCTTTGTTCTGTACAGACAAATAGATGAATCATATTCATGTTGTACCTTCTGATTTGTATTTGGACTGGCAAAAGGAGAGAGTATTTTTTTTAATAAACTGTATTATGTGACTGCATGAGGATTGCTTTGCTAGCCTGGCTTAAAAGCAGCAGGTAGACAAACAAACTGATGAAAACAGGATTTACTACAGACCTGAGGACTTAAATGATTTCTAAGAGCATCTAGAAGTGAGATGGGACCCTGTTCAGTATCTAGGCACAATCTGACACCATTCTCAGGCGAAGCGGTAGATAAACGTTGTCATCTACTCGCCAAACTACTTCATCATGTTCATACTGCATTAAGGGACTTGCATTAGGAGCAGGGGGTCACTCCAAGAAATGGTGGCAGAACGAGAATTTGGTTGGGAAAATCAGGAATGGCTAACATACAATATCTTAAATGTATGGAAAATTGCTCTTTATGTATGTGAAATATCATATAGAAGCATATATAACCATTATGTATAATGAAAGGAGAAAATGGAGGCAAGATCAGCCTGAGCTGAGCGAAGCCTAAGATACAGTAAATATCGCTTCAGATAATCTGCAAAAATCTTTAATCATAGCCAGCATTAAGCACTATGCCACTAAATATTAGAAGTCCAAGCAGCTCATTTGTATGTATATATATAGTTGCATATATAATGTCCCCTACAGCAGCAGTTCTTCGTATTACCTGGCTCCACATGAATGTGTTGTAGAGTGCTGTCAGCATATCTGGCCTCAGAATCTCATTACATCCATGTTGCAGGAGCATCTTGGCAAAGGATTTATATTGTTTCTGTTCATGCAAATGGCAACGAAGCACAAAAGAGACTTGTGAACACCATAAACAACAACACAGCTCTAGATCCCAGACTCTTTTGAGAGTGGAGAGATTTAGGCAAGGTACTATATGTATTCATTGAGATGTGCATACAATTTACATCTACATAATTAAGAATGTCAAGAGGATGTATTAAAAGATTTGCATGCTATCCTGTCAAGGAAACTGGGAAAATATTTTTTTTGGAGAAAAGAGTAAATTATAGACTACAGTGAGGGCACTCAAAAGCCAGATACGTCACTGTTGCTTTATCTAGAAATAAGGAAGAAGATAATGTTTGTAAAAGTCATTGAAAGAGAGGCAATATGAAATAAATGCATGATACACCATGCATTTTTTAAAACCTCTCCAATGACTACAAGGTGCATTAGATTTCTGATGTGAATTGATGCACAATATATGAAAGTACATACAGTAGAGATCAGCTCACTCAAAAAGTCACAATTCTTTTTGGGTGGCAAAACAAAGACCATCTGATCAACTGAACTAAAACATCATGACATGACAGGTGAAACCTCTGACACCACCAGCTACAGATGTTTCACGCAGATGGCGCAGCTGTGAGTGAACCAGGCACGTGGGGGCAGCACCGCCCGGTGCCGCTACGGTACCTGACTGCTCAGTGTAGTCCCCCACTTGGCCAGGAGGGTCTTAGGATCATCCACAATTAGGCTGTACCTATCTTTGAGCTTCTCATAGGCAGCTTTATATAATTTCTGCTCAGAATAGCATCATACAGTGTAACAGATTAAAAGAGAGTGAAGACAAAGAGATCATAGTTCAAACCATTGAAATCTCTTTACACAGACTGTTTGAAGGCTGGGACTAAAGTTCATATCCAAAAGAAAAAAAATATTATTAAAAAAAAGAAAAAACCAACAACCACAGAGATAAATTACTTTCAAACAGTATATGCATTTCTAAATTTCCACTGGAAGGCCTAATCTACAGTTTAAGGATGCCTGTATTCTATCCTTGTCACTCCTCAATAAGCCATTTCATGACTTACTTTCTTCAGGAAAAATAACTGCACAAGTAACTTTGTATGGAACTAGATTCTTGATTTGAGTACAAAGAGAAAATGAGATGCAAGGGGAAAATACAGTGTTATATTATCAGCGGACATTTTGTAAGTAAAAACTATAATCCCTCATAAAAGATATCACTTACATAACAGAAGAGATTTAGGCAAGTTCATTCCAATGTATGGAGCCTTCATTGCTAAAATTTTACTCATTTATATCTATCATAATAAATTTTTTCCTTATTTGCTCTACCAAACAACAAGAAGACTGAATACTAACAACCTTCCATAAGAAATTCTGGTTCACTGCCTATCAAATTGAATATGAAATAATAGCCAATGGTATTGGAACGGTATCTGCTGTGAAATATTTTTTCTTACCTAGTACAGAAAATACCCTCATACATTTGCTGATAGGTAAACAATTTAACACAATGTCTGGTGAAAAAGAATAAAATACCAAGATGTGAGAGCCTAAATATACGCTGCTTTAATGAAAAGCACCAGTCTGGTGTCTGCCAACTCTAAGAATTCACCTACAACACAGGGCTTTTCAATGGGTGTGTCCTGTGGGTGTACAGCTATGCCTAGAAACTCCATGGATGATTTTAATCTTAAATCCAGGGATATTCATTAACGTCCTGTGCTACTATGTTGTGTACTACAGGAGAAGAGCAAGAAAAAGTAAGTAGCAGCATAGGAGAATTCAAGGCAAAATATCAGAAACTAAACAGAGCTGGGATGACCTCGGACAAAATACTGTCTTCCTAACACTGATCAAGTTTTTTTTCAATATTTCAGGAAAGCAAATGTGATTCCCTCTATTTTTTTCACATGACAATCAACAACCAGTGTTACTAAGCAAACAGCATTATTTAAGTCAGCATGTATTTACCAGTCAGCAAAGAAGTTGTCTTTCATTATTTTAGCCTGACCTAAGACACCCTTAAGCCTGAATATATTTTGATTTATTTACAATTTCATAAGAAAGATCAACCTTCAACTCAGTATTAACATACCCATCCTCACTACTTCAGTATGAGACTCCACAGAAATCTTTAACGCTTACCTCATCCACCAACTGAGTCGCATATCTAAAATGTTCGTTAATTGGAGAGTCAGCTACGTACTTAAATTTAGACTTAGTCTTCTCAAATGACTCCTTGTACTTACACTAGAGAAAAACAAACACAAAAAAGCATTTCCATGTTAATCCGAAGGAGGTTAAGGTAATGAAAACATATGATTTTAGAAACAATCTGCAGCAAAACCATGGTAGAATTATTGCATATCTACAATAAAAAATAGATGTAAAGGTAGCAGTTTGCAGGATGGAACTATCACATCAAGAATGCAATGGAAATTTTAAATCTTCATAATTTTAAAGCTACACTAAAAATCACTAGAAAAATTACTATGGAGCTGATAGCTTTGTAAGGAGCAGAGGGGACAAGAAAAATATAATTTTGCCTCTGTTTTCTTCTATAATAAGAACTGAAGTTTTTGATACTCTATAATAAAGTTCTGCCATGAGTCATTCATTTCAATGTCCAGGTCAGAACTGGATTTTCCTGTGAAAACTTACAATATAAGCAAACGTCAAAAAACCATTTAGCAGCAATTCAGACTGTTTTACTTACCGCACTGTAGAGCACCTTATTCTTTTCTGCCAGAGCAAAAGTTGGAGTATCCCATGCATAACAGCCAAGGCCTCTAAGCCATTCTAAGTCTTCCTTGTATTTAACCTTTAGAAAAGAAGTAAAAGGATTCGGTGTTAAGCAGCACCAAGAGGTAGCTGATCAATGCTGAAACAGAACCTCAGCACAAGGTGCAGCAAACAGCTACATCCATTATTATTCCGCTATAAAATAAACTACGCTTACACTTTTCTGATGGACTCAGATTATTCACATACCTAATCTATCGTTAGCTGTCGGAGCTCCTGTGTGAATTAAAACCCATTTATTCTTGTACAATTAAGGGATTATTTCACGTGTACAGGTAGGTACAATTAAAGGGTATTATATAGGGTGAATAAACAAATCTAAGCAAATGCAACGGAAATGTATTAAAACTGTTCTGTTCATTTCAAAAGGATATGGGTTGCAATTTTAGCCATTTGCTAAATTTGCTCTGCAATTTCACAAATCTGCCAGGTGACAATGTAAATTACTTTAAAAATTTGAGCTGCCTGCCCTTTCTCAAGAAACATGACTTGGTTTTCCTTTTGGAAACCTCCTTATAACTTTCAGCCTCTCACATCCAGAACTATTGGAACTCACATCACTGATAGCGTCCGTGACTGCACGATGATGGAAATGCTCCGGGCGGTCTGGGATTGATCTCCAGATCCCTAACTGGCTCATGTAATTTTCCTTGTATTTCACCTACAAAGAAAATTGAACAATGAAGTAAAATAACTTGAGAACAGAACACTCCAGAACATGCAGTTTCCACACATTCCTCTTTCTGAAACATCAGAACTGAAACAGTGGAAATGAGATTCACTTGCTTTCACCTTTGTAACAACATAGGCAACCAAGTGTATAATCTTCCATAGAACGAAATAAATGAATATTTACAGTGCTGATCATATTTTTCTAATTATTTGACACACTTAAATGGAATGATACCATAAATGGCATATTCTAGGCTATTAAATGACAAACACTAATCAGGAATTGAAATGTTGTAATACATACACTGCTAATATCATCGGTGACCTTGCGGTGATAGACAATATCCAAAGCATCTTTCACTGTGTGGTACTTGCCCTTAGTATTCTCAAAGGTTTCTTTGTAGCGTAACTGGTAAGAAAAATAACATATAAAAGAATACATTATATTTATCGGTCAGGAATTGTTGAAGTTAAAATTCCTGCCTCTTAGGAATGACATCCAGGGTTATGTTACTGTCAAACATCCTAATGTAAGCCCTGAGGAACTTTAAGAAGCTGCAATTGCCTACAATCAATTGTAATTTGACTGAGACTTACGGAGAAAATTAGAGAGAAAGGGAGTTGGTACATCTAAAGCAACATTTCATGCTATTCACTTTCTGACTGAAGAAAAAACATCCATGTATCACTGGACTACTCTCCAGAATAGTGAAAGCGCCACTTTTGGCACAAAAAAAACCTACTTATCCCTTATTCCATGTCCTGATCTAGAAGAAAGATGGAAGATAATTCCAATGTTAAGAGGAAAACTTTCTCAGAGGAGAAATCCAGATGTGCAAAAGAACTGTGATGCTCTTTCGCAGCATTTAAAAATCATTCTTAAGAGAACAGTAAGACTAATCACTAGAACAAAGCTCCAGCCCAGCACACATCCGTTCAGGACACAACGTGCAACCTGGAACACACAGCAAAGATCTCATGAAGGAGCAAAGGACCCTGAGCCATTGCCTTACATCACAAAACACCACCCAACACTTGAAGGAAAAATGAATTTCACCTTAATAACCTTATGTGCAGCAGCTCATAATTTTTCTCTCTAATCTACTTCTAAATTAAAAAAATGAACACATTCTCAGTGATATGCAAGTCTACTTCTAACATCAAATTGAGATGAAAATATCTGGCAAAATGTATTTATCCTGGCTCCAACATCAATCACTTCAGTATGCGCTATCTGGAAACTTCATGTGTAAGCAAATAAATTACTTTAAATCTATTTTTTCTTTGTTGTAAGTCCACATTTCAGTGCAATGGAAAACGAAAATGAATTACAACAAATAAAATACCATTACAGTCTCATCAAGTAAAAACGTAATAATCTCCACGATATCAAACAGATATGTACACGCAAATGGAGTGACCAAGTTTATGACCCACACTGAGATATTCTATGCTTTGCACACTTGCTCCCCACTGATCCTTTTTGGGTTCTTTTCATAAAGGGAAAGCAGCAGTGAAAGTGTTCCTGGAGTACATACATCACTGGCGTTGAGGTACGCTCTCTTGGCTCTGATCAAGACTGGTGTGTCAGGGACAGGCGTGTATTTGTCCTTCATCTTCTCATACTGAGTCTTATACTTTTTCTGAGAGAGCAAAAGGGAAAAGTTAAATCTTTACTTTTAGAAGCATTCGTTAATCTGGTATATTAACACCTAAGGGTGCTACACGGAGGGCATAAAATCATTTTTGCAAAGACTTTTTGCCAAAACTTCAGGAAACAAGCTCAGCTGTTCAGCTCTTTTTAGGTTTTCACGGTCTTGCAGCCAGTGTACCTCAGATTCTGCTAACAGGCACTTAGAAAGAGGTATCTTATAAAATACTAAAACATGTTAAAGAAAGTGTACTCTTTACCACAACCTATAAGGAAATGTTGAACTTCAGCATGAGAGACAGACAAGTAAATGAACGGTAAACAGATTTGAGCCTTGAACCCATCACGGAAATTAGAAATAAAACCACGTAAATATCTTACCTCACTGACCATGTCCTTGACGTGCCTGGCATGTGTGAAGGCTGGAGTCTGACCACCAGCATGGTGATGGGGTCTCTCTTTTGTAGCAAGTTCCACATACAAGTACTGCAGCAAGAAGAAAGTATTTTTTAAAAAAATGTACATTTCAAGTAAGTTTTACTTTATCTCTCTGAAAAACATGACTCTAAATTCACGATGTATACGTAACTGCACAATTTACCCCAGGGAAAAAATAGAGTGCCCTTTCCTCTTCCATACTATCTCAGTTCATCTTTATCAGTTTCTCTTGATTTCTGTAACTGCTGGTAACAAGCTCACAAACCAAGAAGTCCAGTGCATGTGACACTAATGATGTCTCTGCCCTACATCCAGACCTAGCGTTAGATGAAAGCATCTATAAAGCTTGTTTTTCTCTGCTGAATATCTTCATTTTGCTCTGCAAATTTAAAAACTCCACAAAATTTATGGCTAATAACTCAGATAATGAACCACTATATGAATAAAGAAATAATAATTAATAAAGGTAGGTGGATAAAAATATTTATTCCACTGATGGAGTCAGAGTTTCAGAGAATTCGAACAGAACTGTCCCAGACAGACAAAGCTGAACATGTCCATAACAGAGACATGCTCAACACGAAAACTCGCAGACACTTAAAAATGAGCAACAGCAATTTTAACCACCCTCTTTAGGAATTCTGCATTGCTTTGAAATGGCCTGAAGAGATTTTGCTGTACTTCGAAAATACATTAAGAGGGATCCCCTGACTGTGTTATTTATCAGTACAAATTTTTCACCTGGCTCTGTATTTTTTGTCCTTGCTTGGCTCTTAAGAAGTCGGGTGTATCAAGGACGGAAGTGTATTTTGTCTTCAGCTCATTGCCTTCAGCTCTGTAAACCAACTGGAAAAAGATGGCACCATGAATTATTTCTTCTGTTACACATGTTCATTTATCAGCTGAACAATCGCAGCTTTGCAATTATAACCTCTCATGTATTTCAGAAAAAAACAATGAGAGGGTCTGAGCTTAATTATGGCAAACAAAGATGTGCAAAAATAATATAGAACCTACTTCACTCAAATGGGTTTTTAGTTCCTGAACTGCTCTATATCCAGGAGTATCCAATACCACCTTGTATTTAGGCCACATCTTCTTTGCGGTATCAGTGTATACGTAATTAGACTGAAAAAGAAAAACAGTATTACTTAGGAAGCTTTCATTACTCTTGGTAGTAAACAAAATTTTATGGTGTAACTTAACAGTGTACTCATTTTGATCTATTTAACTTCCTGGAAATATATAGGATGTACGTAAATAAACCAATCCTTGTTATACGAGGTTCTCAGGAGAAAAATCTTACCCAAAGCTTACGCAGCTGACGAGCACGGATCATATCAGGAGTATCATATAGGAAGCAACCCAAGCCCTTCAACCACGTCAGATCCTCTTTGTATTTAATCTATGAGGCAAATAAAGAAAAAAAAAAAAAAGAAAAAAAAAGTTAACTTCTTGGATTTCATTAATCAGCCCATAATACAGTGACAAAGCACTTATCTATTACAGAATAGAATGCAAATGGTAGAAGCCACATTCCACTTCCAGTACGAAAGCGTTAGGCCTGTTGTATTTGAACACCAGGTATCTTCCCAGCCATTGCTTACGTCACTTATGATGTCCCCAGCATAGCGGCAGTGCAAGACGTGAGGAGTGTATGGCAAGGAAATCAAGTGTCCCTGCAGCTTAAAGAAGTCTGACTTGTAGATAAGCTGAAACACAAAGAAAAAATAGCATTTAACATGTTTGGTCATGCCGAATATTCTAAACCTTTTCCGGTTTTTATGTTAGAAAGACACGTACATCACTGACAGCTTCCTGCGTTGCCCGGACTTGTCGGAGTTCTGGTGTGTCCGGCGTGGTATGAATCTTGTCCTTGTTCTTGTGGTATGTTGCCCGATACAACCTCTGTGTCAAAGGAGACAGCATCCTACGTGTTACATACGTCAAACGGCAAGCAGTTTGGCAGAGCCTAAGTGCTCTTAAGGGCTGTTTTTTTTCCAGGTATTGCATAAACAACAGAAAAAACTGAGCAAATGTACTATTCCCTAACCAGGCAAAGATCTTCCAGAATTGTTTTTGATAGGAGCATCTCTAATACATGAAGAATCTGGGACTATAATCCTACAAACACATATAATTTTCATCCTATTAAAGCAAATGCTCGAAGAAGTGAGCACACATATATAAAACCTAAAACTATTGAGACCCAATGTCATACAGATACAATAATGTCTATGCAACATTAATCAAGTAGCAGCAGATCAGTTAATAAAATTAGGCTGAAACTGCTTTTATATTCTGGCACCAGTTTTACAGGATTCTAGGAAGTCAGAGTTACCAAGAGCCTTAAAAAGCCACACAGCCCATTCCAATCCTAGATCACCAATCCCTTGCCATTCTTGGTGGATATTCATCTGAACTGCCCCAAAGAACAGGGATCCTACAACCTTCCCAGTAAATGGACTTTCATTATTGGTATTTTGGGCACTACAAATACGAATTAAAGCAAATACATATATTTACTGTACCTCATTAATGACTTGATTCACTTTCCTCACATTTTCAAACCCAACATCTTTAGGTCCCAGAGTATAGCCTCTAGCTTTCATATGTTCATAGGCTTCTTTGTATTTCAGCTATGAAGCGGAAAAAGGAACAAAAAAATACAGAGATAAACAAGTGAGATTTAGCTATATCAGAGTCAAATACGCTATGCATCATAATTATTTTTACCTATATCATGTGGCCCAAGACTGATAACATGTTACATTTTTCTTGCATCTAATAAGGTATTCATATCTGCCTGAGGAAATTTATATTTTGACAGTAATTGCTTCAGATAATTACGTGGTTTGGTAACATTTAAATTCTGTCAAAGCAAAAATTATCAACGCTGGGGCTTCGGATACAGCGGGACTTCACCCCGGAAGATGAGGTCGCTATGTCACGGTCACCCCCAGTTCCTGGCTCAGGCACCCACAGGGAACTACCCCCCTCCTGAGAAACGACTGTCTCAAACAGCGCTGTCATCATACAGCATGTCCATCAAACGTTCCCTTGCAACTCAAGTTGTAGAAGGACTGAGGACATCACTTACGTCACTGCCGATGTACTGGACGTGTTTGGCGTGCTGAAAGCTGGGGGTGTCTTTGGGAAGGCTGTACCCAGTAGGCAGAGCCTTCACACCAGCCCAGCGATACAATTTCTGCAAGAGAAGAGAATAGGACAGTTTGTGACAACCATGTGTAATATCGGAGAGTACTCATCAGGTGTAATACTTGAGAGTATTCATCAGCTGCACAGGAAATCTCCTAATCACAATTGGCATAAGATCTCCTCCATATCTGCAACAGAGCGCATACTTGTAACTTTAATGAGGACATTTTCCCACTTCCATTTCAGAGCAGTGAAATCTGGCTTCTTTGTCTGAAAAGCTCAAGGCAGACATTAACTTTTAAAGAATTTGCTCACAGAATACCAGAAACCCTGTGGATCCAGAAGTTTGATACTTACTTCACTCTGTATTTTGTTGGCATGATAGGCCCGCTCCAAATCTACTGTTTTATCAGTGGGAATCATTTTGCCTTTCACATTGTGGATATATTCACTGCGATAGACAGCCTGAGAAAAAGAAACAGTAGTTAGAGGAGACTCATGATTGTGACGCTCTCTTACAGTATGTATTGTTTGCATAGACACAGGAATTTCTCCTAAAAAAATGGATGAAAGTTTTTTGGATTCAGGCAATTAATGATTTTAGTGATTGTGTTCTCATATCTTCATAGAAGTATAGGCAATGAGCTGTAGGTAACCAGCAATGATTAAAAGATTAAAATGGAATTACTAAAAAGGTGATACAAACACTTACTTCACTTAAATTCAAGGCGCTGATGACATTCTGCACATAGACAGGAGTGTCTGTGACCACAGTGAACTCACTCTTCATTTTTTCTGCCTTAGATTTGTACTTAATCTGCAGAGAGAAATTCAAGAGGTCTAATTAGTAATGCTGGTCATTGTTAATTTAATTTATGATATGATTATGTTTACTATATTGTCTATTTATTTTATTACTGAATTATTCTATTAGTGAAGCAGGATGTAAACAGAAAGTGTATTGAAATTGTGGCTGAATAAGAGAACATGGCACCTTACTAGACAAGAACAGCTGATAAGGTTTGTCAAAGAATATTAGGAAATGTCAACATTCATTCATAGAATAGGCATGTGTACCATATGATAAATATCCAAAATACTTCTGATACAGAACTTCTGAAGGGACATACATTCTCAAAAACTAGAGTGGTTATTCTCCCATTTTAATGGTTTAAACCCACACTAAGGACATGTCATAAGATCTTGAGAGGAGAAAAAGAAATCATAGAATCAACATCACTTTTGTAATATGAATTCTGCATCATTTCTGCTTTACTTTAAGGGTTCTGAAGGAAGGATTACTGTTTCAAGTGCTTTTCTGAGAAGACAAGTATTTCAACATGCTTAATGCTGTCCTGAATGGGATGTAACCCGACAATATCCACTTCTAGAGCAGCAAAGTTAATTAAATAACCATATGCGGTTATTTATTAATACATCAGTAGATAAGAATATATAACATTTTCCAGATTATATCTAGAGTAAAATAAAGCTACTCCATCTTTTTAATACAACAGAGTGAAAATACTAAGAAGCAAAACCAGTGTATGCACTCACATCACTGCGAAGGTCGTAGGCGTGTTTGGCATGTAGGATTTCAGGAGTGTCCCAGACAAAGCAGCCGATGCCTTTCAGCCAGTTGAGGTCATCCTTGTAAAGCACCTAAGGAGTCAGAGCAGAGAAACAGTTGGTAAGACTTGCACTAGGATCTAATCGCTTGTTGCTAAATCAGTTCGAACCACAACTGTCAAATGATGGCAAGTAAGGTTTCCAGTATTAAGACTTTTTGTTTTCTTGTTTGGTTGAGAAAATCAAACCAATTCATTCTGGAATTTAAACATTTTTTTCTTCATTGCTTCCATTTGGCCAATAAACAAAAACCCATGAGTTTTTAAAAACCCTATTTGCATATCCTACTGGGCAATGATGTACTGATAAATCACTGGCCTGCTCCCAGGCTGACCTATGGAAGGCAAGTGTGTAGAAGCTTCGCGCCACCAGGATTTTCTCAAAATTCTAGAATTTCCATGCCTTACTCAACCAAATAATAAAGGACAATTTACAGATCAGGGTGGCTGAACTGGTAGAACTGTAATGTAATGACCCAATGCCTACACTGCTAACACTAACATCACACACGCTAAGCCACATCTCAACTACGCACTTACTGCCAAGCGTTAGGAAAACACTACAGAGATGCTGTTTAGCAGTGCCTAACGCAATGGATTCAAGTGACAACTTTGCAGCTCTCCAACTAAGTTTTTGCTAAATCTAACAGGGCAAAAATGCAAGAATCTTTTTTAAAAGTGAGCCAGGAACGCCTGATTTATGTACTTACATCACTGAGCTGATCAGTCACTTTTCGAACATGGGTATTGATTTGAAGATCGGGCAGACAGATCCAGTCGTGGAGACGTGTGCGGTAATCGAGTTCGCTGACTTTCTTCTGTGAATCCTTAGCAGTCACTATATCTACCATGTCTGGAATAATGTGGACTTTGGCTTTATTCTTTTCATAAACTTCCTTGTACAGACGCTGCAGAGTTAAAGCAGTACATTATTAATTCTGACAAATAGCCTGAAGCATTAACTGTTGATAAATTTGATGCAAAATTATTGATATTTTCATGGACTATTAGTGGGAGAGCAATCACTTGGGCTACGATTAAAATTTACATCTTGCCTGCTCTAAACATAATTTGCAGAACATTAACACGGGTGTTTTGTCAAATATGCTTTGTATTAATGTTAAAAGGAGGTAGACTACGAGGTTTACACATAAACATACTACAGTAAAGGTTTAGCCATGCAGGTGATTTAACAGTGGAGTCACAAGCTTGAAAAAACATTTGCAGGTAATTATGGAATTTAGCAAATACTGAACACCACCAAATGCATGTGGAAATGGGACAGCTGAATGAAGGCGTGTGGATTCTTTGAGTAGCCCCTTCTGAGATGAGTACGATCTCATCAGGAAAATACAGATCAGAAAACAACACTTACATCAATATTAAGCTTTCCGACCCTAAGGCACCTTGCTGTATTGGGATCATCCTCGACACCTCTGGGTATCGTGTACAGTGCTTTGAACTTGTCATATTCTTCTCGGTATTTCACCTGAGCAGATGCAAAGAAAGGCAACAAACAACTGAGTCCATTAAGTCTATGCTATTTCGGGAACAAAATTCACCAATAAGCAAAATATTTAGTTGTGTCCAACAAGCAGAGGGAGTCTTTAAAGCAGAATCTTGGTTTTCTATTTTACTTTAAACGGCAGAGAAAGTGCATCATTAACTACCAGTAGTAAAAATAACAACAGCTGACCAGAAGACTTGAAAAATAAATAGGTGCAGAATAAGCTATTTATAACAATAATTCCAGCTCTTCCATTTAAAGATATCTATGAAGAGAGTGATCTCTCATAAGCCTCAGTTCAGTAAGGCATAAGGTTTTGTTGTTCGATACTCAGTAAAGCATCATTTAAAGACATGTGGTGTTTTTCCGACCCATATGCTTACGCAATTTAGACTAAAAAAAAAAAAAAAGCACCTAACCAGCCATTTTCAAGAAATAATTTATATTACTATAAAATGTGATGCGTTTTTTTCATGAAAAGCAGCAGCAAAGGACTGTTATCCAAATTATTACTGCAGAAAATTGGCTATTTACAGATACATAGCTAAATTTATAAAAACGTTTTTTACACCTATAGTGCATGCAAGGCATGAAGGATTTCGTTGCTGGAATTGATGATCTGATTAAAAAGAAGAAAGTATTTTATTCACTTACATGACTAGCATTATGCTTCAGTTCTTTTGCACGTGCGAGGGCCACAGCATCCGAGGGCAGTATATAGCTCGTTGCTTTCACTTTATCCCAGGCTTCCTTGTAGAGTTTCTGTGGGGAAACAGAAAGTCTCTGTGAGTGAAAAATTCTGCTCCTGCACAATAACCAACAACCAATAGAACTCAAAAGCCCTGCAGTTTTTATTTTTATGCCATAAGTATTGCTTAATATGAAGAGGCTGTACAGCAGTTTCATCTTGACAGTGCATGTAAAGGGTGATGCAAATGTTTCCTATTTGCGTCTATTCTCATACAAGGTCTTAATTCTGTTCAGGTGCCATTTTCTTCAGGGAATCCGTTTATTAATGCACATACTTTGCTGAGACTGGACCTACAGTTAGAAAATATGCCCTCTGCCTGAAATACAGCATCTTCCCCATACTCGAGCAAAGCAGAAGGTTGTTACTAGCTTTGATAAGCTCCATGTTTGGACGTTTATCTTCAACCAGAGTGAACAAACAAAATAAACCAAAAATCCCACATAGTAGCAACTTAAGAGAAAACAAAACAAAACAAAACAACATGTAGAAACACTTACATCGCTGAAGAGATGTTTCAAATTTTGAACTCTTTCAGAATCCACTGTTTCAGTCACAGTTGTATACTTGTCCTTGGTTTTATGGAAATCCTCTTTGTATTTCACCTGTAAGATGAAAACTAGATTTAGTTACCTTGTTTCAGTTCTCAGAAGGAGCACGGGGAGGGGGAGACTCACATCACTGGCATTTATAGCGCTCTGCACCGCGGTCACATAGACAGGAGTGTCAGTAACAACTCCAAAGTTCTGAAAATTCTCTTTTCCTGCAGCTGTGTATTTTATCTAAGGAAAGACAACAAACCAAAACATTAATGCTGAAAATCCTGCCAGCTTCCTTTAAAATCAGTTCTGCACAACTGAATCCCAGGATTATGGCCCAGTTAAGACCAACTCTAAAAGTGATAGAAAAGAAATAATACACGGCCAGTATGAACTAAGGAATAATGACAATGGCACACCACTATACAGCATCTAGCAGGCTAAGAGTACAACTGGAAAGGTAAGAGAGATTATTTTCCCCAAATAAATGTCTCACTGAGGCATCTTGTGCACAGGGCAGCAAACAGAAAGACAAAGTGTTATCTTCTCACTGTTGCTGTCCTTCCGTTCTCTTACGCTTTCTGTTCCTTCAAGAACCAAAAGGATCATGGCTCTACAGACAAAACTGAAAGATTTTATCATAACAGCTTGAACAAAATGTTTACATTATTGTGCTCTGGACTAGGACACGTGTCAGCCCCAGTGAGTCATAAATGGGAGAAAAAGATCTTATAAATATTTGTTTGAGGAAAACATACTTACCTGGCTCTGGAGATCATACGCTTTTTTAGCATGCAGGATTTGCGGAGTATCCCAGACATAACACCCAAGTCCCTTCAGCCAATTTAAGTCATCTTTGTACACCACCTATATGGAAGAAAAGAGTCTATTAAGTAAGGAAGAAATTTGCCTTCTGCTTAAAGAAAGTTGCCTTTTTTTAATTTATATTCAGTATCTTCCACTTGTGCAAACTCAAAAAAATTTCCAGTTTACAAGGGAATAATAAATAACCAGACCATTAAAATGTCCCAAAGAAAACTGGAAAAATTAATTTTTTGGTACGATGCTACTAAACAATCTAAGATCATGGTTATTAATTTCGTATTTAAATACTGTGGAAGATATTTGAAAGTATTTTATATTTAAATATCTTAGAAAAAAATTACATAAAAGGCTACTAAAATGTCAAACAAATAAATCGAACACATACATCACTCAAAATTTCCTGGGCTCTTCTGGCTAGAATAACATCATGTTCTTCAGGTGAACAACTCCACTGGTGGAAGTACGTTCGGTATTCGAGATCGCTGAGGATATACTGGCACTTCTTGGCCAGCACGTGATTCATCATGTCACTTGGAATATGGACACGGGCTTTGGTGTCTTCATAATTCTTTCTGTATGCCAACTGAAAAGGAAAAATCGGGGAAAAGGTGAGAAGAGGAATAGCGGTTTTCTACATAATTTTGACTCTAATAGGGTACAGGTTATGGCACAAGCTGAGACATGCTTTCAGGATTTAGTGGCCAAGCTCCCAATGGATTCAACAGGATGAAATCTTCTCTCTGCTACTAATGACCACTTATTCTGATGAGGTTCTAGAAGGACAAGAATGACCTTCACTTGCAGATATAACAGCTGGTGAGAAAATGAACAAGTCTTCAAGATAAATAAAGCCATGTGCTACAAACATGCTTTGAATCTAGTGAAATCTCCCTGTCTGAATGAAGACAGAATATTTGAGATTATACTGACTTCATGCCATACATGAGATGCTGTATGTGCAGTGGTGATAACAGCAAAACATCAAATGTGGATTTACTTTTCCAGCTCCTCAATTCCTATTTCAATTCAAAATGGACACATTTTTTTTGTGTGTAAAGCAGAAGTATCCCAAGTCATGTAGTATTTCTTATTGCTCAGATTCTTAAATTGAACTAGACAAGTTTTTTTTCCCTATTCTGATATGTCCAATAGCTAAACAAATCCCTTCTTAAGCTCCTAAATCATTTCAAGTTCAATTATTCAACCCACATAAAAAGTAACTATTCAGGAAACAGAGATGTGTTGAAAACAGTTCCGCTGATGTTATTAAGCACTGCATTATTTATGTTTAAATATGTTACACTAAAATAAAGAAAATTGAAAATCCTACAGCAAGACTAATTCTGTCCTTACCGCACTCCTTGTTTTCTGGAATGCCAGCGAGTGAACGACGCTGGGGAAATCACCAATATCTTTCCCAGCCAGGTAATGGCCTTTCAGCTTCTCATATATTGCCTTGTATTTAAGCTGCAAAATATTCATGTGGAAATATTAAAGTTCATTCTAAGGACATATGGGGAAAAAAGAGAAAGAATGGAAAATTCATACTAACCTCACTATTTATGTAGTTCGCATGTTTCGCTCCAACAAGTGGAATATATTTCTCATCCAAAGTGTAGCCAATGGGCTTGCTAACTTCCCAAGCCTTTTTATAAAGTTTCTAGACAAACAGAACATATACAGGTTTTGATAAAAAATCCATTATACATACCATGGACTCCTATATATATATATAACCTATACCATTAATACGCACAAGGAATATGACTGCTTCACAGAGTTTTTCTTATTCCATGAACTGTCCCAATAAAGTAACCAGAGAATGTTCACTTTGAACGCTTCTTCAGTGTAAGGCAAACAGAATAAATGTTCCAATTCAGGAAGGTACTTGAGCACAAATTTGAGCTGATCTCTGCTTTCTTTACTATAGTTAGAATTCAACATTTCTCATCCAAAAGAGTGATAAAAATATCCAAAATGTAGATATAAACTCTTGTTTAAAAGTGCAGTATGGAACTGGCATTGATAATTCTACAGTTATATGCTGAAATTGTGAAAAACCTCCAAGTAATACTATTGTTTATTATAAGAGCATTAACTGTGTCAATGACACTTTCCTAATACATATTTTGTTAAATATTAAACATTTTTACCGTCAGACTAAATTAAGTGCCTTGTACGAATGAATAGTCATTTACATTTTCAAAAAACAGAGTTTTCCCTTTAAAGTTAGTGAGGTTACTCAAAAGTAATTGCATAATAATGTAAATAATCTATAATTTTCCTCTCTTATTAAAAAAATAAATATAAATTTCATCAGTAGTCTAAGAAGATATTATTGCATGGAATTATAAAGTGGTTTTGTCACACAAATTCTACTACTACTGCTGCTGCTGTTACTGTTTGCAAACACCACAGAGCAGTGCTCAGTTCAATAAGGAAAGAAATTATCCCAATGATCTCAACTGGGAGAAAACGAAGAACAAAGAGCTTAATTAACTTTCCTGGTGCCACTCAGTAGAGTAATGACAGAAACAGAAATAGAACAGCTTTCTGAAGTCTACTCAATGTTCTATTGGTTTCAAAATAAACAAATTAAAGCGTAGTTAGATATTTGTGGACTCTTACATCACTGTACAGCAAGGACATGTCTCTGGCGTGGTTCAGCGCTGGAGTATCATCAGACCCAATATACTGGCCTTTCTCAAGGTTAAATGTTTCTTTGTATTTCAGCTACAAAAGCAAACAAACACAGTGTTAATTCCATAGGAGAAATAAGTTATTCCCACAGTCCACCTATTACAAGTAGACATTAATTTTGTGTTATATTATCACGTCTTCAGTAATGTAAACCACTATAGTCCACAGGTAAGTGTCATCAGTCTGTCACAGCACAAGACTCACACAGTATTCTGGTGAAATTAAACCTACTGATCAGCAAACACAGGCTCGTAGCAACACCGGGAACTCCCCCAGCACTATACGACCAACGGCTGTTCACCAAGAACAGGGCTAAACTTTAAACTACTATAAGCAAAATCTATGTAAACTCTAAACAAGGGACATGCTGTACTGTTAAAAAAGGGACATGCTGTACTCTTCTACAGAAAAACACAAAATCATTTTGCGTAACAATATTGTGTTGTTCATTTATATCACTTCTTACCAAACTTATTTACCCCAGTAAAAGTCTATTATTAATGAATCGTGCACACACACACATAAAGCTAAACACAGAATAGCTCAGCGAAAGCAATGAAGTCATCTACTACTTCTAATAATATAACAGTTTCTATTTTTAAAAAAGTACATACATCACTCTGATTGACAGCGTTCATCCTTGCCAGAACAATATCGGGGGTGTCAACCACACTGGTGTAATTGGAAAAGTTATCAAGAGCTTCTTTCGTATACGCTCTCTGCAAAGAGATGAAATAGTTTCTTGAACACCGTACATGAGAAAGAAGAGCTAATTGCATAACTGCTAAATATTTTCTCTTACCTTATTTACCAGTTCTTGGGCATTCTTAACTTTCTTGTGTTCCACTGAATCCAGAGGAATCCAGCCACAGCCACGAAGCCATTCCAGATCAGATTTATAAAGATTCTAAATCATAAAAAATATAAAAAAGGAACGAAATTATTTAATTCAGGATGACATTTTTCAGTTTTATGTGATATGGACAATATACTTTGACCAAACTAAGTGGAAATGACATAGTACATACGTAACATCACTCACATCGCTTTGCAGGTCGTAGGCCTTCCTTG
The DNA here is from genome assembly GCA_013399365.1 of Pampusana beccarii. Classification (NCBI taxonomy): domain Eukaryota; kingdom Metazoa; phylum Chordata; class Aves; order Columbiformes; family Columbidae; genus Pampusana; species Pampusana beccarii. The sequence goes on along the minus strand of VWYH01010425.1, from coordinate 17,073 downwards.
CCTGGATACAGTCGTTCTGGTCAGGGTGGCACGTCCACTCCCGCAGGTAGTGGCGATAATCGACATCGCTGACCAAGTTCTGACCGTCCTTTGCTGCTACAAGCGACACCATGTCCGGAGGGATGTGAACTTTGGCCTTTGTTTTGTGATAGTCCGCTTTGTACAATCTGTCGTTCTGGATCTCACCAGCGTGCTCGTACCACACCAGTTTTGGATCGTCTCTCATACTGGCAACTCCAACGTAGTGACCTCTTTGTTTGACATACTCAGCTTTGTATTTAAGCTGATAGAAGAGGGAGGAATACATATAAAATCAACACTGATTACATATGCTCTTTTTTTAACCTGTGAACAGCTACAGTTGTGTCAACACAAAGAACAGATGAGACAGGGAGTTACCAATTGCAGTCTTCAGTTTTCGGTACATGACCAGATAATAATACGATACGAACAGTAATGTTACATTGTATAGTCCTTTCACTTCAAAATCTATCATTTTATAGATTAATATGCTACCATTTTTCAGTAAACAGTATTTTCAACACAAGAGGAAAGCCTCGTTAGAAAATGTTTGCTAATAAGTGCATTTGGCTTCAGTTTTGTAACAAATTATTTGAGACTGTCTGAAGAGTCGAAATTTATTTAAGGTATTTACATCACACTGTTTTGACAAAACGTGTTCAAACTAACAGTCATGTAATAATTTCAACATCCGTGATGCAAAAGTTCAAAGTGTAATGCGCATACCATCCTACAGTCTGCAGTGGAGAAAGACTCTATAGTATGCCAAAAAGCGAAACTGTAATATCACTTCAATTATTTAACATTTATAAAATACGGAGCCACCCTAGTCGATTTTGAAAGGACTGTTTCTGGAGAAAGTGAAGGTGGAAAGGAGAATCTGACCTTTCAGCACTGATATCTGTAAAACCCATAAAAACAAAGATGTCTGAATTGTTTGGAGGAGTGTGGGTCATGAGAAGTCTACTGGATGTTTTCTGCTGCAAGGCCTTTTACATTTCCAGGCTTCCAAGCATTTGCCTTCCTAATGTGATGAGAAAAACTATTACCTCACTCTGGACATCACTGGAGCGTTTGGCATGAGAGATCTGCACAGTGTCAGGAGGTAAGAGGTAACCAGTGGCTTTTTCCTTCTCCCAACTCTCCTTGTACAGACTCTGTGCAAAATAAAAGAGGAATTCAACACAACTATAATGATAGTAATTACCATATATATGTAACCTATATTAAAGAGTAAGGATGACTCCTTGATTTAGCATGTTCTTAATAAGGTAAATTTTTCTCAAAAGTGTTATGAATATGAGTAGAAACTGTCAGGGATAGATCATATACCTGATTGAGAATTCTGGCTGCCTCTCGGGCCATATCTAGCTGTGGTGTGTCTGTTAGAGTATAATTTGTCTTGGCCTCATTCCATTCTTTGTGGTATTTAATCTAGAACAGAGAAAGAAATTATTGCCTTGCAGCACCATCAGAAAATTAGGAAAACATAACACCAATCCTGTATTTTATGCATGAAATAATGTATAAAACCCTGAATTGGCAAGGCTATTAGACATGACACATTCAATATATATCCAAATGGGTATTTTTTTAAAAAAATGAGACCATACAACACAAGAAATGACAAAATTTCTCAGAGAAAATTTTGAAAACTTGTTCCAAGGCAGCTGGATGGACAGGGAAGAATCTTCAGAAGTCAAAGTTCATCTTTATGTCATATGCTCACAGAATTCCCAGAGACTGACCAAGAATTCTTCTGCATTTTTTTTTTTTAAAGATAAAAGAAAAATCCTTTTAAAGATAAAATCCCACCATGTAAATAAATAGAGCAAGTTAACAGCCCAAAAACATGATAGCAAACTTACATCACTAAGAATTTCAGTGCCCTTCTTTGCTGTGACATAATCAACTCTGTCTGTCACTGCAGTAAATGGAAGAGTTTCGGCTTTTGTACGGTACTTTCTCTATACAAGAGAAAAGATGAACAGTCAGATTATACTGGAATATTTTAGAGCTAACACACCAATTCTGAACCCATAGGCAAGACAAGAAAGTTTAGATGGAAAGAAAAACTCTCCATATACAACAAATATTGTGGAAATACTCCAGTTCTGTTTTTTACTTAAGAAAATTTTGATGCATTTAACCATTAAAAATACTTTAAATTACAAATACCCTTAAGAAAATTATAGTATGGAAAAACATTTTGTTACCTCATTCAAGAGATCTCCAGCGTATTTGACGTGGTTGAGCCCAACTGAATCATTTGGCAACCATCCAATCCCCCGCAGCCATTCTAAATCAGATTTGTAAACAGCCTGGGAAAACAAAATTGGGTCCATGCTGTTAGCTGCAGCTCCCTGTACATTCCAGCAAGACTCAGAAATAGCAGCACTTCCATTCATTAAAAGGACAGTAGTAATTCCAACGTGAGCACTATATCTGAATTTATCACACTTCAAACTTGGCAATATAGAACAGTGGCACCTACTTTGCATTCCTAATAAACAGCAAAGCCAATTCACTGAATTCAGCAGAAGATTCCCACTCCTTAGAGCAGAAGCAGACTAGTACAGTAATAAGTTTTCATGTTAACTTACATCACTCTGAAGATCATAGGCTTTCTTAGCATGTATGACATCGTTCTGGTCTGGAAGACAGATCCACTGCCGCAAGTAGTGCCGGTAATCAACGTCACTGACCAGAGACTGCCCGTGTTTGGCTGACAGGATGGACAGCATGTCCACTGGGAGGTGGCACTGCGTCTTCCACTTGGCAAAGTGTTTCTTGTACTCTAGTTCACTCTGAACTTTGCCTATGCCGAGGGCAAAGTCAATTTTTGTATCTGCTTTTGCATTGGGAACTCCAACATAATGTCCTTTTTGCTTCTCATGTTCCAGCTTGTATTTATACTGGGTAAAGGGCAAAGACCACCATTACTAACAGTTACCATGAAATAGCTCTTAAAGCATGCAAAGGAATAGATGCCTCTTTTGGCACTTACATCACTAGCAATTTCTCTAGAAGCTTTGGCTGCCTTGATTGGGATTGCGTCTGCTCTCAAATCATAACTCTTCTTCACCTCATCCCAAGATTCTTTATACAGTTTCTGAAAAGAGAGCAAAATGCCACACATATGATAAGTAGTCCAGCACTTGCCGTTAAAGAAATACATAGTTTACTGCCATTTGTTTGCTGAAATACCATGAGAATGTCTCGTGCATCACTCCTGCTCCTTACCATAAGCACTGCTGCAAACTTTACTGCCTTTCACATGTGTACATCACCTGCAAAACCACCTTTGCAACCTCCACTGCATAGAGGGGTGTTGGTAAAAGTTTAGAAAATATTTCTTTGCCTTGGCCTCTCGTCCACTGCAACAAAATATTTTCTCAAAGGTGCATGATATTAATCACTTTTAAAGAGCTGTGCGCAAGCATTTATTTTAAAATATCTAAATACTTCAATACTACTCAGTAGAGGGAAGGAAATGCTGCCAGGTCCTGTATGAGGACAGACTTCAATGAGATTCATGTGACTTAGTCTTCCATTTTCTAAGTAGCATCTTAGAACATTAAAATTAACAGGATAGACATAATATTTTATAGAAATGTAGAAAACAGAATGATAAGCATACCTGGCTATAATTAGCAGCATTCGTCCTGGCTAGGTTGATTTCAGGTGTGTCTGGCATAATATGGATCATAGTCTTGTCCTTTTCCCAGGCTTCTTTGTATTTTGGCTGTTAAAATAATTCATTTTATGATATTGTAATTACGGAATTTCACTTGTCAGCAACATAAAATTCCATAAAAATCTCCTGAATTATCATCTCTTATTAAAAAAAATGTTTGGAAAAGCATTAAACTTGACTTAAAATCTCACTGATCAATTTTATAATTTAGCAGTGAGATTTCTCTTTAACCATTTCTAGCCTCAAAATAACTTTAAGAACATTGTAACGTACAATGCTGAGTTGTTCGGCGTTGGTTTTAGCTAGAACGACCGCTGGAGAATCAACAATACTGGTGTATTTCACGCTGTCGATAGGTGTACGATACACGTTGTCACTCAGGAGATCCTGGGCGGCCTTCACTCTCTTAACCTCCGGAGAGTCATTAGGCAACCAGCCAATTCCACGCAGCCATTCTAGGTCTGACTTATAGACCACCTATATGAGACAGTCAGAAAAGGAAAACGCTGTGTTTAAAATGACTGCATTAATTATTTTAAACGATACAAGAGCAGAAAATGCCAAATCAGCTAGGGCTAGATTAATCCTTTTTATACACACGAGATGTTCAGTGACATAAGTAAAATACAATCTGGGAACCAGGTTTTAAGTATTTCATTTCTTAAACAATACATCCTAAACCTTGTGAAGTTAAATAAAGGAGAAACAACTGAACAGAACTACCATGATGACTATTAAGATCTTAAGAGTGTCCTTGTCCTCTCGAAAATACTTATTCCTCTAGTTACTTCAACAATTTACAAGTCCAAACAAAAAACCCCAATCTGTCCACCACAAAATTTCACAAAAAGTAGAAGAAAAAAAGGTTATAGAGGTAACGGGGACTAGAGCTAACTGGCATAACTCCTGAAGCAGTATCATTATTCAAACTTTAATCGAGCAGATCGTTCAGCAAGGAATGTGAATCTCACCTCCAAAGCTCTTAACTGAACCAGAGGAAGAATGACTGATGTTGAATGATAAGCCACAAAGCCAAGTCAGGAAATCAGCTGCACTGACTCTTCCTGCTTTGCAATCAGCCACTGAAATATCTTACCTGTTTTCTTACATAGTTTTCTTGCAATTAAATAAGTTTTCTAGTTGACTCTGATAAGCAGGAGTAAGAAAATCCACCTGATTCTAAAGTAGTAAACAGATGTTGTTTCCTAAGTCTCATCAAGGTAAGAAAGACAATCTTTCATGCTCTCCAAATCACAGTACTCCAAAAGCCGATGTAACACAGCAGATATCAACTAAGGCTTTGAAAAAATTCAGAGGTAATACCAATACTTTTTAAAGGATGAAAAAGAGCAGATAAAAGCAGTAACACAAAAAACCTGAAGCAAACAGCCTAACATCTTTGTGACTGTATAAAATCAAACCATAAAAATAAGGCTATAATGTATTAAATAGCAACAGCAGCACCTATTATACCAAATCTGTACACATACTCACATCACTCTGGAGGTCGTAGGCCTTCCTGGCATGGATCACGTCGTTCTGGTCGGGCAGGCAGGTCCACTGGTGAAGGTACTGGCGGTAGTCCACATCGCTGACCAGGCCCTGGCATTCCTTGGCCGCCTGCAGCGACATCGCGTCCACCGGGATGTGCACCTGGGCCTTGGAATCGTGGTACGCCTTCTTGTAAAGGCGGTCGTTCTGCAGCTGCATGGCCCGCGCGGCCAGCGCCAGTTTGGGATCCTCCTTGGCAGATGGGCACCCGATGTAGTGGCCTTTCTCCTTCTCGTGCGTTTCCTTGTACTTGTACTAGAAGTGCAGAAACAATGTAAGCAGCCACACTTTGCTCACCTGAGAAGGACTAACAAATAAAAGCCTTTTGGCTTCCTAAGCTGTCAGTCCCTTGATTTGAACTTCACTGAGTTCTGCTGAGCTGGACACAGGAAGGGACAGACACAGCAAGCACACTATGAGGAGATCGTACCTCACTAGCGATGTCTCTGGAAGCCTTGGCATGTTTGATGGGAATGGCATCAGCTCTCATGTCGTAGCTTTTCGCCTTGGCCTCATCCCAGGCCTTCTGATAATGTTTCTGCAAAGAAAATTAATCACCCTTGTTACATGCAGTCAGTATTCTCTGGTACAAATACCTTTTCTTAAAATACACTCTGGAAGAGCAATTATCATAATATAATTTCATAATATTTCACATGCACAATGATTTTATTCTCTTACATTGCTGATGTTGAGAGCATTGGCTTTGGACTGCAGCATTACAGGGGTATCGGAAGGTATAGAAATCTGCGTCTTATCTTTATCCCAGGTTTCTCGATACAAGCGCTAAGGAGAAAGGAAGCAGAATGACATTTCACTACAGTCTCAACATGGGAAAAAAACACTAACAGCAATTTTGTGGTCATTCTGATTTGAATTAGTTGCCAATTAGTCATTCCCATAGTAGAAATTCTAGTCTCTATCACGAGGAAAAGAAATGCCATCACATAAATGAAAGGTAAGCTTACGTCACTGAGCTGCAAAGCATTGATCTTGGCCTGGACAACGTCTGGCGCATCAGTAATGCTGGTGAACTTCAACTCGTCTGGCCGTGTGCGGTACAACCTGTCATTCAGGATTTCCTGGGCTTTCTTTGCTTTCACCACATCCACAGAACCTTCTGTCAACCAGCCGACGCCGCGCAACCATTCCAGGTCTGCCTTGTACACATTCTACAGAAAAACCCAAGGGTTATTGACATTGCAGCGGCAACTCCGCATTCAGAGAGGTTTTGCGAGGTTTTGCCCAAGCTCCTTCTCTTCCAGTCCCACAGAGCAAGCAGTCAGAGACTGTGGCGTACCAGGTCCTTCCCCCACACAGCTAAACCCCTGCTTTGCACAGCAAGGAAATTACTGGTCTTTTAAAGATACTTCCTACACGTAGACCAGTGGTGTAATATGCAGCAAACCAAAAACCCACCAGCAATATATGTTACGTTTCCCTTCCATGTGAAGTACCCAGAATACTTCCTGCCTCCAAGTTGAAAAGACTACTGATCTGTAAAGGATCATCCAGATGAATTCAAATAAACACACCAGGGCTCACTGCAGGCTCATGAACATGCACTTGAAAGGATACTTGCCCCGTCACTGACTAGCAGAGCCTCACACGCCTGCCATGAAGCTTTGCTACAGTTACTCACATCACTCTGGAGGTCGTAGGCCTTCCTGGCGTGGATCACGTCGTTCTGGTCGGGCAGGCAGGTCCACTGGTGAAGGTACTGGCGGTAGTCCACATCACTGACCAGGCCCTGGCATTCCTTGGCCGCCTGCAGTGACATCGCGTCCACCGGGATGTGCACCTGGGCCTTGGAATCGTGGTACGCCTTCTTGTAAAGGCGGTCGTTCTGCAGCTGCATGGCCCGCGCAGCCAGCGCCAGTTTGGGATCCTCCTTGGCAGATGGGCACCCGATGTAGTGGCCTTTCTCCTTCTCGTGCGTTTCCTTGTACTTGTACTAGAAGTGCAAAAAGAAGTATTAAAAGAAATAGCGAATCTGGGATTAATTTTCCATCAATTCCTGTTGCTACTGATCATTAATATATTTTTTAATGTTACGAAATATACTCAATTAGAGTTCAGATATGCTTAATGCATTCTTGCCTCACAGCTTTTGTTCATTTTTATTCCATGGCCATTGTTTAATTTCATTGTAGTTTATTATTTTCTAATATCTGCTTATTGTCAGAATTTATAATTCAGTGTTCCTTTTGGAAACTGTTACCCATTTTCTTTCTGCAGTGAACTCTTTGTTAGTAGGCTTTCAAGATAAATCTGATATACTGTGGGGTTTTGTGTTGTACCTAATTCACTTCTTCATTCTTGTTTCTCAAACTAACTGAAAATAAATGGAAAGGAAGAACATACATCACTCGCAATATCTCTTGATGCCTTTGCACTTCGGATTGGAATTGCATCAGCTCTCATGTCATAACCCTTCTTTTTGGCCTCTTCCCAGGCTTGTGTATAAAGTTTCTGCACAAAAGAAGAGAGAAAATGGCTTCTCAATATTCTGAATGATGGAATTCCTATATTTCATAATTTTTTCTTAAAATTGTAATGAATGCATGTGTTATAAGATCTTCACGGTTAAAGAAATGCTTACTTAATTTCTGGATTTCCATTACTTTAATAAATGTTTAAATGTTCTTACATTGCTAACATTAGCTGCATTGGCCTTCGCTAACAAAATTGTCGGTGTATCAGGCATGACGTGAATTGACTTTTTGTCCGTGTCCCAGGCTTCTGTGTATAAACGCTAGGAGAGAGGAAAACACAGTCCTTTAAAAGTTCCTTTATGTGTGTCATGATAGCAATAGTTATCAAAAATATATCCGTGATATAAATGAAAAGCAATCTTGAAGCAGAACAAGATAGATATATATAGATATATATATATATATAAGCAAACTAATACATTCGTCCAAATAAAGCATTTTAGAAACTGCGAGTTCAAGCAACCTTTAAATACCCTGACATCGTAAAGCTTCTCACTGAGCAACTCAAGAGGAAATTTTGTCCTTTCTCACTATTTCTCAGGCTCAATTGGCAGAGCAATCGATTGATTTAAGATTGCTGTAGAAGGAAAACTGTATTCACTCTTGTGCCACATCTGTACGAGCTGTTTGACTGATGTTTCTTAATAAAGGTAAGGAGTAGCTACTTTGTGACTTTCATCCCCCAGGCCTGAGCTAAACTGCAGAAGCTTCACTTCCAGAGAACATAAACTGTTTTCTCAGTTGTTCATCACATAGTGTGATATTCAGTCAACAATACATCACTACAACAGCTGCAGTAAAAACCTCAATATTCTGCTCCATCTCATCTTATAGCCACGTCTGGACATCCCCTCACACTTGCCAGAACGTCATTTCTGCAGATTTCACACTATTGTCTAAGAACTGCCAAAAAAAAATCACCCTGTTCTGTCTGAGATGAGCTGTGTATAGCGAAATAGCATTAACCAAAGAGAAAAAACATACCAAACAAACACCTAAAAATAAGATTTCAGCTGTGATGGAGGAGGGAAATTCAGCAAAATTTCTAGTATTACTTTTGAAAAATATGTTATTTCAGCGATTTTTTTTTTTCTGGACATTTTTCCTAAGTGTTCAGTTCAGACAGAGCGCTGAGATAAGAGCTTTCCTGTGCAAAGGCTGAATTCGGACATTAATTTTCTCTAACTGCACAAAAAAAGTGTTTAGTCTTATTTTGTATTTTTAACCTCATGAACAAGTTCAATTAGCTAGTAATACTTGTGGTTTTGAGAATAAAAAAGACATCTCACCTTGTTCATTATCTCAGCATTTTGCTTGGCTAAGACCATGGCCAAAGAATCTGTCACACTAGTAAATTTAATCTGGTCTGGTGGCTGCCGATACTTCCTGTCACTCAGGATTTCTCCAGCTTTCTTTGCTTTCTCAACATCCATGGAACCAATAGGAACCCATCCAATACCTCTCAGCCATTCCAGGTCTGATTTATAAACAGCCTGAAATAATTGAAAGTGCATTATATGTGTGCAAATGTCATAAAATATTATAATAATTATAAATAAGTATGTAAATAGTCTGTAAATAGTCTGTAAAACAATTGTATATATTTTGGCATAGTAGCAGGATATGGGTTGGAAAGTGATTGCTATTTCTGGAGATTTAGTAAAATAATTATTGAATAACAAAAGGAATGGAGTTATTGTAGAGCTCCACAAACACAAGAGTTAACACACAAATTACACCCTAAACCATGTACTGAGAAAATAAGATTAAGCATACATTTGATGACAGAACATTAAACATTTCACCTCCATCAACACGTGTGATGCAAGCGACTAAGGCACATTATGTATCTTTTAAAAATTATACCATACGAGACCCGGTATTTCAATGATGTATTACAAATTCAGTCATTTACTCACATCGCTCTGTAGATCATAGGCCTTCTTAGCATGGATAACATCGTTCTGGTCGGGCAGACAGATCCACTGATGCAGATAGTGCCGGTAATCAATGTCGCTGACCAACCCTTGGCATTTCTTGGCCAACACGATGCCCAGCATGTCCACGGGGCTACTGAAGTGTGTCTTGGTCTTCTCAAAGGCTTTCTTGTACTCCCTGTCACTCTGGATCTTGGCCACGTGCATCGACCACATCATCTTCGGATCATCCTCTATGTTACGGGCCCCGATGTGGTGGCCGAGCTGCTTGCGATAGCCTTCCTTGTATTTGTACTGAAATAAAGTATATTCGTATTCAGACAGTATATTTGTAAATTAATAAATAATTCACACAATTTAACATAGTCATTAATATTTTGTTTAGAGAAATACATGATTTAGATCTTTCTACTGCTTTACCAGTTTTCCCATAAAAAGGGTTTCTGTCACAGATATCATTATCTCTGATTTTTTTATATATCAGACTTTCAATTAACCAAGCATTTAATGTCACATACTTAATAACAAGTTTGATATTCCATACTCTTTTAACTTTAAAATTTAAAGATTAACTTATTTTAAAAGCTTATTACAAAACATCTTGCTGATGCTAGTTCGAGTTGGTCTTAATAAACAGTTTAAACATCAATCTTGATAGAAAAATAAGCAGCATAGAAAACTCTTATCCTCTGTCTCTTAGTGATGTTTCCTTATCCCAGAAGCAAAACAGTCTGCCATACTCTCTGCATTATTTTCTTGTTTTTCTATTCAGAGATCCTGAATTTCAATGATACTTCAACAGAACAATTTTTTCCTCAGGGAAAGACAACAATTTAGAACTTTTAGAATTTATTTACTTATATATAATTTGGGGAGTGATTTTCAAGTATTTCCTATTTTGAATCACAAATTAATTTGACTAACTCCAGCATAGACTCATATGCCTTACTGACCATCCTACTGGAACATCCACGGACATCAACAGAACTGTTACGGGGGCATAGAAATAATCCTCATATTGTTTTATTTATCTATTACTGTGACATATACCTCATTTATAGAACTACTGACTATCCGTTCCTTTCATGTACTGAAGCATGCAGTACAATCACTGGATTTCAGTGTTTTCTATTCTATAAACTTAAGGTATTACAATAACAAACAATGGAAGAAACATTCTGATTCTTTTCCATTCTCAAATCCACAGAGACATGCTAAAGAAACCTGCTTACATCACTGGCGATCTCTCTGGATGCTTTGGCAGCTTGAATAGGAATGGCATCAAAACGCAAATCATGACCCTTCTTCTTGGATTCCTCCAAAGCTAGTTTGTACATTTTCTGTGAGAAAAACATTCACATTTTTGTTTCAAAAACAAAATTACACTTCAGTAAAGTACATCTGTGTAATATAACAAATTAAATCCCTATATAATATTATTAATGTTCAAACAACTTAAATATCTGAATACAGCTCTGTCCGCTCTAAAAAATAGAAAAATGCAGATTTCAAAGGTCTTGTAATTGTATTGTAGATGCTTGGAAATTGGAAATCATTTAGGGAAGGCAAAGAACGGAATATTCTAAAAGTGAGATTATTATTTCCATACCCTGCTATAGAAATTTCTCATTTATGGCAGATAATATATTTAAAAGCCCAATTAGATACCCAGGAGGTAAATTCTAGCAAAAGAACAATTCTGATTTTAGCAGTGGAGCTGTCCATTTGTGAAACTAAACAACTTGACAATATAATAATATCAATTAAAAGCCAGAGATTACAAAATTGTACTTGTGAGAAAACCTTTCATTCTCTCATCTCTTCAGTTTTACTCACCTGACTGTAGTGCAATTGGTTTTGTTTAGCTAGCAGGATTTCTGGTGTGTCAGGCATGACATGAACCATGGTCTTATCTTTATTCCACGCTTCAGTGTATAAACGCTAAGAAAAAACAAAAGCAGAGATGAATATTGCATTCCAAAACAAGTTAATATCTCATTAATTGGTTTAAACATGTAGTAGGTAAAATTATAGGAAACAGAGCATGGATAAATGGTTATGTATTTAATCAGGTAGCAATATCATTATCAAAAAGAGAATTTATCTGAAGAAATTTAACAACACTTAGAAAACTGCCAGATTACTTAAGAACAATGAATAAATGAAAGCATTATTTCTGTTCACTGCACAGACACACCAAATAAAAGATTAAAATACTATATACAGAATATCATGACAAAGTTGACTCTTCCACCACGCTGTCTAACAGTTTTGACTGAAGTAAACTGAGCACACACTTGAAAATACATAGTCTCCAAACTTCAGCATTACATGTGATCATCCTATTTCCAGTCCTGTCTCAGGGTTTAGGCAGAGGCTGTGGACGTGTCATCTAATTGAGTCAAGACTCACCTTGTTCATCGTCTCTGCATTCTGCTTGGCTAAGACCATCTCGACAGAATCAGTGACACTGGTAAATTTGATTGTGTCTGGATGCTGACGGTAGATTTTATCACTCAAGATCTCTCCTGCCTTCTTGGCTTTTTCAACCTCCAAGGAACCAATGGGGACCCAACCAATGCCCCGCAGCCATTCCAGGTCAGACTTGTAGCAGTTCTATTACAAAAAAATACACATTATTCTAATAATAATGATGCAATTTACATGAGGCATCTTTGCACAGTTAAGTAACAGCATTATCAACTTTTAATTCAAAACCCTAGAGAAAATCTCAGAAAAACTAAGCGCATTCCATCTGCATTAAGAGTGAAACCATTATCAAAGTTTCACAGAATGGCAAACAATAAACAGCCCAAATTCTGGAATTACAGAATTGAATTTAAATATCAATTAGTTACTATATCTTATTGGAGATATGAGTTTCAATTAGCCATAAAACTTAAAAATATATCTTCAAAATTTGGTTTTATCACATTGGTATGTGATGGCCTCACCACATGTTAACTACATCCCTCACCAAAAATTAAATCAAAATGAGCTTACATCACTCTGTAGATCATAGGCCTTCTTAGCATGGATAACATCATTCTGGTCCGGCAGACAGATCCACTGATGCAGATAGTGCCGGTAATCAATGTCGCTGACTAACCCTTGGCATTTCTTGGCCAACACAATGCCCAGCATGTCCACGGGGCTACTGAAGTGTGTCTTGGTCTTCTCAAAGGCTTTCTTGTACTCCCTGTCACTCTGGATCTTGGCTACGTGCATCGACCACATCATCTTCGGATCATCCTCTATGTTACGGGCCCCGATGTGGTGGCCGAGCTGCTTGCGATAGCCTTCCTTGTATTTGTACTGAAATATAAATCAAGATATTATATTTCTGTATCACTTCTAATAACAGTTACTCATATTAAACATTTTTAATAATAAACACTCGAAATCTCTCTGTTAGCTACAGTCAAAGAAACCAAACTCTCAAAGCAATTCTGGGGCTGATAACATGGATTCCTAGCTTAATTTTTTTCTGAGATTTGAATTAGAATGCTAAATAGAGATTTTTAAATAAGTTTTTTTTTTTTAATAAAAACCTATTCATTAATATTAGTGAGAAATAATCCTCTACTTATTAAATATAATTCATCCTTACTAAATGAAATTATACACATACAACAGATATTTAATTAGCGATAAAGGTTTGTGAGCTATAAAATAAACATGATAGCAGCCTCATATTGTCCTCGTTCTCAACATTTAATTTTTACAATTAAGTCTTTGAACATATATAAAAATTCTGTTCCAAAAATCTATTATTTGAGATTACATTTTAATTGAAACCCCCTGTACAGAATCCAGCTGCTGATTTCTAGGTGTCGGAAGTCACATGTCACCACACAAAGAAACACAAAATAGTTTCTTACATCACTGGCAATTTGCCTGGATGCTTTGGCAGCTTGGATGGGGATCGCATCACTCCTCAAATCATAGCCTTTCTTTTTTTCTTCTTCCATGGCCTGTTTGTAGAGTTTCTAGGTGAAGAATTAAACAATGGGATTAACGTGAGTACATTCCAGAGATTACATCCTATGCCAAACAAACTACCTGTAAATAGAATCGATTTTAAAAACTGTGTTACGATTTATTCTAACCCAGCTTTATCTCACTTCCTTAATTCAAAGCCAGATCAGTAGCTGATACAACTTCATATCAAAGGACGATCTTTGCTAAATACATTAGCTAACAATTATTTCCTTTCAATATTTTCAAAAACATAACATTGACTACAATTTTAGAGATAAACTATTCTTCCGTACAAGTGGAGTAAAACTTACTTTTTTGAGCCATCTGGTGCTGGTTATGAATTTATTTGCCTAAACTAACACTGAACGCTGGGATCACTGCTCTTTAGAATCTTTCTGGAAATTACCTTTTTGGGATTTCCAACATTTGAATTAATTTTGTCCTTTCCCAACAATATGCACACTGACTGAAATTACGCCCAAAAATTCACTAGAAACACAATTTCTCATGGAATCTATTCTCAACAGTGCTCACTGTTGTGTGCATGCAAACATCTACAAATAACCAAATGACGTTTTTAAAGTCACAATTTTGAGGGTATATATCAGGGGTTATTTAAAGAAATTGATGGTATCTGGATAAGGTTTATCAGAACACCGACGATCCAGCCATTGAACAGCACAGTTCCATTTGGAGAGCTCACACACTCACCAAACTGTAGTTTTGGCTGTTCTGTTTTGCCAGGGTGATTTCAGGTGTGTCCGGCATTACATGGATTTGTGTCTTGTCTTTCTCCCAGGCCTCAGTATATAAACGCTGCAGGAGAAATAATGTATGTTAAACGGGGGAAAAAATGGTGACACTTGGAGCTCTCCTAAAATAGAAGAATTACAGATCTGTACTCCAGGTTCAGTCTAAAAAAATCCTTATTGCTTGTATAGCAACGAGATTTTATATTCATTCCTATAGATACTTAATGTCCAGGTTTAGAATTAGTAACATAGAATGAATTTTGTAAGGAAAAAAAAAAAGTTTTAAAAAAGGCTAAAATACTAATTAGAAACGCACAGATTTAAACTCTAAGAAAATGGCCTGTTTGAAAGAAGAAGAGCTTTTATTGACATAAATAGGATTGAGATCAGGGCCACAGATTCGGAAAAACTCATTTTAAGTACTACGCTGAATTGTTTAAGACATGGATATTTCAAAGACTGACCCAAAACAAGTAGCTTATTAATTATGAGATTACTAGATAAACTTGGTAAATTATTAGATTTATTAAACAAACTGCTATAGTAAAAATTAATGGAACTTAGGTAGCACATTACTAGATAAACAGTAGAGCAGGTGGAAAGCTCCACAACAGATAACTCCAATTTTACTCCGTAACTTGGAAGACATAATTGTATTAGGATTTGCTGAAAATAAATTACCTGCTGATGACCAAGAATGTAACTTACACTTTCAAACTCTTGCTGTGCTGAAGTCTCACACAGCAACCACACATCTGTATTTCTAGACGTGCCTCCAGGGTTTAGGCAGAGGCTGTGGACGTGTCATCTAATTGAGTCAAGACTCACCTTGTTCATCGTCTCTGCATTCTGCTTGGCTAAGACCATCTCGACAGAATCAGTGACACTGGTAAATTTGATTGTGTCTGGATGCTGACGGTAGATTTTATCACTCAAGATCTCTCCTGCCTTCTTGGCTTTTTCAACCTCCAAGGAACCAATGGGGACCCAACCAATGCCCCGCAGCCATTCCAGGTCAGACTTGTAGCAGTTCTATTACAAAACACAAAGAGAGCTGTCTCATTAATACTCCCAGTTAAACATTTCATGTATACCATGCAATGAATGCTTACTTTCTGTAAGTTACCTTCCTCCTAGTTCAGTCTGCAAACAATCTCTGATAGCAACCTATATTCAGCCCCTGTATCTGTCTTCAAGAGTTATCATTCACCCAACAACATGCTGGGGAATGGTCAAAGAGTAATGGAACTAAAACAAAACCCTGAGAGTCAGTATAAGCTTTTCCTCTAACTCGTTTTCCCAACAAATAAATGGTCACAGACTAAGAACAGCAGCTCTTAATTTAAAACATATTCTCCAAGACAGAACAAAGGAATTCTCTCCACGAAAATCACATAACTAAAAAAAAGGTGATACTAGGCAATTTCCTCTTCATATGCATATAATCTGCATATAAAGGCATTAAGAACGTCTATTACGAAGGATTACCTGCAGCCAATTCTACTATTTGACTAACTGATTAGCTGTATACGAACTGTCATTATATCCAACCTTCCTTACACATGGATTCATTTGCTCCAAAAAATATTATGAATTTGCTTGGAACAGGTGAAGAAAAGGACAATGTGAAAAAATACTATATGAGAGAGGCAGTTCAATCAGCTCCTATAGTCTATATTCCAAGGAAGTTACACACAGTTGGGAACTCCAATGCTTATCAGCAAGTACTCACATCACTCTGTAGATCATAGGCCTTCTTAGCATGGATAACATCGTTCTGGTCCGGCAGACAGATCCACTGATGCAGATAGTGCCGGTAATCAATGTCGCTGACCAACCCTTGGCATTTCTTGGCCAACACAATGCCCAGCATGTCCACGGGGCTACTGAAGTGTGTCTTGGTCTTCTCAAAGGCTTTCTTGTACTCCCTGTCACTCTGGATCTTGGCTACGTGCATCGACCACATCATCTTCGGATCATCCTCTATGTTACGGGCTCCGATGTGGTGGCCGAGCTGCTTGCGATAGCCTTCCTTATACTTGTACTATAAGCAAAAGAAATGTTTGGTGAGTTTCAGTTGAGTCTTCTTTAATCCCTAGCAGGTCCTGTGGCACAAACTCCAGACAACTTAGTTTCTGAAACCACAGAGACTTCTGAGTGAGAAAGTATTCAGCCAATGGCAACTGCAGTGTACAGCTATGAAAGGATTCATATAATATTATCTGCCTGATATGACTTCCGCATTTCCGAAGACTCTCTCTGGCCTTCATCATAACAGCTACTAGTCAGTAACTGACAGTAAAAGAAGTCTGCAAGATATGGTAGCAGTAGGAAAGTGCTAAAGTTCAATAAATATACCTGACATAAAGAATTAAGTAGTGACCTGCAAGCGTAGTCAAATAAACTCCCATTCAATCTATTCAAGAGACAAAAATGGAAAAATGTACGTACATATATATAGAACTGTAAACAGAGACACCAAACACGTATAAAAAATGGATATTAATACCCAATAAAAATAAAATAATCAATTTCATACTGACTTTATGTTTACACAAAACTTGGTTTGGGTTTTCTTTCCTCATGTCCAGCTCCAACATCAGGGATGTGCAGACGGGCAGCACTGAGGGCAGCACAAC
>VWYH01010424.1:519137-554493 GCA_013399365.1 Pampusana beccarii | reverse complement strand
AGGGCTCCAGAGCTGGATGTAGTGGGGGTCTATGTCAAAGGTCTTACAGACGTCCAGATAGATGACAGCACGATAATGAAGCAACTACTATGTATACTTGTGAACAAGAGGGAAGTAATTCTGGAAATTGAGAAAGTGGAGTTACCTAACACTGGAGATTGTTAATTTTTTTTCCTCCCCTTTTTTTTTTTCATAAGTTATGTTAGATATTAATTTCCTGAAAAGTAGATTGTATTAACTTTGGCATATATCAGTATATGGTTGATAGTGCAATAGGGATGTTTCTGGAATAAAAAAGACTGAATTAGAAAGGAAACTGAAGAACTTATCTAAATATGAACTATGTACCCATGATCTTGGACTACTGTGTGACTTATCTATCCAAAATGACTGTTTACGCCAAAAATAGTTTTAACTTATTCCCATACTGAAAAATGTCACTAGAAATTTTGAATGTCTGCTTTAATGGAGTCCAGTTAATGTCAAAACCCCGTTTTTATTGTGTAACTTCGTTGTTGTAATGCTCTGTTCTGCCAAGAAGAGTCTTTTGGAGACTATTTAAGGAATCTAGGAAGTATCTCACTGCTCAAAGAATTTCTTGAAATGCACTGTAATCCTAATCCCTTAAAATAATAAACTTGCACAGACTTTGAAGCAAAGAAGACCTTTCTAAAAGATAAAATGCTTAGTGCACAACTAGCAAATCACATTGATGCTCAAATCAGAATTATTTATAGCTTTAAAGAGGTCTAATATTCCCTTTTAGGATTTTAACAAACTTTTTTGATCTTGTTCCTCCTGTGGTATACCAGAACACGTTTTCTAAGCGTATTTGTACATTCTGTATCTTTGTGTGAATGATGTACTGTGATTTTCCAATCTTACATTGAAATCTTTTGTTATATTGTTTATTTTTTTAATCTGTTTTAAAT
Organism: Pampusana beccarii; assembly: GCA_013399365.1. Taxonomy (NCBI): domain Eukaryota; kingdom Metazoa; phylum Chordata; class Aves; order Columbiformes; family Columbidae; genus Pampusana; species Pampusana beccarii. The sequence continues at coordinate 553,561 of VWYH01010424.1, read as the reverse complement.
TGCACAGAAGTACTATGTAGACATAATTTTATTGGTCTCAAAAAAATCAAGTACTAAAAAGGTTAGAAATGTATGATATGACCTTATCCCCGTGGTTTAAATGCTTCTCCTTTCAAAATCACGTTTGTTACCCATTCTAGGTCTGCATTTAATTCCAGTGTCCCACCCAGACTCTTGGCCGATGCGCTTTCCAAGTCTCAGTTTCTAGTTCTCTTGTCCTTTTCCTGTTTGCCTTGTGTATATCCCAGTTTCTCTTCCACTCTGTCCCCTCAGCAGTTAAAAGATAGAGGCCAGTTCCTTGTTCCAGCTTGGGTGTTTGGACCCAAACCTATAGTTTTAGGAAAAACCCAGCCCAGCCTGAAGTAGAAGCACGTTCGATAGAATGTATTAATAATAGCTGGAAAAACTAGCTGCGTGAAGTATCTGTTGAACACATGCCAAGAGCTCACAACTTTGACAACTTTGGGCAGCTTTTCACAGACAGAAGAGACACTGCTGTGTCAAATATCAAGGTCTTAGTCTAATACACAGATGTGTTACTACATTCTTCTTTTTTTTTTTTAAATGCAGACATATGTGGGGATGGCTGGCTTTTTCTGTTGAAATTAATTTTTAAAAATGTGTAGGCTTTATTACGAGCCTTACTTCATATCCATGTGTGGCAAAGCTAGTTTTGAACACAGAAGGCCAGATTCTATTTTCTAGAATACCTGCAGTTCCACTGATTTACGTGGGATTAGGAAAGGTGTAAATCAGCATAGAATGTAGCCCCCATATTTAAAAGCCCAACTAAAGCTACTGAACCTTCGTTTCTCTGATCTTTTTGTTTTGGTGCTGTTGACTGTCTGCTATGACACTGAAGCTGAAGCATCCCATCTGCGTACCACATTAACCAGCTTTACTCAATTATTAAGCTATCACTTTGCATTGGGCGTGTAATATATTAGATTTTAAAACATTTTTTTCGTGGAGAGAAAAATGGCAAAGAACAAGAAGCAGTAGCTTTCTTAATGCATTAACTGAAAGTTAATGTTGTATATTGTCATTTTACATTGTCTTTTTCTGGTTTTTGTTGGTTTGGGGTTTGTCGGGGTTTTTTCTATCTTCTTTTTTGTCCTGAGATCTATTTATAACTGACTGAAGCGCTTTTGCAGGTGGTGTTTTTTTGCATGCTAATCCTGCAGAGAAACATTGTGTCCAACAAAGTATGCTGGGTCAGCAAAAACAAGAAACTTGTGCTGGAAAGACAATATCCACAGGTATTTAGTGAGTATGGAGATTTGGCAAAATGAATTATTAACTGTCGTTGACAGAAATAAATCTAGTTTTGTCTGTTAGAAAGTTGCGCATTTTCTTCTTTCCCATAGAACAGATACTCTTCCTTTCAAAGTCAGCAAAAGACTCAGCAAAGTAAACATGCATTTAATAAAATATTTCATTAATCTTTTCCATCTGTATTCTGCCTTTCCCTTGAAAACAAGATGATCCTTTTTTTTTCTGTTATTTTCTGTTACTTGTTCAGTCATACACAGATTAAATACACCCCTACACAAGTGAGGTGGTCCTACAAGGGTTATTTGAAGACTTAACACTATTATGTAGTGGTTTCTGGCATTCTGGTTGTTTATTTTAATGTTCAAAATAGACCAGATTAGTGGGGAAAATTAAATTTCTTCGGATGCTTTCTACAGTGTCTGAGTTTGCCAATGTTACGTGCTTTATGTAGAGAACAAACTGAAGGAGGTACAAAAATAAGGCAGAACAGACTACAGCAGGCCAGACTTGAGTGACTCGGGAAGGAAGGGGAACCATAAATGAAGAACAGCCCTGTGAAAGACACTCTTTCCTCCAGAGGACTTCCTAGCATGGCTATATCAGAGACTTGGATGCATCATTGATTTTTTATTGGTGTATCGCTGTCACAGAATGACAGAATGGTTGGGGTTGGAAGGGACCTCTGGAGATCATCTAGTCCAACCCCTGCTAAAGCAGGTTCACCCAGAGCAGGTTTAGATGGAACCTCCTATGTTTCAGTCTGTGCCCATTGCCCCTTATTCTGTCATCAGGCACCACTGAAAGGAATCTGGTCCCATCCTCTTCACATCTACCCTTCAGATATTTATAAGCATTGATAAGATCCCCCCTCAGCCTTCTCCAGGCTGAACAGGCCCAGCTCTCTCAGTCTCTCCTCGTAAGAAAGGTGCTTCAGTCCCTTGATCATCTTTGTAGCCCACCGCTGGGCTCCCACCAGTATTTCCTTGTCATTCTTAAACTGGGGAGCCCAGAACTGGACACAGTACTGCAGATGCGGCCTCACCAGGTCAGAGTAGAGGGGGAGGAGAACCTCCCTTGACCTGCCGGTCACACTCCTCCTAATGCACCCCAGGTACCATTGGCCTTGGCTGCAGGGGCACACTGCTGACTTGTGGTTAACTTGTTGTCCACCAGGACTTCTAGGTCCTTGTCCACAGAGCTGCTTTCCTGCAGGTCAACCCTAAACCTGTATTGGTGTCTGGGGTTATTCCTCCCCACATGCAGGACTCTACACTTGCCCTTGCTGAACTTCATGAGGTTCCTCTCCACCCAACTCTCCAGCCTGTCCATGTCTTGCTGAATGGCAGCACAGCCCTCTGGTGTATCCAGTCCTAGTTTGGTGTATCTAGTATTCTGGTGTCCCATCCTAGACAATTTTAGGGTTATTTAGAAGAGGTGAAAGCTTATGACATCCTGCAAGTTTCTGAGTGATTTGATACTTGCAGCTACTATCATGGTAACCATTAATCTTTTAACAGAGACTTTCAAAGTGAATGGATTGAGTTGCATTTGATTTAACCCTGTGCTTAATTATTTAAGAGTCTACCTGTTGCCCCAACTCCATGCCTATTTGAAAGGCTGAGAATGCAGCAGTTAAAAATTAGCTTCATGTCATTCTTATATTAAATTTAATGTTTTCATTCATTTCCTTTATTCTTAATGAAAATTTTAAAGAAAGTATAAAAATTTTTGCCTTCTAGTGAAGGACCTGTAGGCTGACTTGTAGAAAAAATTATGTATAAAACCAAGGGCCATCCTCAAAAATGCCACTGCAGAGCCTCCCTTAACTGAAAATTCCCCTTTTTAGATGCAGGACTTCATGGGTTTGCATAAGCATGAAGGCTTTTCCTTGGGCCACAACTGACAAGTCAAAATGAGTCCTTTCAATAAGAGACAGAAATAATTCAGAAGATGTGAAATAGATGTGAAATGTCCCTGAAAGATGCATTTAAGTTTCCAAGTGGCCTTCTGGTAGCCAGACCATATTGAAGTCCTTCAGTGTCAGGGTGGTGAAGACATGAATTACTGTAGTGGTCTCTGTGTGCAAAGGAAATTGTTGAAGCTTTTTACCAAGTATAAATGGAAAAAGTAGTTTTGCTCACAGATGATACTTGCACACTCTGAGTGAGGTCAGTTGGACCTCTGGTCTGTGAATTGACTGGTTGGTTTTTCCTGATGATAAAAGCTCTTCCACTAGTTCTTCCAATTAGCTTTCCTGGTCCACAAGCAAAATCTTAATGGTGTCTGAAGGACCATCAGATAGCTCATCTGCATCTAGCCCGTCTCCAGATGTAGGCACTGAGTAAGCTGCATAACTACTACGGCAGCTGTGTTGGATGAGAGGGAACACCAGAGCTGAATAACCTTTGCTTGCCAGAGGCACTGCAGTGAGCATTTCTGCACTAAACTGTCTAATGTAAACTTGGGAGAAAAAATAAAAAATAATTGTATTGAAGGCTGATACCAAACAGAGCTTGCCTGGAAGATGCCTTTATGATAAAATGGTTCTGGTTGGAAAAAGCATTTGTTTAAAAATCCCTTCACAAGTAGTTATATCAATGCTTAGTATTGTGTTAACTGCATAAGAAGAATATTGATCTAAACGTATCTTGTTTCAAAGAGCATTTTGTGGTTGACATTCATGAAAGTCTTGGCTGCTGGGGTGATACTTTCTTGTAGGATGCTGAGAAAATATGTTGAGGCAAGTCACTGTACTTGAGAAGCATAGGCTTCTTTTTAAAGCTAGTGTCATGCATTATTTCTACAAAAATTTTCTCCTAACCTCCAATTAACATCTCTTTTGTGGTGCTTTGGCTGCACTTTTGTAGAGGTGGCAAGTCCACAGCAAAGCTTCCGTCTCACAGCATTCGGTACTGTTGGTTGGAGGGTGGGTGCCTTATCACTTGGAGTGTAAAGCAGCGCAGGTAGGAGTCTGCTGGAGTGCTGGCGTTCCTAAAAAAGATTTGCAAATTGGTGGATGAGATTTCAAAATAAAAAGGGAGAGGTACAAACCAAACATGAGAGAGAATGGAAACTACTTCATGTGGAATATTGTGGCAAGCTGAATAAAAGCTGATTTAGAAAAACTCTTTAATGTCAGTATAAGACAAGCGTAATCTGGAAAAATAACAGCAGACTCTGTCCCCTAAAAGAAAAATATACTTGTTCTGTCATCTACTGTACACAAGTTGTACAATTTGAACTGTGACTAGCATTGAAGTTTAGGGCTAGTTTGGTTAATGATTCCAATGCTTTACATCATTTTGTTGTAGTTCTCAGAAACTCTTAAAAGTGTTTCCTCAAAAGCAGCAACAAGACAATTTCTTACAGGAAACAGAAAATAACCTGAGTATTATTAGTAATCTTAGCAGCTGGAAAGATAAAGGTTTCTATATATTTAGTGATTGTAGACTGGCAGAAACCGAAGTTCTTGGTGAGAAGTAGTAAACACTCCTAGCTTTTGGAGAATAAAAAGGGCTGTGGGGAAACAAAACTTTAGATTTATGTTTCTGCTTTTTCCAGGTTGCACAAAGTCTGTAGGCCTGAACTTATCCCTGTGTATAGAGATCTCTCTTTATATTTGTGCAGGATTTCCGTATGTGCAGTAGTCCAGTCCGCACAGAATATCTAGAAATTCTGGGCTTCTCTACAGACATCGAGGAGAAAGAAAGTTATAGCCGTGCCCAGTTGTTTCATTGAATTGGTGGATCAAGAAGGTGCATAATAGACTTGGGGTTTGATGCTGTAGATGGCAATAAAAGAATCAAAGGTTTATGCCCCTGCGTAGTTACTGCTCTATGAACCTGTTGCAGCTGAAGGAGTTTGGAGAAGCATCAGACCTGCTGTGTATGAACTGTGCAGTTTATATGTGAATGCTCAGTGCATCTAGCGTGTCCTGAAGGCACTGGATTTGCTGCACATCTGCATACCATGCGTATGCACGTATAGCTGTCCAGGAGCTCTGGTCATGAAATACGCTGGCTCTGGAACCTGCAGTGCATGTTGCAAAGTGTGTGACGTCTGAGAAGAACATCCAGGATTAAGATAAACTTACTGGAGTTTCCAGCAGTGATAGTAATTCACAGTTACCTCTTTAAGTCTATAACCATGTATACATGCATTTGTAATACAAGGCTTCACAGTTGTAAGGAATGGAAACTTCCCTATGGAATTACCTTATTGCAATATTTCAGGGTCCCAGCATTTGCATTTACATATTCTGTTCAACTGTGATTCCTCTCTCAAAGTGAATTTTTCTTACGTTACTGCCTTCCCAAATTGCTTTTCTGCTTGGGATCTTTGTAGTTGAATTTTCAGTGGTTGAGATTGTTGGGAATTTTTTTTTTTTCAGGAAATCTATCCCAGTTTTTCAGAACTGGAAGCATCAGTAGTTGAATTTGTTGAGTGTGTCTAAAGAGACTGTTCTATGAAATGGTAATGGTACAATTTACTGTATATTTAATCCTTTTTACTGGAGTCTCTGAGATGTCAGCATATATCTCTGCTGCTCAGTGCAGCTTATATCTTACACATTTTACCTTTTACCTTTTGTTTGTTTTACTTAATTATCCTCGCATTCTCCTTTACTAAAAATATTCACAGCGTTTACTGACACAAGTAGGAACAGGAATGACCTGTGGTATAACCTTGGTAAATTGCATCTTTCAAAAAACATCTGAATAACTTACTACAGTAGTTCTATTGTGCATTAAGGGCACATAAGCAGTGTGTGTGATTGGGCATTGAACAATGGTATGTATTTTCTTAAGTCCTCTTCACTGTTATTACACATATGTATGTTTTATAGCAGTAATTTTTTAAAGATTTCATTAGGTTGTATCTGATAAAACCCAGAAATTCTAAATGTTGCAGAAACTGTGAAAGATAACATGACTCTGGTTTAGAGATAATCATATTCAGAGCAGGTGCTCAGGGAAGTTCTGCATCATGGAGTTTAAATCCTGTCCCTGTTAGTTCTTCCAGATGGATATTGTCAGCCCGCTAGTGCAGCTTTTCCAGGGCAAAAGAGGCTTATAAGTGTATTTGTTCTCAAATGCCATGTAGTTCCTAACCTAGAATGAAACAGCCATTTAAGATTAGATTAAGAGGGCTTTTTTTGCATATCTACATTCAAGCACATTGCTTCAGGGAGTATTTTTGTTTTAACCATGAAACTTTTGCGATTCTAAACTTAATTTAGTGGTCATTTAAATGTATAAATATTTTTAATAAGTTTGTGTGTAATAGTATCCTTTGTAAGCAGTTTTACTTTTTATACATTTAAAAAAAAAAAGAAATACTATATGTTATGTTACATATTTTTTTATGTTATTCTTACAGATAAACACAAGTCCCCTTCAGATATAATACGAAGTTTTCGGAAGAAAAGTCAGTTCAGGACCATAGCTCCAAAAATGGTACCAAAAATTTTAACTTCTGGAGTGGTTTCTTGTCTTCAGTCTTCTTTGCCTGAGCGAAATACACCAATTTCAGCTGCAGGTTCTAAACCGCTGGTGGTACCAACTCAAAACTACGCTGTCATGCAGGTGGCTGGTCACGAGGGGACTCTTTCTTTGTTGGCTTTGCCATATGTTTCCCCTGCCCTAACACAGCAGGTCCAGCAGTCAAACGTGGCCCCTTCTGAAAACCTAAAGCTGCCTATCCCTAGGTACCAACCTCTAAGAAATAAATTGCTGCGTGGCAAAAAACCAGCACAAGTCTCTGTTTTGGGTGCATATAACAAGAATCCTGTCAAAGCACCAATCCCATCACAGGCTTCCCCTGTGACTACCTTAACTGAAGGCTGTCCTGAAGCTCATTCTAGTTCAGATATAACAGAGCAAGTGATGCAAACGGGCTGTGACTCAGCTGAAATTGCAGTTGCCACATTGGTAAATAGAAGCAATTGTGTGGAATCTGGATCTCCTTTAGTGAACAAATCTGAAATTGCTAACGGCAATGTTTCTGGACCATCTGTAGTTAAAGACTCTTTATCCAAGCCGGCAAGTACAATTAATCCCATGAAACTAAGTCTATGCTCTGTGAAGACAGCATCTGAAGCCACAAGAGAGTCATTCATAAAGTCTGAGAAGCTAATAGAAAAGCCCACAAATTCTGCAAATTCTGTTGCTGTCCTGTCACCAGCAGTTTTTGGCAGTACAATACAAATGACTTCATCAGCACCGAAAGGAAAACTTCCTATTTTGCCTTACTCAAGGATGAAAAATTCAGTGTTCTGTAAATCTAAGCAGAATACTAATGCTACGGGTGTATCTGGTCCTTCACTAAAATCTGAATGTGAAAAGGTACGAGCTTTGGCGAAAACCTTGCATGTTGCTACTAAAGCATCTGATAAGCGATTAGCCATCCCCAGACAAACCATTCAAGAAAACACCTTCTCTCCATCCAATAAAGTGGATGTCGACAGTCTTAAAAAATTGAACGGTGCAGCCTCTAAAAGAAGAGCCAGGAAAAGAAGAGCCCCAGATGATTTATTGGCTTTTCAGACCAAGCGAAGGAAATGCGTCATTAATAAGTTTAGAGAAGGAAGAGAGAGGGTGAAAGTTGATCTTCAGCCACCTGGAGACAAAAAAGCAGAGGCTGTGAAAAAGTACCGTAGTATTAGACCAAAACCAGTGGTAGTTGTGCAGGCTTTTGCACCACTGAGTGCTGCAGCAATAGTTGAGACACCGTCTCCTGACCATTTACACACAGATAGGTTTTCAAATAGTGCACTTCCCAACAAATACTTAAATTACAAGCAAAGTGATGCTACATCAGCTAAATCAAATGATTTAAGTAGAAGTGCATGTTCAACTGTACTTAGACCATTGCATAAATGTCATGTTTGTAACCACGTTTTCCAGTTTAAGCACCATCTTCGGGACCATATGAACACGCACACAAACAAACGACCTTACAGCTGTCGGATTTGCCGGAAAGCCTATATACATTCTGGCAGCCTGAGCACACATATGAAACTTCATCACAATGAAGGCAAACCCAAAAAGCTTGTGTGCTGTGAATTCTGTGCTAAGATTTTTGGCCATGCAAAAGTGTACTTTGGCCACCTTCGGGAAGTGCACAGGGTTGTTATCAGCACAGAGCCCTCTCCGAGTGACCAGCAGCTGCAAAGGGCTTCAAAGAAGCGAGACACGAGTATAAAAGGGGCAGAAGAAGCAACAGAGAGGTGAGTGTTTTCACTAATTAAATGCTGATGAAAACAGGACGTCACATTGTCAGTTCATAAACATCACCGTTATGAAAATTGTTGCTTTCCTCCTTCCCCCCGAGTGAGATTCCTAATGGTTTAAATATTTTCTTACAGAATCCAGTCAATCCGTTAGACCATCTGGTATCTTTTAACTGATTTATCGAATATAAATTATTACTGACACTCGAATATCCAAAGTAATTTTGCATCCATTCTAGTAATACCCAGTATACTGCCAGCAGAGCTATTTTGATCAGTTGGTTTCTCACAGCTAACACTTTTTCTGTTCTCTGCACTGTCTTCTGTGTTCTACCCGTTTTGGGTTTTCCCCAGAAGAGAAGAGAACCAACTGCAATAAGTGCAAAGCAATTCATATTTCAGTATTAGCTTGTAGTTTATTTGCCCTATTAAATATAATTATCCCATTTCCTTCTCTGGAGTGCTGTGAACTAATCCATCTTGTGTGTTGATTGCTGCTGCTCTTACGATCACTTAGCTAAGGAGAAAAGTTAACATTTAGCTTATTAAGATGGATAGAACATTCTTTTATCTCTGCATTACAATTTTGAGGTGAAATTTCTTGACACAGTATAATTGTTGGCTTTTTCGTTTGTTCCACTGTGCATTTACTTCTTTTTAAGCACTTTTTAATAAGCTCAGGGCTTTAACCTGGTGCATTGCTATGACACTACAGATCAATTGTACGCATTTTGCTTTGCACAGCTCCACTCTCTGGGGCATCAGTTAGAGTTTTTCAAGGTATTGAACCTAAGAAACACCAGTGCCTTTCTTTCAGCTGTACCAGCCTTCATACAATGAATCATTTAGTTTAGCTGCTTTTTTATCACCGTATGTCTAACATGTATAAATACACAGTATTACATGATGCTTTTCGTAGACATTGCGAGAAGGTTTCTGTGATCTTCTTTAGATTGGCTCAACTTGAACTAGGGCCTTTCTAGTTCTGTTTGTCTCCCTCCGCGTCCTTTATTCTGCAGAGCCACCATAAATCAGTGAGAGGGGCTGTCCAAGTGTAAAATATGTATTTAAACTTTTTTAAACTGTGTTACAAACTTTTAGGAAAAAAAAGGAACTTTGATGTTTCATTGTTTCCATGTTGGAGTGGGAGGTGGAACATGTGGTTTTGCCTTAAACTGACCTCAGATCACCCCGTGTAAACAAGTTCGTTTCTACACTACATGTAATATTCATTTTCACTTTTCTAGCACAGGGCCAGAAGTATTTGGGTTGCCCTCATGAAGTCAGGAGCTTAAAAAAAGTCATTAACCTTTTATTGAAAGGTTGCTATTGTTAAAAGATTATTTCTACCAAAGCTAATTTTGGAGATAATTCTTAAACTCAGCAGTGCTGAATACCGTTTGGTTTTAGTTGTTTCCTAACCAGCCTTATTAGTTTTTTTTCTGTTCCTAATGAATTAGATATTGTAGCAACAGTGCCTGTTTTTAATTAAAAGAATGTTTCGTGAATGTCATGAAACATAACTTCTTCTTGGAAGTTATAAGGACAGAAACTGCCATCTCTGTGCATGGCTGAGACTGAAATAGTTCGTATTTCCTTTTTTTTAACAGGGGAAATAAGTGTAATTTTGAGGACCTATTCCATAACCCAGGAGAAGTGAAATTACAGATCAAATGTAGTCGATGCCAGTTTATTGTACACTCTTTTGGTGAAATGAAGTTTCACTTACTATGCTCTCATGGAGAAGAGATCCAGGGAAGAGTAAAGGAAGGAGTTTTGCACGGAAATAGAGGAGCTAAGGGGGAGCTGATCAAGCATGCAACTCACTTCTGGAAACAGCGCAACGAGAGAAGACGTTTAGCAAAAAGCAGTGCCCGTGAGGAAGAGGTTTACGCTTCTCCAAAACTGAAAAGACAGATGCACTTTCACCAGCACAGTAGTGCTGATATGTTATCTAAAAGTGAACTGACTCAATCAGGGAGTGGTGAAGCAGCCAAGGAGGTGCAAAATGTAGGTTTTGATACACCAAGCAAAAAAATAGAAGTTTGGTCTAAAGTGGGCTATAACTGCGTTTTATGCAAACAGTTATTTGGAAGAAAAGAGGATCTTTGTAATCATTGGCAGAGTCGTCATAACTGTGAAGACCCTTCCACTTTATGGATGATTTTTAGTTTGTTATCAAAACAAGGAGTTATTGAACTTTCTGATAACGGTGAATGTTGAAGCTCAATTCTACAGCGCTATGAAGAACATCAACTACCTTACCAAATTGTTTATGGGTTTTTTTGCTGTGTTGCTAAACTAACTCAAGAGATCTATCACTTCAGAGGTTTGCTTGGTGGGCTTGTTGTTGGTTGATTGGTTGGTTGGCTTTTTTGGTTTGTTTGTTTTAAAGTTATGCTAACATTTATTTTGTTAAACAGAAAATGTATTTCTCCAGTATCATTCCAGATGGGTACATGCAAGCCAATTATGAAATACTGTGCTTAAAATTCATGCTTAAGGAACTAAGCAGCAGCAAATGCTCAATGCTGATGGTTAACATCAAGGAAAAAATTCCCAAGTTAAATTATGCTATATACACAGAAATAAATCAGTTTATATGAAATAGTCTCAATCTTGAATGAAATGACAAACCAGACTGAAAGCGTAGTTTCAGTCCCAACTGTGCTTCCGGATCTTATGATAAATATGTATTTCCGTGCAGTTCTCTGGATCATCTGAATGTACATACATGCAGCCAGCATTCAGGAGCTTTATAACCTATAATCAAAGAGCTTTTAATTCTTGTTTTCTTGATTTTAGTGTCTTCAACCATGTTCATTGCTTGCAGGTTTGTTATTGGCAGGGGTTTTAGGTCTTATATTCTATCATGGTAACGGCAAGGATCTTTGTATTTTTAAAGAGAAAAATCTACATGTATTTTTTTGCCTGTAGCTGTTTGGCTTGAAGATGAGTTAGTTGCTACCCATGAAGATGGAACCCTCAAAGCTTGACTGCTTTATGAAAAAAAAAAATCAGGTTTGTTTTAAATAGTAATCTGAGTTGGTGACTCCTGGGAAGTGTGACATTCTGCAATGGACCGCACGTTTCACAGTGAACTTCGAGCGTATTTCATGTACCTCCTGCGACAGCAGTCAGTCCTAAAATGTCCTGGGTGGCTTCTCCCTGTTTTGCAAGAATTGTGGTGATGAGAACATGGGAAGAGACCTAAAAATGTTGGCTTTTCTGAGTGGGATTCCAGAAGATGTTGCAATATTTTGTGAGTTTGGATTATTTTTAAACAGTAAAGACAGTTTTGATGAGCTAATAGTTTTGAATGTAATTTCTTGTTGTATGGTGCTTTGCCCTGGAGTTGAACTATAAGACTGGATCCAAAAAAGGTAAAAGGAAAATGCTCATAGAACTGCACAGGTGCCTGGTAAGGTGGAAGTATCCCTGTAGATTTTCAAAGCTTCCTTCCTGCTATCTGTTACTATAAATACGTATTTGTGGTTGTTTCTTTGCTTTCGTGTATTACTTTTGTGTGTGGAACTACTTAAGGAATACTGCTTGTTCTTACTGTTGGGTATGGCACACGCATCTTTTAATGCCTACAATATAGTCATATTTATTTTCATTGGGCAGATGGAAGAGAATGGCGTAATTTGGAAAGGAATAGCTAATTTTAAAGTCGGTGTTCCAGATCAAACTGAAACTATATTTAACTTCCTAGACTGTGTTTGCATTTAGAAGCATTTTTCACCCCCATCTTAATCCTTTAACTTTCAAAATCAAACAGCTTTGCGTTTCCTCTGAAGCAGAAATATGAGAACAATCCCTCCTTCACATAGTTATAATATATCAAAGGGAGTTCATTCCCAGCATAAAGCATGCATTTTAAGAGGTGGGGAAAAAAAATCGTTGAAAAGGTTTGATCATGTTCATTGTTTAGAACGGACGTTAAATCACCTTCCTTGCAGTATCACCCATTCCTGGGCATAGTTTAACATGAGCTGAAATGAATGCAGCTCAGACACGGAGTCCCTCCTGTTCAGGAACAGCACCAATGGTGGCAGAGTTGTCCTTCAGAAATATTTTCAAGAAGTATTTGTTAAAAATGGTGGTGCACCAGAGCCAGTGATGCAGATGAGGTTTTTGGTGGTGGTTTTCTGGCAAGAAGAGTCAGCTTTCGGTTTGTGTGACAGCGGGGGAGTTGCCATGATGGTGGGAGGAGGGAGGTTTGGGACAAGGGAGGGGGTTGCATTTTTTTTAAATGGAAATTTTCCTGTACAGTCTTTTCTTCATATTTTTGTGCTTCTCTCCTTTTCTTTAGTCCAGGCAAAATGGATAAAGGAGTCTCAACTTTCAGCAGTTTCAAGTCTGAAAACATATTTTAAAGTATGGTTTTAAGCCATTTCTTGGTGTTCTTGTAAATGTTTAAAATTAGAAGCCTTTTTTTTTTTTTTCTGAGCCTGAAAGCATTCTTATGTTTCAGGCTATTGCGATTATGGTAGATTATGAAAGGTTGGGATTTTTGAAAATAGCTTTGCATTAAATACAGATGTGTCCTTTGTTTAAAATGTGTTTGTTTGGCATTTTTGTTCATTTTGATAACATTTGGAGGTATGAAGTGAGCCTTATTCACAGCAACATTAAATAATGCGTGTTTGCTGTTCAGTAGAAGGGTTGTTACGAATACAGTTTGCTGTTTACCTTGAAGCTGGACAAGTTAACATCTGGTTTTGCCCATAAATTATATTTTCAAATTGTTAAAACGAATGTTATTGTTTTTGTAGCTGTAGTTTTGTTCCCCTCTGATTTTTCATTAAATCTCTGTTTCAGCTTCACTGTTCAACTTTAAAGCTGTTCCTCACATGGAAAGTTGTTCCTTCATCATCACACCATAAATAATCAAAGCTGGACGAGTTCCATCGCTTCTCTGGCTTGCAGAGCATTGCCCTGCTCCAGCTGCAGAGCTACAGTTTCCTATGGCTAACTTGACATAGCTGCTGGCAATAAATGTTTTACTTCATTTCTTTATTAGAATTTAGATCTCTGCTGTTTAGCTCCGTCAGAGTTTCTGTCATACCTCATTAGGTACTTATTTTATCTACTATTCACTGAGCTCTTTAGAGAAAGTGTCATAAGAAGGATGAACAGGTATTTAGGAGAGCAGATTTCAACCCTAACTTTGTGCAGATGATGCTGACGTTTGAGAATCACCAGCTTATCTAGGCTCAGCCATGTAGTATATTATATTTCTACAACACATCCACCTACATGCGCATCTATTTTGGAAAGAAATGTATACTTCAGATTCAGCTGTCAGTTATTATTATCAAACCTGTACAATGTAGGTTGGTGATTATTATGCATAAAGATTAAAATGCTATTAACCATAGTAGGTTTACTTGTCAAATTCCTCATAGCTCTGAAAAAGGAAAATCTCTGCGTGCTTAGTGTGACACGGAAAAAGTTGAGTCTCATGAAGAAAATTCTGATGGCTTAAAAAGGTTGTCCTCATTTCAGTGTGTGCTTTTATAGCTGATCTGTCACACTAGGATTTTCTCCACATTTTGTTAAATTGCCGTAAATTATCTTGGGTAGGAATACTGAAGAAGACCTGAGCCTGCAAGCAAGTTTCAGGAAAAAATGTGTTTACTTGCTTTCTCTGTGCAGGCAGACGTGTCTGTGGGATCACATTAGCCTTGGTGGCCTTACATAGCCATGCACAATTGGGGCAACATGCAAGGTTTGGCTTTAGTGTATGACTTCATGTGGCTGACCATTCTGGGTTCCAAAGTAGAAACTGCAAATTTGAGTGTAAAAAGAAGTTGCTTTTCAGACTTGAGTGAATTTCCAGTACCTTATTGAAAAACCTTCATGAAATCCTAAGAAATAACAATAGCGTACTTCTCTACTGGTGCTTTGTTTAATGATTTTATTGATGTAGTAGTACTGGGACTGTTCTAAAATATGATCGGTCTGGTGCTGTCGAGTACAAAGGAAGCTTTCTCTCTTCCACTTTTTTTCACGTGTTATTGACTTCTCCAGGTAAGCATTAGAAATGGTGGGATGAATTGTGATTTCTGGTGCTGACAAATCTCAGAAACATTATTCCGAAGTTGTTTTGCAGGAATTTTCAATTTAATCTAGAATAACAGATTAAATCAGTGAAATGAATTGAAAGAGACGCATGAGCAAACTGTCACGTATGTGGACTCCTCTGCACAATTACTCTGCTGTAGATGAAACTTATCAATAAAAGATCTTCTACTGGTAAGTACAAACAGTTTGTTCTGTCCAGAGTTATTTAGAATGGCGAAGGGATGTAAGAATTAAAAAAATGTCCATACCTTCTCTTTGACTTGAATTTTGTTAAATATTTCTACTGTTGTGCCACTCCAGGTCATGGTCCAAGGCACATAGATACTTGGACACTCTCTTGGGGATGTACAGCATAATTCAGTGGGGGAAAGGGAAAGAAATACATGAAGGAAGTAGTGATGATGGAGGTTGGTGCAATGTACTGAATATAAGGTCTGTATATGTGCAGGTGTCCTGTAGCCTTAGCCTGAACTTCTCTCTTTACCTGTTCCATGGTTCCAGAGGCTGCTCCCATTTGAGGTCCGTCAGTCTGGAGCATCCTTGGCTTCTGTGGGCATGAGCTCTTCCAAATGGCACAACTGGCCTTGTGAATGGCCTTCTTGTGGTGTCACAGTTGAACACTTGTAGATAGGTGAGCCACGTGCTGGCTGCTGAGACCAGCTGCTGCCAGACTGGAAATGTGGTCTTTCAGACTTGGAAGGAAAGCATCTTTTAGCTTTAGTCCGTAAAAGTGAATTAAAATGCTGCATCAGTCTTAGCAAAATAGGAAAATGGCTCACTCCATTTCCTGCAGATACAACACTGGTAAGTAGTAGGAAAAAAAGTGAAAGTTTGCTATAAGAAAAAGAAGCTGCTAAATGTGATTTGAGGTCTTCATGTACTGTTGGAAAAGACTAGAACGTCCCATCACCAGGTTAGAATCATAGGTTATAATCAGGGAAGTTCCATAGAAGTGTCTCATGCAGATCTGATGGTGTAAAGCAGCAATTCAGAGGCACTGTGACTGAGATTTTTTTTCTTTTCTCCTCTTTTCCCTTCTCTTTTGCTTTTTTACTTTTGCTTTTTCCATTTTCCTAGCCACGCTATGTTTTCAGCATCCTCTGTGAGCTGTTCTGGCTGAAGGCAATTTATAAATGTCTCATTCAGGAAAGTCAGCTTTGTGTCTGGCATCTTTGCTACTAGCCAAAAGCCTGGCATTGAGTAGTTGTGAATGCTGTTTCACAGAATGTTTTGAAAAAAAGTGCTTGCAGGGGACCCCGGAGGTCAGCCAGGCCAGCCCAAAGCAGGGCTTAACACCAGCCTGGGAGCAGGGCAAAGCTTGGCTTTGTGGAAACCAATTCTGTTGCCCATCTCCAGTGATGGAGTCGCAGACATAAACAGGGCTTCACTATGGTCACTGATACTTAAAACACTGTCATGAACAATTTTGTGACATTTGTAAAGAAAGCACAAAACTTGAGACAAAAAAATCCCCCCCGAACCAAATGAAGTTGTGGTTTCAGCTTGTGATCCTTCAGTAGCGAGAACTTCTTTTGGCACCAAAGCCTGTCATTCTTCTTCTTGTAGACCATGGCTGAACCTCTTGCCTACCTGCTTTTGCTCCTTCGGCTACTCTGCTTTTTCTGGGACTTCAATCTCTGTGCCTTTCATATGCAATGAATACACTACTTTTTTTTCTACAGCTGATTTAGGACAAAAATAAAGCATTTTATTTGCTGTATGCTGAGTAATTTTGTGCAGCTTCAGATTTAATCTGACTTTTGAGCATACACCCGATCAAGGAGATCAATATACCTTCCTAGTGCTAGAAGCTATAAATGACATGGTGAGGGAGGAAAGCAGTAAATATCCCTGTGACCATATCTTTGAAGCAATGCAGTTGCTTTCCACTGGAAGTTTAATTTCTTCATGTTTTTAGTTAAAAGCTTTTATTAATTTTAGCTGAAGTAAATACACTGCTATACTTCGCTATTCAAATAAATCCTTTTTCAGCCCTGAGTCCTTGGAGTTTGAATCCTGTCCAGCCATTTTCTGCTATCTGCCAATTCCTTGCTAAGTGCGAACCTGACACTCTTGCCAATAAATCCACCTTCATGCCATTTGAAGTCATCTCCCATCTTTTCTCTGGAGCTAATCAAAGTTTGCAAGAAGGCGTTTTTTAAAGGGAACTGGCTCTAAATTTGGGCCATTTAAATTACGCAAGTTAATTAAAAGCGATTGCAGTGAACTATAAAACAGAGAAGAGGTACGAATTGTTTGGAATCTCACTTGTTTTCATTCTCTTTTGTGAATAATTGGAGAGCAAATTTTCCAGGGAAGAATTTGTTTCTTTTTCATGCTGCTTTATGAGCTGCTCTCCTAATCCACTTTTTAGCCTCCGCCGAGTACAGCACAGCCGTGCTTCCTAAGTCGATTGTATCCTGTTAAACTCAAAGCACCATTTTATTTTTACCTTGTGAGACAGCTGGGCTGATAAATGGATGGGACACCGGCCCTCCAGGAGACAGCCGCCATGTCCACACAGATTAATAGTCTCATGTCTTTCGAGAGCAGCATTTCCAGTGTCTTTACACATGCACATACGATCACACACAGGATTACAAAGGGACTAAGTCTGTGGAACATCTTTAACTTGTTTGTTAGTGTCACACTGTACACAGTGTATTCCAGTTATTTTTCTTTTATTACAATGCAGTAGCAGTGTCGTTATATTGCTAATGTATCTGTGGCTGCTCTGAATCCCAACATACGCAGCGGCCACCTGAGTTCTTTGAGGAAATTGGATTAATTGTTAAATTGCTGGAATTTCTTTTAAAAAACGTGCTACTCTTGCTGGTTAACACCACATGTAGGGTTTCAGCTCTGTTTCTGAGAGTGATTTATTGGTCCAGCAGAAAAGTCTCGTGCTAAACCTTTCCACTGGGATTTGCTTACATTAGGCAGCAATGCAGGTGGCAGTCTATTTCAACACGGAATGGATTTTTGCCCCTTTCTTGCTGATAAATGAAGTGCTTATGTAAGGTGAGAGATTGAGGAAAAAATGGAAAGCCTGAAGCCCTTAGAGGATCCATGTGAAACTCCGCGGTTGGCAGAGAACACGGGGTAAATCTGCTGCAGTTTCGGTACCTGCGGGAGCCCAAACGGTGCCGCGGCCGCTGGTCCCGGGGACGCTGCTCAGCAAAACCTCCTTGGAGCAGCCAGGACTTGCGATTGGAAACATTCAGCATCGCGGGCAGCACGAGAGGGTGTTTTGACACCACACTCGTTTCAGCCATCACTCAATAGTAAATCATCCCCGTATCTTCATGCTAGGCATCCTTTATTCTTTGGGCTTTTGTCTTGTGTTTTCATTGTGTGCATAATAGGTAGGATCTGGGTTTGAATTAGCACTCAACAAATTGTCTGAAGCTTTACCGTATGTGAGACCACTCCCTTTGGCTACCCCTAAGGTATATTGTCTTTCTCCCGAATGATTTGTTTGGTGTCATTAAATGACAAACATTTGGTTGTTCTCGCTGTCAAATATTATATGTAAATCTCCTACCAGTGTCAGATTCTTAAATAATTGTAGTTCTTGATTAAATTAGCCCTTTTAAAAAGGATCCAGGTTCACTAATAGCGTTTCCTGCAATGCGCATCTCTGGAGAAAACTGAGATCTGACTTTTATAGTCAGAACCAATTAGGCTCATCCTTTCCCACCCCCCTTCTCTGCAGCGTTGAGATGAATCGCATTTTTCAGGCACAGTTCAAGCAGGCTGCCAGGTCTCCGGGGCTCTCTGCCTCCTGGGCTCCGCATTCCCACTGTCAGCTGTGAAAAATAATTCCGCTTTTGCAGTGGTGTCCAAGGGAAGTAAGATGATAAATCCACAAGTTAGATTTAAGAGGGGGAAAGTGCATTATTGTTTACTCAGCATTGAATAAAGTTTTGTTCTAGGAGATATGGCTGCTGTGAGACATGGGAAAGCCTTCTCAGGTTTAAAGCTTTCTAGCTCGTGAAGTAGTTAGAATTCATTTGCACTTAAATGAAAATCTAGAGGTTTGCTCTTATTCACAATCTTTTTGGAGTCCCTAAAATGTGACAGTGGTTTTGAAAAACACCAGGCTGGAAAAAAAAAAAAAGTGAATGGTAAACACAGTATAATGAAGACTCATTGAAAAAATCGAACAAAAATCCCCAACATGTACAGGCTGAGTGTGAATAACTTCTTTCAGATAAAATTCATGATAGAGTAGACTTGTTCACTGCTCTGGTGAAAACAATATTGTAAGAGCTCCTTTCAAACCAGAAGAAAATTACAGATCTTTTAGCTTTGGAGGACTGAGAAGTTCTCCCTGCAGTAAGAGAGAGGTGCAGATGCGAAGTTTGTCCCTTGGAATAGTTGCTCAGTTCTCTGTGCAGCATTTGTTTTCAGTATTCTCTGCTGTAATGCCATAGTAGTGCTTTGCTGTGGAAAACAGATGCTAGAACTTTAATCACTGCTAAGCCTGCAAAGCAGCTGAATCTTCAGTTTACAGTGACAGGAGTCTCCAGTTAAGAATAAATAAATAGGAGCCATTATAATGAAGCCTTAAGTCTCTTTCCACTCACCTTTTCACCTTTCAAGTTTCCTACCCCTCATTATAGCAGTGCTAGATTTAATAGACATCAGTATCAATTCAGCACAGCCATCGAGCATCCTTGCTCTGTACGGGCAAGCCCTGTCACTCTGCTAATAAACCTTTAAATGTATCCAAATCCTTCTCAAGCCTTTCAGACAACACAGCAAACAGCACTTTGCTCGCTATAAAATTGAAGTGATTAGTTTATTTCTAAACGCCAAGCTTCTGTGAAATAAAGCAGCATGGTAAATGCAGCCACCTTCCTTCTTTTAATAGCTGGCAGTACTAATAGCCAGAACTGTAACTGGGTGGGAAAATTTTGAGCTGCTTCATATTTCAACCGATGGAATATTATTATACATTGGAAACATTTTCATAGACCCCAGGAGGCTAATGTGTCTCAGGAGCGCCATTCCTTCAGGGGGGGCCAAGGTCGCTGTGCACCGCGGCTCACCTGTGCCCAGGCCTGTCGAGTCCTGCGCCTCGCGGTCCCCTGTCCCAGGCCGCGGGGCCGCTCCAGCAGGGAACCTCTGTCGAGAGAGGTTCTCCTCCCCCTCTGCTCTGCCCTGGTGAGGCCACATCTGGGGTACTGTGTCCAGTGCTGGGCTCCCCAGTTTAAGAAGGACAAGGAACTGCTGGAGGGAGCCCAGCAAAGAGCTACAAAGATGATGAGGGGCCTAGAGCATCTTTCTTATGAGGAAAGGCTGAGAGAGCTGGGGCTGTTCAGCCTGGAGAAAAGAAGGCTGAGACAGGATCTTATCAATGCTTATAAATACTTCAAGGGTGGGTGTCAAGAGGATGGGACCAGACTCTTTTCAGGGGTGGCCAACAATAGAATGAGGGGCAATGGTCACAGACTGAAGCACGGGAGGTTCCATCTGAATATAAGGGTGCCAGAGCACTGGAACACGCTGCCCAGAGAGGTTGTGGAGTCTCCTCTGTAGACGTTCAGGACCCGCCTGGACACATTGCTGTGTGATCTCTGGTGAACCTGCTTTAGCAGGTGGGTTGGACTAGATGATCTCCAGAGGTCCCTTCCAACCCCACTTACCCTGTGATTCTGTAGGAGGAGCTGCCTGCGGAAGGTGCGCTCCCCCACCCGCCACAGCTCCCCAGCGAGCCATGAGAGCAGGTCCTGCACAGACTTAGGTTTTAGGCACTTTGAGTATTTCTGTGGCGGTTAATGGTATTTTCATTGCAAGCTTCTGCAGGACTGACACCTGTGATGTGACATGTGACACCCAGCTCCTGGCACGTGGTGGCTGCCCGTCAGCAAACAGCCATGGCACTGGGTGAGTGTACGCGGGCATACAATGAAAAGGGAGAATTGATTTGAATTACAGAGCAGCGTATCTTATCTTTTCTAATTAATTAATGAGAACATTGCACATGTAACAAGAAAAATCTTGTTCCTTGTGCTGATTACAGTGATCTGAACAAGTCAAGAAATTCCAGTACAAGAACCTTACTTGGACTTCAGCGAATGTCCTCGCTAGTAGGTTATTATCCTGTGAGCATTAGTAGTCATGGGATGAAGAACGAAGTTCTGTCAAGAAGACTAAACTGAGACAGAGGAAAACCAAGGAGTAGTTTCAGATACTTAGTTACAAATAAAGAAGTTAATTGCTGTGGGCGATTACAATACAAGTTGGAATAAATTGGTCTGAACTCACCACATTGCAGTTTGCAGAAGGTACTGAACCAGGGCAATAAAAGCTGGAGAGGAGTTGAAAAGTTCGAAAGTGTTTTCACAGTTGGATATTTGGTAAGAATGAAGGCAAATAAAAATAACCGAAAAGTACATAATTTTTTTTATATCTGCCGAAGTCACTGCAAGGGATTAAGAGGAATGAGTATTTGGTTCCTCATCCTGGATTAAACTCACTGGAGAGATTTTTCTCCCTCTGTTTGCTCTTTTGCACATGATCACATCCCCTGTGTAGACTCTGCACAGGTACACGAGATGCAGACTTAAGATGCTCAGGCCGACTGCTTCAGGGGGTTTGGCTGCTCAGGTGGAAAGCGGAAAAAAATCCTTTGTTGTCATTTTCTTTAGTGTAGCCTGTAAAATGCTCACATAGTATCTGCAAAGAATAGCTGTACCTAATGCTAAGTAGAAAATCCTGATTGAAGAATGACTAGCCATGGATGGCCAAAGAGTTATGACTTTCTTGGGGACTTCGAAAGTACATTGTTTGCTTCAGGTTTTTCTCCCTCACAGAGTTTTCCTACCTGTAGCACTAGTTATTAACTGATGTTTTATATAGTAGATGGTCTGGGAAAAGTAATTAAGACAAACAGGTCTGGAAGTATTTTCAGGGATTTCAAATAGAGAAAGATTTAAATATACTTGGAGAAATAGCCTTGAAAATGTAGTAGCAGCTTGGTTTTCAGGTGTGCTGTGGCAAAGAGTATTTTTTGTTGTCCTTCTAGCTCTGTCCCTCTCCTGTCTGCAGGCAACAGTCCTTCCCAGCAAAATTTCTTTTACTCATTCAGTGTGTAAGAAGCTTTAAAAAAATATTAGAAATGAACAAACAAAAACCCGTGTGGTTTTTTAGCAGGTAGTAAAGCTGACTGTCACAGCTGACTGAAGTGCACGCCTGGACATGTAATGGGATCCCTTTTGCTTTGGGGAGAGGGGCTGCCTGGGGAAGGGGAGAGGTACCAGAACACAGACCCTACCACTATCACTTCAGCATTTCCCAGCGCTGCTGAGCCGCAGCCTTCCCAGGGACGCTGTTACCACCACCGGAGCTGTTTGCAGGCTCCATCAGTGTCTGAATAGGAGAAACGTGACTTGTTGCTGGGAACAGAATACTTTTTAATCCCATAAAAAATGCTTTGCCAGTGAAAACTGATACAGGCTTCATGTTAAAATAATCAATGCAAAGTTCAGTTTGCTGCACCTTGGTATTTCAGCACTCAAAGCTCTTTGGTTAATGAGCGGGAGCAGGGAGCACACAGCCCTCTCCTTTGTCCCTGAGCCCTGAGGCGCTGGTGGCAAAGGGGGAAAGGATTTTGGAGACGGTGGCAGGTTGGGAAGAGCAGCCCATCGCTTTCGCTGCCCAGCTTTGAGGATGGCTTACAGACCCAGCTGAGCTTCGGAAACAGTGCAAGGGCCACGTGGTTTTGTTGTCTCTAGTTCTCCGCATTAGGTGTGAGTGCCCTGATCTGCAGCTTGGGGAGAGACCTGTTCCCTGTGAGCGGCCCCAGAGTTCAGGTGCTGCCGGGCGGGAGGGTCACGGCTGTTACAGCGCCTGGTAGGAGAAAGCCTGAGTGATCATGGGTGAGTCTCAGCACAATAGGAATACACTTCCCAGGTCATAAAGTTTGGTCTCCTTTCTCACTGCCTCATTGCTCTGGTAGCGCATAATCATCTTGTGAGCCAATAGTCCCCCTCTTTTGCCGTCAAAGCCCAATAACAAGTCCCCATGCTCTTAGGTGCGTCCAGGTGCGTGATATGGAGTTGATGCAATCAAATTTAATCCATTTCTAATATTCCAACCACAAAGTCGTCTGAGTCTCATACATAATGTTCCAGTATTTCCTGCCATCCTTACAATATCAACTAACTGCCAGAAACACAGATTTCCTTATGATTCTCCTACTTAGTTAATAAACAATGCTAAATAAACTATATTATTAACAATTTAATGTAATAATTAAATAATATTAAATTAAATACATATTTTTAAATAACTTGAAATGCTGAGCCTTCGAAAAAGGTGGCACCCATCT
This sequence comes from Pampusana beccarii, assembly GCA_013399365.1. Lineage (NCBI taxonomy): Eukaryota > Metazoa > Chordata > Aves > Columbiformes > Columbidae > Pampusana > Pampusana beccarii. The sequence continues at coordinate 530,627 of VWYH01010424.1, read as the reverse complement.
TTACCTGATGGCTGCCACCTCAGCACAGCCCACGCTTGTCTTCCTCTTGGCCAGCTTCTGCCCATGCAAAAGTACTTTGTTCAATGACAGGTTCCTGTATGGTGCCTCTTAACTGAGGTGCAGGCAGCTTACACCCAACACACCCCGCTGTGCAGAAGGTCACTTATCTTACAGAGGAACTGGGTTGAGGGTAGACAACTTTGGGGAATATATGTAGACCTTTGTAGACATCTTTCATAGTCTTTTGACTTCTTACAGGTTTTCAAATCATAGTTCTATATTGAGGATAGACTAAAATGGCTACAATTGTTGACATTGCTTGGTTTTTCCCTCTTTATGATGTATTTTTAGCTCACATATTGATGGTCTTGGTTTGATAGATATTTTGCAGCAGAGACAGGCTGGTCATTCCCAGTTTCTGTGCAATGAAATTTTTTTCAGGTAGGATACTGGCACTTCCAGTTTTATGTTCACATTCCCATTTAATTTCCGTTGCAGGGTCCCACTTGGTTTGTTGATATCCCTACACCTTCTTACCTGTAAGAATTAACTTTGCTTTGCTGATCAGTTTTGTTTTCAGAAAGTCATTCTGTACTTACTTCTGCTTCCATCTCTGAGGTGACAAGATGAGGTCTCCCTTCCAAGCTTTTCCTCCTTGTTTGGGATTCTGGCTTTTAAACAGCATTTTATGTTTATGGAGAGAAACGTCGTGTTTGTCCCACACCTGAGTTCTTCAGCTGATGTCATTAACCTGTTTCACTGACTTCCTAAAGTTTGACGTTATTAGAAGTTGAAAATCTGACTCAAATATTTACCTCAATTGCTTTTTTTTTTCTCCCTTTAATTTAAATTGAAGCGAGTCATAACGAAGTGGCATCAGTGTCTTATGTAGATGGACACCAGCTAAGACAATTTAGCTCAATTCTGTAGCGGTTTTTGGCATACAGAGCAGTACTCAGCCAGGCTCAGTATCAGGGAGGTGCAGAGATTCCCACCGTGGACAGGGAAACCACGGAGCAGAAGGAAAACATTAAGTGTTTTGAAACAGTTGTGAGGGGCTCTGCAGGATTTATGGCCTTCTGGGGCCTGTGAGAGGTTTACAAGGCCGGAAGGTTTCTGGGGAGCACTTTTGTGTGGGCTTTTGCAGGTGGTTCCCCGAGATCATACGTCTGTTTGCTGGAACCGCCTCCCTGCTAGAACTGGTGCTGCAGATGTGAAGGCAGCAGAAGGAGCACAGGTTATCTTACAGGGTGGTGTGGCTGTGCGCCCTCGAAAGGCTCCTCAGACGTGCTTTGGCTTTCTGAACCACAAGTCACGTCTTTCTGGGCAAATGGGCAATTTTGCTGCAGAATGGCGATCGCATTTTCAGATCCTCTACATCACCAGGAGAATGGGCAGGCTGCTGGCAAGTAGCATCAGTATCAGTAATCAGTGAAGATCGACATACTGCTTTGGAAAACAGTTGTTTGTAAAATGTCTGTGCAAGGCCAGAGGGAAAAAAAGCTCCTTGTGTTCAGGTCAGCCTTAACTGAACACATTTATTCCTCCAGGTGGTTTTATTTTTCAGTGAAACTTTTTGTAATACAGAAGATAGCAAGTGATGTGCTGCAAAAATCTAGTTTTATGCATATTCTCTTTGACTTTTTATCAGAGGCCTATTAGATGTTTTCTGATTATCAATTGTTAGAATTCCTTTAAATAGCAACAACATAATTTTAAGTGGTTTATTTAGTGTAATGCATGAAGATGAGCCAGAAACCTCTCCAGGAATGGTGCCTCGTTTCCTGAGATTATCTTTGTGTTCATTAGGAACTCGCTTAAAGCTACCAAGCCCACCTGGAAAAAGGTGTCCTTGCCAGTATTTCATATGCTTTTCATCCATTGATCCCAAAGGTTTCATTTGCCCATCCACCCCAACTGCCTGTGTGGCTCTGGTGGGGTTTGCAGCTCCATGCCTGCTCTCCACAGGTGACCGCAGGGCTTCCTTCCGTGGGTGACCTATGCCACGAGGGGGAAATGCAGCCACGCAGGTACCCGGCTGGTGTTACAAATTCATGACAAATTAATTCTTCTCACAGAATGCTGAGTCTCCCCCTCGCAGGGTTTGAGGTGACGCCTCAGTGAGAGCGGAGTCCGTGGCTTCCCCGCCCAGGCTGGCTCGGCAGCAGCAGGCCCCAGTGCCGTGTCCCAGCCCATGATGGAGAAGTTGGGAAACTCCCACTCTGGTCCTGGAGGATGGAGGTTACTCTGATTTCCCCAGGCTTGCCTCAGTGCCCATCCCTCCTTCCCAGACATGTTAGTGTTCTGCTGCCTTTCTTGTCTGTACTTAACCTTTTGGCTTAAATCCCGTTTCTTATGGCTTTGGCTGGAAAAGAGGATGATGGAGAGGGAGGCTGCATGGGGGTTCCCCAGCACTTCCCAGGCCAGAGCATGTCCTATTGCATGTCCCACCTGCAAGCTGCGTGCTGCTAAGGTGAGCTCAAGCATTTACTGAGCTTCCAAATAAATCCCTGCTGGGGCTGAGGGTCATGAGTATTGATGGTATTTCACTGAAGCCTTTATTTACACCACTGGTGAAAGTGTTGTGGAAAGATTATTGCAGAGGGCTGGATGAGGGCTGTTTAAAGTGGATTTCAGAAAGAATACAGGAGTTGATAATTCAGTTTTATGAATCACAAAACCAGGCAGCTAAATCTTGAACAAGAAGCTCTTTGGTAACTTGTAGCGTAACCTGCCCACCATATAAAGGTATTATCCATTGTTGAAGAGGTTGTTTTAGCTTTGTTTTAAGGGATATACCTGAAGGTAGTTATTTCTCTTGGATTTTGTTCTCCTATAGGACTAGCAGCTGGAGAGCATGCTTTCTGATCACATTTCGGTCCAATTTTCAATTCATTTCCCCCACCTGAAAGTATTCATCAGCTGCTGTAACCTCTTGTTTCAGACAGCTGCTAGATCCTAGCTGATGGAGTTTATTGATTTCTGACTCTGATCTTGCACATCTTATTTCAAATTCATCACCTGCCAGGGCTGCACTGGGAGCCTGAGCCGAACTGCAGCATATTATGGATGAGAGAGCTCTTTCATGGGCTTTCTCGTGCCACCAGCTGCAAAGTCCGTCTGCGTCCCCTGCTCTGGAGCAGCCCACCCTGGTGCTCTGAGAGGTCTCAGAGCAAACCCTGTCCTGTTCCACTCCTGCAGCCCCATGTATTGCTGTACCAAATACCTTGGTGTGCCAGCACCAACCATGCCACATTGTACTGTGGGAGAGGGGAGACGAGGAGCTGTACAGAGCAGGCCGCAGGCAATGGCTTGGTGGCCCCAGCCCACCTCCAGCCCTTCTCTCCTCACACATGAATTATGGTCCCATCCTCTCCACTGCATCAGAAAGCCTGAAAACCTGAACCAGATGCAAGGTTTCACCTGAGTTTACAGACAGCCTGGAAGCAATAACTCTGGGAGGTATAAACTGCTCCTTTCATCGTAATAAGATGTTAACAGGGGGAAAGCCCCGCTGCTCCAGGCACTCCTCTGTTAACGCCGCCACAGCAGCTGGGAAAGGGGGATCTGCGGGATCAGTTTCCGCAATGCCCACCCCGGTGCATCCCTCCCTGCCTGCGGCTCAGGGTCTCCAGTTCACATGTACCCCCCTGACATGGTCCCACTCCCTGAGCCAGAGGGTGACTGGTTGTCCCCACACACAGCTTAGGGTCCCCCAGGTCCTGAGGTCTTTGGTGAGGGCTGTGGGCAGCGGTGCACACTGCTCCTTGGAGACCTGAACCAAACATCTGTTAGCCATTGCTTTGGGTTGTTTATAGCATTTTCTGCAACACTTTATTTTAAGGAGACTGGTGATACTCCCATGCAGAGTGCAACAGAAGTGCAGCTTGCTCCTGGTTTATGTATTTCAGCTCAGGTTGCCTAATAACTTGTGAAGTTCACAGAGCACATTCCCCTCTGATGAGAGGCCAGATGCAAGAGCATCATTCCCAGCTTCACATCACCAGCCACAAGCTGAGCTGCTCTATTCTCCCCCTTGCTTTCCATGGGAAGGGATGTTTGGGCAAAAACAAACTGACCCTTCTTTGTCTCAAAGTAAAAAATCACATTATGACTTTGTAAGCCAGGCCACACTGTCTCATCATGCAGCATGAGATCAGAGGAGCAAAACCAGGCAGTGCCCCTCTCTGCAGCGCTCTGCACCTGTTCGCTTTTCTGTGGTAGAAAGTCCACGTGTGCAGGACGTGGCTCTGGCAGCATTAAGGAGGAACGGAGCGCCGATGTGTTTTCTGCTGGGCAACCTTATCTGCTCTGATTGCGCTGGATTTTCAGCTAAGTGTGACTGTGAAGGATAATTACCATCATGTGTTACCTGAGATTACAGGGTTGCTTTCCAACTAATGACACTAGGAGAACCAAGCAGTTGTTAATATTTAATCAAACTCTTGGCTTAACAATTGGATAAATGAGGTGTGTAATTACACAATTACAGAAGACATTTCAGATAGGAACTGTGCTGTTATTAATAGTGAAGGTGAAAGCTGGTGAACATACACTGTTCGGTCCCATCAAGCACGTCATTAAAAAAGATCTTCGGCACGAGAATATAACAGCATGTCCTATGAGATGGTAAACAAAGGTTTCAGCTGCTTTTGAGATAAAAAATCCTGCTTGGCCAAGGGGTTTCAATGTTAGGAAAATACGAGACCAGCTGTTTTGTTGATGTGGCAAGCTGTAATCAGGGGTAACTAGGGAACATTTAAATATGTACACAGAGTATACCACACGTTTATTGCTGTGCTTTATGTATCATTTCTCAGCACTCAGGCAATTATTTTCCCTAAGTTATTCATTTAAAATGTTATAGGAAACAGAGAGGTACCTTTTAATTCACTGTAGTACTTACCTGCCCAGTGGAACTTTTATTTAAAATAAATGTTTGTCGTATAGCACATGCAAGATGTTGTGTTTGATCGCAAAGTATTGGTCAGAATGAAGATGGAGATGCTCTCTATAATAATTTCATTAGTCTGTTCTTTTAATCCTGTGCTTTATCTCAGTTCTTTAAAAACATTTTATTTTTTTCAAATGATATTGATTTTAAAAGGTTGCAATAGTTGCAGTTCTTTAGTCAGCTCCACTATAGTGAGCACTAACTGTAGTTCTCTTGAGACTCAATTAGCAAGGTACTGGAAAATTAACATAAAAATCAAAGAACTTATTGACCAGCATGATTGCAGGTTAGCGGTATGAATCTGAATAATGCATGAAATTAAATCTTAGAAATGCTTTGCACAATGCAATGAGGCAGCATTCAGGTGTTAATGTGGTTTCTCAAATGAGAGGTTGTAAATCAAGAAGCACATTTGTTGGCAGATGCTATGGGCAATAATGTTTTGATCCTCTCCTCTTCCCAGCTAACATTCCTGAACAGTTTGCAGTGATCCTGATCTATATGCACAGGCATTGTTGAGTTTCTCAGTGTCCAATTCTAACTGTGACTAGATACCACGACCTCTGGCATGTGCTTTGAGATCAGGGGAAGAAATGTCCTGTCGAAGTCACATTAATGATTTTCTTCTAGAGATATTTATATTAAGAAATCATGTCATCAGCGGAATGGCTTTCATGCTCATTGCTCAGCTGAGTGCTGGTTTTGTGCCAGCAGCTGAGCTGCACCACGAGCTGTCAGGTCCTCCCAGCATGTGCTTGCACATCAGGTCCTCTTTAATAATTTGTACGTGGTGTTGAGCACATACTGTGAAAAGAGCAGGACCCTTCAATTACAGTGATGCAGAGCCAACAGAGATAATCAGGAAAACAAGCTCTCGGCCCCAACGAGGTTAAGGTTTACCTGTATGACATGTTGGTGCAGAAATGTAAAGGAGATGCAAAGAAATGCACAACCAGAATAATTTCCCATGTCATATTAACTTATGATCCAGTTTAGTGCAACCTGTTTCTTTATGCTCTTTCTTCTCTGCCTCACTTTGAGTCTGCTAACCCTGTCTTACCCAAACTGGTTCCACTGAAATAGTTTTCCTCTGACTTTGTCAAACACCTTCCTAAGTCTGCATCTCTGCGGCTCCCAGCCTCACTTTTGAGATCTGTATAGCCATGTACTGCACCTTCCAGAGTCCTTGGCAGACCTCTCTTGCTTGTATGTGATACCTACCTCCTTGTGTTCCTCATTCCTTCTAGTACTTTCATTATGTTGCCATCAAGAACATCTTTGATAAATAACAAGACTTACAACTCTCTTTCGTTTTCAATACATGATTCCTCTGTTTTGCTTTGCCCCCGGGCTACCTCCAAATTCCTGGATGAAATATAGTTTAGAAAGTCAGGAACCATGGAGGTGTAATATTTGATCATTGCCCAAACAAGCTAAAATACATTGAACCTGTTTGGTTAAAATACATATTTCCTTTCTGCTGAGAACCCACCCTCATGACAACTCCATCCATGAATTGTCCAAGCTCTACACTCCTCGAGGAAGGACAACCTACGGCACTTGGCTGTGAAACGCTTAATGTCTTTATATCCCTGCGTAAACAGATTAGGGATAAAGAAATAAGCTACACGCAAAGCTTTCTACTCCCATCCGTCATATCCATGCTAGCCTTCCCTCTGAGGGGTGAGTGCCAAAGTGCTGAAACCTCTTCGGGCGCATTTGGCACAGTTTTTCAGAGAGCAGCATGGAAACCGCTGTCAGGTGGTGGGTTTGCGGGGGGGTGCAGGGGCAGCGGCCTGCAGGGTCCTGCCCGCTGGGAGCAGGGGCACGGCGATGCGCAGCGCCGGGCAGCGGTCCGGCCTCCTCTCGGTGCGCTGCTGTTAAGAGATGGTTTCATTGTCTCTAAAGCTTTTTATTGCATCACGTCCCGTTAGCAAAGACGTGATCTGTGCCCAGTGCTGCTCCAGCAGTTAAGATAAAGGCCTTTGCTGTTGGCTTTTGGGGGAAAGCCCGAGACTGACAGAGGGACTTTTCTAGCTAGGGCAAGCAAGATTTATTTGTTAATTAACATTCGTGGCACCTTGAAAAAAGAAAATGCTGCATGTGTTCTTATGTATTTTTCTAGTGCCGAAGTGGCTTGCATTTAAACCTTTTGAAGCCCTAATAACTTGATCTGTGAATTCCTGATCTATTAAATCTATAAAATTAAAAATGAAACAGAAAGATATTGAGTCCTGTCATATGAAGAAGATTCCTCTTCTCCCTTGTGTGGGGTATTCCCCATTTTATCTCTCTGGGCTTTTAAGTCCAGAAGACTGCAGTCAGTGACCGTAAAGTACTTACGGCATGAATGTATAAAACATGTATTTAATTAAAATGTTAAAATATGTGGAATATTTCAAGGACATGGCTTTGTAGCTTTTTGCAGATTTGGCACATTAGTTCGTTATGTACTGTCTGGCTCTGCATGTTGTACTGGGCTATTTACTCTCGTCCTCAACTGATACATGGACCATGGCAGCCCTTCCACTCTCTGCAGTACCTTGGTGAGACAGGGTGCCTTGGGAAGGGAACACACAGCAGCAAATGCTGCCTCATGAACACTGGGAGCAGTGCACACACAGATACACACTGACAAGCAGTTCTAAAAGAAAGACAAGTCACTCTTATCTTGGCAGTTGAGAGTAAATTAATCTTTCTGCCAAACCGATACCTCCATTTCCCTAGTTATGAATTGTGAAGGAAGCTTTCACGGGTTTCATAAAATCAGTTTGTTTCTGTCTTGTCCTTTGAAGAAAGCCAATGTCACCCAGACCTCACAGAGCTCTCAGCTGGATGCCCATGTTGGCTTCCCTGTTTGATCCCCACTGATCTAGATGTGTATGTTTGCATTTACCCTCCTGTGAAGGGGGAGAGAACCCAGCAACGTATCATCTCTCTGTGCCAAGCCAGGAAGGTCCTTCCATGGGTTTATCCCATAGCCCTTAGAGGTGGCATTCATGGCACTTTATAATAACTTAGGGGCACCAGCTATTCCTCTATGTAATAACTCCCAAAAGAAAGAATTAAAAAGAGATTGCACAGAGTGTGGCTAAGCTTTGGGCCACATCTTACCTTTTAATGAAACTCTAAATATCAAAAGTAAATCTGCTGCTGTGGGCAATGATAGTCAATGGAGAGTAATTAAAAGGCTTACTCAGCTTGCTTTGAAGGTTTGAATAAAGAAGGGTTTCTTTTGATGCTTCAAGTTCTGGTCAATTGGTGTGTTAAGTCCAATGCGGTCAATGAGGCGCAGAGGAGCAGAATGGCTGGGGAAGCCAGTGGGGCAATGAACTTGTATTTTGGCAAGGAGGTGACCACAAGTCTGAACTCACTTCAGCGTAAAGAGACAAGTGAAATAAGGCAGTATTGGGTTCTGCAGGACCCACTTATCTTTTATCTGTGGATTTTAATTTCTATTTGTAGAAGAATAGATGGATGTTATACAACATTTTTCTATTACTCCAGCTGTAGAAAACAAAGCACATCTGGTACATAAAATAACAATGAAATTATCTGCAAGCTGTACTGTTCTTGAAAGCAGTTACAATTACTTGTTCAAATAACTTGTTGGAAAAGGACGGAGCCAATTTGTCAGAAGATAATACATAAGCTTAGAAGGAGGGAAAAATTAAGCCAAGAGAAATACTGCACTTCAGAGAGTTCAAATAAAGAAGTTCCTTTCCACCAAACTTCCGTGGGCTTTCAAGGCATAAATTACACAAACAGCATTTAAAAACAGCAACGCAAAAATCAAAGAGCAAAATTAAAAGCTCTGTTCATGTTCCAGCCGTGCAACAAGTGTGTGGCAGATGTCGGAGGCCTATGGTTCAGAAATCCCCTGGTCTGGATGCACAATTTCCAGTGTGTCCTGCCGGCACGCATCTGAAGGCAGGTTGTAACAAATGTGCTGTCAGCTACATAAAATACACAGCCCATGAGAAGAGGAAAGACTGCAAATCTGGCAATGACACTTTCCCTCGTGTTTCTCTAACACAGCTGCTATTTCTTAGCATTTCTAAACGAGGAGGCACCAGTGGCTCAAGAGCTGTCACACTCCATCCTGGTGAAGACCCATCTCCTTTCCCGGTCCCTCTCTCATGCTAGTGCTGAGTTTTCCGGTGAAGCACAAGGTAACTTGCTGTGTCCCAAAATGGAGCAGTTCACCTTAACTGCAGCTGACATTTGGGTGCAGAGGATGTATCCCACTTTCATGGTCTGTTATACCCTGTTTGGGTGAAAAGACCTGTGCTGCCAAAGGCAGAAAGGAGTAATAAAAGTAAGAATAGCATATTGAAACAGTTTAGCTGAGGGGAATTGTCACAAGACTGTGAATTTGTTTCTTTATTTTTATGTTTAAGGTGATTTCTAAAGCTACAGTTTGGTAATGTTCTTAAAATATGTCAGACTTTACATGTTAAATGGTAGAAAAGTACCATGCCTCCTACACTCACAGCAGCAGGAGAATTGTGTTGTGATGACTACATAAAGTCCTTCCTGCAACTGAGTTGTTCTTAATTTAAATATTTTTAACTACCAAACTGTAATAAAACATCAGTCAATACCATACACAGATCCCAGGTGAACGCAAGACTGAATGCAAATTAAAGGATTGGGTTCTGGTTTAAATAACTCTCCTTTACATCACCTCTGCAGTTGCAATGGACCTTACTGTGGGAGTAAATTATAATCCCACTTAATCTGAGAGAGTCTAGATTAAATGCAAAGTGTCATCCTGGGGGTGCAGGGATGGCTGGTTGGGGAGAGGGAGGTGGCAGGGGGAGATGCTGCCTACGAGCCCCACTTGAAATCAAATTAGCTAATTCTGCTCTGCGTACATTTTATTCCTTAGAATTGCTGTGAGTTGGAGTCGTGATAAGAAATGCTGATTGTCTGCATCTTCTTCTTCCTATCACTGAAAGGATTAAGAAAAGGTATGTTCGCAACAACATTTCCAATATAGTTATTAAGATGAAAAGTATAAAGTTTTTGGAGTCCAGCACTGGAAGAGCAAAGCATGGGAAGGCAGGTGTAAAATGTCCTGCTTTGTGTCGGTGGCAGCTGCAGTTTCATTTCTGTGACAGAGTGATAGATGTCAGGAATTCACAATTTTCTCCCAACTCCCTTGGAAGATGTATTCTATAGAATGAAAATAGAAGCACTGAATTATTAAGAATCCTCCCCTTTACATACTAAAATGGTACAGTGTCATGTTAAATACACTGTATTAAGAGGTCAATTAGAGACCTATTTTGAGTTAATGGAATTAGTTCTTTTTTTTATTTTACATTTTAAATGCAATCTTTCAAGGTATGCTGGAGATCAAATGAACAGAAAGTAGAGTAATCCAGTTAAAGGCAGTTAATGCTTGCAGAATGCCTGAGAGAAATGCCGGGGCATAAGAGGGTGCGATGGGGCAAGGGCTGAGCAGGCAGCACCCTTTTCTTCCCATCTACATTGACTCCCCTGTTCATGTGAGTGAGAAATGATGGGGTTTTTAGTGCATTCCCTGTATCCGAATAGACCATAAAACAGGGGAAAATATGCTTGGGCCATGGCTCTCAACCACAGTCCTCATTTCACTAAATCTTACAGCACTTGGTTTAAATCCTCTTTGATTCAGTGAAAACTGAGTATATACAAAAGTCCTGAGCACAATATTGCAACTGTTCAAGGTACAACTGTTGCATTAGTCACCGAACAGTTGTTCAGCCACAGATTTGTGTTGGAATCAACTCCAAAGGGGAATAGCTACGAGCTTCTCTACTCTTCAAAGGATTTGCTGCTCTCATGATGCCCCTGGAATATTAATGCACATAAAATTGTGCCCCCACTATGTTACAAGAGATGGCTGCAAAAGGAGAAGCCTCTGGACCAAAGGACAAGACAATAAACGAGGCACTAGGAGTAATTTTGGCGTCTAAGGACAGTCCTACCCAAACATTCCCCAGGACCCTTGCTAACATTTCCTTCCACCCTGCCCAAGCACATGTACATTCTGTTGGTTGCATTGGGGATTTGGATTCATCTAGAAAATCAAACCGAGAAAAAACCATGTTTTTCTTCCAGTTGACTTATTCTTGCCCATGTGGCATAAGTTGCTGCCACAATAGATATGTGTGTATGCTCCCCTTTTGCCTGGTCTCTAGACAAGGTGCACACAGCACTTTCCTTTTAGGAATACTGTTTAAGGTCACAGAACCACAGAATCACAGAATGTTAGGGATTGGAAGGGACCTCAAAAGATCATCTAGTCCAATCCCCCCACTGGAGCAGGAACACCTAGATGAGGTTACACAGGAAGGTGTCCAGGCGGGTTTTGAATGTCTCCAGAGAAGGAGACTCCACAACCTCCCTGGGCAGCCTGGGCCAGTGTTCTGTCATTTAATATGAGAAGTTTCTTCTCATATTTAAGTGGGACATCTTGTGTTCCAGTTTGTACCCATTGCCCCTTGTCTTACCATTGGTTGTCACCAAGAAGAGCCTGGCTCCATCCT